>OZ024762.1:12165331-12202831 GCA_964016885.1 Eledone cirrhosa
CATCTAAGAACTACTGCCCTTATCATTAAAACACCTGAGGAACCTACTGTGTGATTGAAGTTTGTGGGAGGCCAGCTAAACCAGGTGTGAGCTGTACCATGATAGGTCAGGGCCCTTATCACTAAAAAACCCCTGAGAAACCTATGCGATACAACTTTTGTAGGAGACTAACTAAAGTTACATAAGTGTGAGCTGTAACAACATGATAGAACTAGAGACCTTGTCATTAAAACCCTCTAATAAACCTCCTATGAGATACAACCTATGCTGCACGTGTGAGAGGTATCATGATTTATAGGAGAAATTAAATGAGATGGTTGGGTCATGTGTTGTGGAAGGATGAAAGAGACGGTTTGTATTCGATACTTAGGAGGGTAGTAGAGTGGGTTATAGGAAAAGAGTCAGGACCCTGACGGCTGAGCTTTGGCTGTTTCGACAGCTAGAGCCGAACTAAGCCAGCAGTATTAGGATGGCGGGAATCTAGCTGGACTTATCAAGAGGTATAGTCCATATATGGGCATGAAGTCAAAACAAAAAAGGCAGAAATATCTAAGCAAACAATCCTAAAAATTTGTTGTTTTTCTTGTCTTTCACGGGGAATGGTCAATGATCTGGGGTGTCATGTACATGGTTAAATTCCTTCATAGCGGGGTTGGGGTGGGTGGAGGCTGAACTGGCCTGAAGGACAAAGGGGAGGAAGTAAGAGGACAGTCTGACCTGTGGGTGCCAAGCCAGTCAGGGGTCCTCACTTTTATCCTATGGGGTGTGTGTGTGTGTGTGTGTGTGTGTGTATATATATATATATATATATATATAGTATTAGTTATACTATTTATGGTTATGTAAATACAAAACCTTAAGCAGTTGTAAGTATTTTACACACACCCTAATTTTTGATTTTTGATTGTACCTATTAATATAAATGTAATCTCGAAGTGTGTACTGCCACTCTAAATTCTGTAATGAATGTTGACCCACAATGTTTGAATATGTATCAATGTTTGAATGTGTTGGTATGTCTCTCGGCTGAAAAGGAGGTCATATAACTGTCCATGCATTAATAAATTGCTCCGAAGAATCCAAACCTCGGTTTGGAGGAAACAGCTGTAAGCACAATAATGTTTTGAACAGTTCTTTGATTCTTATATTTCATATATATATATATATATTTTATATTATATTTAGAGTTTAAACTCAGTCATTTACAATTAATCAGCTCAAAGAAAGAAGCATTTCCGAGCAGTGAAATACAAGTTAATATATATATATATATATATATATATATGTGTGTGTGTTAACCTCGGTCTCCCTCTTCCAGTGTGTCCATACAGGGGCTCCCACAGGAGCACTGAGTGCAATGTCAACTCTGGATGTCGGTGAGCATGTCCAGCTAACCTCAGTCTCCTCTGTTACTCTTGAGCTGACTTTTCGGAGGCTTCCGTACAGCTATGAGTTCTTCATCCTCAGTGTATACTGATTAATGTTCAGAGCCATCCTCAGCATTCTAGTGTAGCACCCATCCACCATCTGATGTGGATGCCCTAAGGACAGACACGGGTCTGTTGGAGACGCAGGATATGGCAGTAATAATGAGGGACAGAGACCGCTGTAGAGAACTCATCCATGGATCTCGGGAATTTTACCCGCCCTAGATAGATAGATATATATGTGTGTGTCTGTGTGATAAAAGAAATAACACAGTTAAAAATAACCATATCTTTCCTTTCTTCTTCAGACCCATGTATGGTTACCATGAGAAAGAAGAGCATTTTTTAAAAATCTATTTTTACAATCCAAGTTTGATTAAAAAGTAAGTCTTTCATATTTCATTATATTTCCTTTCAGGAGTTTTGTTATTATTTTTATCTTATATTCTATGTTTTTTAAAGAATTGTATTACCTATTCTTTTGTCATCACTATGACTAGACCACATTAAAAATTGAAGTATTTATTTTAATACAGCAAATTTTCACAATCTGTTCATTAGTAAAGATACTACAAACCTTTAAACTAACAAGACATTCTAGAAAAGTACAAAACAGAACTATGACTGCATTATATTAAAAATTAAAGTCTTTACTTTAACCCTTTAGCATTTAAACTGGCCATATCTGGCCAGAATTTTCTCACCTCTTTCTGTTCAAACCAGCTGTAACTGGCCACTCATACTGATGTTAAGGTATTGTTCACAAAATAAATTATATCAAAATCTCGTAGATTCGATATTATGTGAGATAAAGCCTTTACCGTGAAAATACAATAGTATATATAGATTAATGTGAATGCTAAAGGGTTAATACTGCAAATTTTTGTAATGATCTGTCCATTAGTAAAGATACTATAAACATTTGAATTAACAAACCACATTAGTAAGAGATTCTGGGGTAATTGCTGGCCTTGTGCCTAAATCAGAAACCATTATATTATATTTAATTAGGCAGGGGATTGGCAGTATCGGTAGAGGGTCGGACGCCATGCTTTGACGCATAGAGTTATGGCCCTTGCCATTCTGAGTTCAAATCCCGCCAAGGTTAACTTTGTCTTTCATCCTTACGGGGTCGATAAAATAAAGTATCAGTAATGTACTGGGTAATTGCTGGCCTTGTGCCAAAAGTAGAAACAATGAAATTATATTTAATTAGCTTACATCATCATTAAATTATTCACATCACATCACTTAAAAACTATTTTGTATGAATTCGTTAAGGTGTTAATGACCTAATTTTAATGGTAAAACTAACTTCCTCCTCGTTAAGTGTGGAAACAATTAATCTACTAACCTATTTATTGTCTCAGTATTTAAGTACTGTTGATGTTACCTACACCACCACTTCTATCACCACAACACTACCACCATCACTAACAACACCACCACCACCACCACCACCACCACTACTACACTACCACCATACTCACCACTATCGCCACTACTACCACCACCAGTTCTATCACCACAACACTACCACCATCACTAACACCACCACACTCACCACTATGATACCCACCACCTCCACCACCACAACACTACCAGCACCACCACCACTACTACACTACCACCACACTCACCGCTATCACCACTACTACCACCACCACTACTATCACCACCACCACCATCACTACAGCCACCACCACACTCACCACTACCACTATGATACCCACCACCAGCACTACACTCACCACTACCACCACCACCACCACCACCACCACCATCACTAACTCCACCACCACAACACTACCACTAACTCCACCACCACAACACTACCAACACCACCACTACTACTATCACTACCACCACCACCACCATCACCACCACTACCAACGCCTACACCACCACCACAAGAGTGTATTGGTACACTATTTGTTTCTTTTCCTCGTTTGTCAAGTTCTTGGACTTCATTACACTAATCCAGTGATTCTCAACCAGTGTGCCACGAAATTTTGAACGGCACACTAAGAAAATGGGAAAAACCACGTGATCCACAGTTGTATGCCGTCTATGACTCGCCATGTTTTTATTTTGTAAAATTGAAATATTTTTCATATATATTTAGCCAGGTGTGTTGCTATTTGTTCATGTGTTCCAAGGTGTGACATTGGCAAAAAAGGGTTGAGAACCACTGCACTAATCATCATCATCATCATCATCATTTTACGTCCGCTTTTCCCTGCTTGCAAGGGTGGGACGGGTCTTATTCAGCACAGCATCTCTCCACTCGTCACGGTCCCTCGTCATCTCCACCGTGAGCTTCAATGATCTGAGGTCTGTTCTCACCACCTCCGCCCATGTTTTTCGTGGTCTACCTCTACCACGTCTTCCTTCAACTGGCATTTCCTGGCACTAATCTATTATATAATTGTTTCTACTTTTGGCACAAGGCCAGCAATTAACCAATACATTACTGGTACTTTATTTTATTGGCCCCGTAAGGATGAAAGGCAAAGTTAACCTCGGCGGGATTTGAACTCAGACCATAAAGGGCCGTAACTCTTTGCTGCAAAGCATAGCGTCAGACCCTCTACCACTACTGCCAATCCACTGCCTAATATATAATTAATATCTTATCACATATCTGTTGTCTCTGTTGCTTTTATTTTATTAGTTTTCTTCCTTTTTTTTGTTGTTTTCTATTCCATTGTGTCACGGAATCCTGCTTCTTATAAAAAGAAAGAAAAAAAACTCAAAAAGACTAAAACAAAGCCAAACAAAGTAATTTTGCTTCAGTAAATGTTAGATAATAAAATATATGTTGTGTAGGAATAGTTTGACAGATGTGAAGGACATGTCACAGAATTGTCAGTTTATATAGCTGACATAGAATTGTTGTCTCCAGAACTTCATATTCTGTTATAAAATACAGCAGTGTGCTTGGTTCTGTGTTTGTGGCTCGTAACTAGGGCTCTGGAAACCCCTCTTTGTCTGTTGTTTGTAACAAGGGCTCTGGGAACCAGTTTTCTGTGTTTGTTGTTTGTAACTAGGGCTCTGGGAACCCCTTTTCTGTGTCTGTGGTTCATAACTAGGGCTCTGAGAACCCCTTTTCTGTGTCTGTGGTTCATAACTAGGGCTCTGAGAACCTCTTTTCTGTGTCTGTGGTTCATAACTAGGGCTCTGAGAACCCCTTTTCTGTGTCTGTGGTTCATAACTAGGGCTCTGAGAACCCCTTTTCTGTGTCTGTGGTTTGTAACTAGGGCTCTGGGAACCCCTTTTCTGTGTCTGTGGTTCACAACCAGGGTTCTGTGAACCCCTTGGGTAGTGGTGTCTTGTGACCTTCGGGTGGTAGTGTCTGCATATTGCTGTTATTGATTTTTGCTATTATGTTAACAAAAGTACTGGATAGGCCACAATCAACGCCCCACGCTTTTAAGTAATTAAATAAAAGTTGGTTTAAAAGACAACTATACTGGAATCCATCCATGCCCCTCTATGTGGACATATACAAAAATATATGAAGGAATTTAATATAAAGCATTTTTCTTGAGACAAAATGTATTGTGTATTTTTATTTGTGTGTAAATTTTAAAGAGTTACAGACAAATATAAACATTTTTCTGTTGTACAAGTCACCTCTTTTTTGTGGTCTTCTCAATTCAATTGTGCGAAACCACAGCTGGTCTGAGAGCTGACGAGGTCAAAAGATGTGTGTGTGTAATCTTGTCTTGTTCGTTTTCTTCCTTTATACCTTTCTTTCAATCACTTCTGCGGGCCAACACACTTCTAGCCAATGGTTTCTGACCTTTCAGGTAATTTTAACCGACACTGCCATTGACGCCATTTTGCTATTTTAACAGCCATTTCTTGTGTTGAGTTTTTCTCATTCTATAAATTCTAATACACCCACGCTCCATCTTGGCCTTCGAGACAACATTGTTTAGATATAAATTTATATATACACACACGTGGTGTATTCTTTTGGTTAATTATTTTATCGCTGGACAACTCCCATTGTTTATAAGCTTCATTAGCCTAATTATTGTTTCCACTGTTAAGTTACATCCTGCCCCTCCACCATTCATAATCCGCTGCCACACATAGTGTATGTAGTAAATAACAAGTGTGTCGTTCATTATGGTGGTGGTGGTGGTGATGGTAATGATGGTGGTGGTGGTAATGATGATGATGATGATGGCGGTGGTGATGGTAATGGCTATGTTGGAGGTGGTGGTGGCGATGGTGATGGTAATGATGACGGTAGTAGTGGTGGTGGTGATGGTAATGATGATGGTGGCGGTGGTGATGGTAATGATGGTGGCAGTGGTGATGGTAATGATGATGTGGCATATATTAATGTCCTTTTGCTCTGATAAGCCCATATGAGTTCTCTAACTATTGTGGACAGTTCTTTCACCTGGGGACAGTATAATGCTTGCTACTGTAAAGACAGATCTTGTATGTCCTGTGGAAGATTTATAGATCACACCTATCTTGGTTTAGCTGGCCTCCCAAGAAGTATCTCGTATGAGGTTTCTTGGATGTTTTAATGATATGGGACCCCAGTCCTATCATGTTGTTATGGCTCACCTATCTTAGTTTAGCTAGCCCCCTATGAGGATGCATCTCGTTGGAAGTCCTTCGCTGTTTTAATATTGTGTTGTTACAGCTCATACCTTTAACTGGTTTAACTGGGCCTTATAAGAGGTTGTGCTTCATATAAGATTTCTCAGGTGACATAATAGGGGCCTCAGACCTGTTATAGCTCTCACCTATGTGGGTTTAGCTGACCTCCTATAAGGTTGAATCTCATATGAAGTTTCTTGGGTGGTTTAATGATAGAGGCTCCAGTCCTATCATGTTGTTATCGTTACTGATCACACCTAAGTAGGTTTAGTTGGCCTCCTACAAGGTTATATCACATAGGAGGTCTCCCAGGTGTTTTAATGATAGGGTCCCCAGCAGATTTCTTCCAGAGAAGGATAGAGAGAGAGTGAGAGAATGGAAGTGAGTAGGAGATATAGAGGAGGATCGACCCCAGTACTAGACTGGTACTTTTTTAATCGACCCTGAATGGGTGAAAGGCAAAGTTGATCTCGGTGGGATTTGAACTGAGAGAGGAGAGAGCTGGAATGGACACTACGACACATTCTATCCGACATTCTAACAACTGCTAATTAACCGCCTGCATATATATATATATATATTTATATATATATATATATAGTAATAATAATAAATTTGAAGACTAAAATCCAAAGAGTTTCAGAAGATCCCGTTAAGGGTGAAAGCAGCGATTCTTTGCTTAAACTTTAATCTGTTATTTTAATAAATATATATATATATATATATAAGAATTAAAATACTAGTGTGTTGGAGTTAAACACCCTCTTCATATTATAGAAATGACAGTATGTGAAGGCTTCTTTGGTTTATTTCTTAATATATATATATATATATTACATATTATATATATATCATCATCATCATCATCATCATCATCATCATCATCATCCTCATCATCATACGTCCACTTTTCCCTGCTTGCAAGGGTGGGACGGGAACTGATTCTGGCTTGATTTCTACACCTGGATGCCCTTCCTAACACCAACCTCATTTACAGTGAGTGCTGGGTGCTTTTTTGCCGTGGCACCTCCACGACCACTTTGCAGTGGAATGATATGGACCCCAGTCCCTATCATCTCATTTCTACAGCTGAGTAAACTGGAGCAATGTGAAATAAAGTGTCTTGCTCAAGGAAACAACACATCACCCGGTCTGAGAATTGAACTCACAACCTTTCGATTGCAAGGCCAATGCTCTATATAATATATTATATATATATATAATATATATATAAATGAAAGGTATAGAAAGTATTGTAGCAAGAAGCCAACAGTATTCCATAATATATTCCATATATATAATATATCATCATCATCATCACCGTTTTACGTCCGTTCTTCCATGCTAGCATGGGTTAGACGGGTTGTCCTGTTGTGGGCAATGTCTAGTCTGCTGACCATGTCTTGCTCATACGGGAACTGATTTTGGCTTGATTTCTACAGCTGGATGCCCTTCCCAACACCAACCTTATTTACAGTGAGTGCTGGGTGCTTTTTTCTCGTGACACCTCCACGACCACCTTACAGTGGGAGGGTGTGGGGGTATATTGTCTATATATATATATATATATATATAGTGTGTGTGTGTGCAGGTGTGCCATTGAATTGTCACAGAAGACCAAACAAATGACTGCACTTTAAGCAAACAATAAAGACTGTTTCTTAGTATTTGTTCAGTGTCCACCTTAAGGGTGAGGGTGGGGGATATCAGATCAACCAGCAAAACATCTTAGAAGAATTGAATGCTGTCATCTATCTATCTACTTGTCTTTCTATCTACCTATTTATTTATCTATCTGTCTGTCTTTCTCTCTCTCTCTCCCTCTCTCTCTCTCTCTCTCTCTCTCTCTCTCTCTCTATCTATCTATCTATCTATCTATCTATCTCTCTATATATATATGCCTGTCTGTCTATTCAAGACAATGAATTATTCAAGAAATGTGTGATTTTCTTTCTCTTAAATTTAATTGCCGTCTCTTAAATGTCTCTGCTCGTCCCCACCCCAGTCATGTGTCTGTATGTCCATGTGCGAGTGTAGGTATGTATGTTTGTGTATGTAAGCGTGTCTATGCACGTATGTGTGTGTAGGTGTATCTATGTCTGTGCGTGTGAGATAGAGAGAGAAAGAGACATCAGTAATTCATATATGGAGGTTTGGCATCAAAAGGGCATCCAGTCATAGAATCTGCCCAAAATGAAATATATGAGGTAAACCTGGTCACCTTGTCTATTCAGCATCAGAAAGTGACAACATGGAAAATAAACATTAATCCTTTAGCATTTACATTACTCTGTATTTTCTATTGTATTTTCATGGTAAAGGCTTTATCTCATATAATTATCCCACATAATATGAAAGCTATGAAATTTTGATGTTATTTATTTTGAGAATAATACCATAACATTGGTATACGTGTTATGGCTGGTTTGAACAGAAAGAGGTGAGAGTTTCTGGCCGGATATGGCTGGTTTAAATGCTAAAGGGTTAAAACAGTGGTGATGATGAATCGATTCTTTCTTCAGTCTGGTGTCACAACAAAAAGCACCCAGTCCACACTGTAAAGTGGTCGTGTATGTGTCACAACAAAAAGCACCCAGTCCACACTGTAAAGTGGTCATTTAGGTGTCACAACAAAAAGCACCCAGTCCACACTGTAAAGTGGTCGTGTAGGTGTCACAACAAAAAGCACCCAGTCCACACTGTAAAGTGGTCGTGTATGTGTCACAACAAAAAGCACCCAGTCCACACTGTAAAGTGGTCGTGTATGTGTCACAACAAAAAGCACCCAGTCCACACTGTAAAGTGGTTGTGTAGGTGTCACAACAAAAAGCACCCAGTCCACACTGTAAAGTGGTCGTGTATGTGTCACAACAAAAAGCACCTAGTCCACACTGTAAAGTGGTCGTGTATGTGTCACAACAAAAAGCACCCAGTCCACACTGTAAAGTGGTCATGTATGTGTCACAACAAAAAGCACCCAGTCCACACTGTAAAGTGGTCGTGTATGTGTCACAACAAAAAGCACCTAGTCCACACTGTAAAGTAGTCGTGTATGTGTCACAACAAAAAGCACCCAGTCCACACTGTAAAGTGGTCATGTAGGTGTCACAACAAAAAGCACCCAGTCCACACTGTAAAGTGGTCGTGTATGTGTCACAACAAAAAGCACCCAGTCCACACTGTAAAGTGGTCGTGTATGTGTCACAACAAAAAGCACCCAGTCCACACTGTAAAGTGGTCATGTAGGTGTCACAACAAAAAGCACCCAGTCCACACTGTAAAGTGGTCGTGTATGTGTCACAACAAAAAGCACCCAGTCCACACTGTAAAGTGGTCATTTAGGTGTCACAACAAAAAGCACCCAGTCCACACTGTAAAGTGGTCGTGTAGGTGTCACAACAAAAAGCACCCAGTCCACACTGTAAAGTGGTCATTTAGGTGTCACAACAAAAAGCACCCAGTCCACACTGTAAAGTGGTCGTGTATGTGTCACAACAAAAAGCACCCAGTCCACACTGTAAAGTGGTCGTGTATGTGTCACAACAAAAAGCCCCTAGTCCACACTGTAAAGTGGTCGTGTATGTGTCACAACAAAAAGCACCCAGTCCACACTGTAAAGTGGTCATGTAGGTGTCACAACAAAAAGCACCCAGTCCACACTGTAAAGTGGTCGTGTATGTGTCACAACAAAAAGCACCCAGTCCACACTGTAAAGTGGTTGTGTATGTGTCACAACAAAAAGCACCCAGTCCACACTGTAAAGTGGTCGTGTAGGTGTCAACAAAAAGCACCCAGTCCACACTGTAAAGTGGTCGTGTATGTGTCACAACAAAAAGCACCTAGTCCACACTGTAAAGTGGTCGTGTAGGTGTCACAACAAAAAGCACCTAGTCCACACTGTAAAGTGGTCGTGTAGGTGTCACAACAAAAAGCACCCAGTCCACACTGTAAAGTGGTCGTGTAGGTGTCACAACAAAAAGCACCCAGTCCACACTGTAAAATGGTCATGTAGGTGTCACAACAAAAAGCACCCAGTACACACTGTAAAGTGGTCATGTAGGTGTCACAACAAAAAGCACCCAGTACACACTGTAAAGTGGTTGTGTTGGTGTCACAACAAAACAGAAAGAGGTGAGAGAATTCTGGCTGGATATGGCCTGTTTAAATGTTAAAAGATAACTTTAGAACCATTGGTTGCGATGATGATGATGATGATGATGACAACCTCCACCCTAAATACCAGTAAAATTTCATTATCTCCTTGTTTTTCAGAGTTGCTGACTTACTGCTGGGAGGAGCTGTTTTTAATAAGGTTTTCCAGCCTCATGAAGCCCATATACCATATTTATTGCAGGTATGGCTTTTATGCCCTTTATTTTCTCTCTGTAATCTGTATAATAGATTTGATATTTAGTCCTAGTACCAGTAACTGTTACACTGACTATATTTAGTCCTAGTACCATTAACTGTTACACTGACTATATTTAGTCCTAGTACCATTAACTGTTAACACTGACTATATTTAGTCCTAGTACCATTAACTGTTACACTGACTATATTTAGTCCTAGTACCATTAACTGTTACACTGACTATATTTAGTCCTAGTACCATTAACTGTTACACTGACTATATTTAGTCCTAGTACCATTAACTGTTACACTGACTATATTTAGTCCTAGTACCATTAACTGTTACACTGACTATATTTAGTCCTAGTACCATTAACTGTTACACTGACTATATTTAGTCCTAGTACCATTAACTGTTACACTGACTATATTTAGTCCTAGTACCATTAACTGTTACACTGACTATATTTAGTCCTAGTACCATTAACTGTTACACTGACTATATTTAGTCCTAGTACCATTAACTGTTACACTGACTATATTTAGTCCCAGTACCATTAACTGTTACACTGACTATATTTAGTCCTAGTACCAGTAACTGTTACACTGACTATATTTAGTCCCAGTACCATTAACTGTTACACTGACTATATTTAGTCCTAGTACCAGTAACTGTTACACTGACTATATTTAGTCCTAGTACCATTAACTGTTAACACTGACTATATTTAGTCCTAGTACCATTAACTGTTAACACTGACTATATTTAGTCCTAGTACCATTAACTGTTACACTGACTATATTTAGTCCTAGTACCATTAACTGTTAACACTGACTATATTTAGTCCTAGTACCATTAACTGTTAACACTGACTATATTTAGTCCTACTACCATTAACTGTTACACTGACTATATTTAGTCCTAGTACCATTAACTGTTAACACTGACTATATTTAGTACTAGTACCATTAACTGTTAACACTGACTATATTTAGTCCTAGTACCATTAACTGTTAACACTGACTATATTTAGTCCTAGTACCATTAACTGTTACACTGACTATATTTAGTCCTAGTACCATTAACTGTTACACTGACTATATTTAGTCCTAGTACCAGTATCTGTTAACATTGACTGACTGACTGTATTTAGTCCTAGTACCAGTATCTGTTAACATTGACTGACTGACTGTATTTAGTCCTAGTACCATTAACTGTTTATCATTAGTTGTTCGTAAGTAAATGAAATAACACAGTTTTGTGCTCACATTGTTATTTGAATCTAAAACACTAATGTTAGAAACAATATTTTAGAATTTCCCCCATGTCAGTTGGTGTATTGTAGTAGAAGTGTAATCCCAGATTGTTGAGCAAAACAGAAGGGAAAATAAATTTATTTTTGAGACATTGCCCCTGAATAAACAGGATGAAAATAGTTGGGGTTGTTTATCGGAGCCCAAAGAAACCTTCTTTCTCTGTGACTATTCTATTAGCTACTTAACCCTTTAACATTTACATTACTCTATATATACTATTGTATTTTCACAGTAAAGGCTTTACCTCACATATCTCACATAACATTTACATTATTCTATATATACTATTGTATTTTCACAGTAAAGTCTTTATCTTACATAATATTTACATTACTCTATATATACTATTGTATTTTCATGGTAATGGTTTTACTTCACATAATATCTCACATAACATTTACATTTCTCTATATATACTATTGTATTTTCACAGTAAATGCTTTACCTCACATAATATCTACATTACACTTTATATACTATTGTATTTTCACAGTAAAGGCTTTACCTCACATATCTCACATAACGTTTACATTACTCTATATATACTATTGTATTTTCACGGTAAAGACTTTACCTCACATGATTATCTCACATAATATCGAATCTATGACATTTTGATATTATTTAGTTTAAAAACAATACCATAACATCAGTATGAATGGCCGGTTACAGCCGGTTTGAAGAGAAAAAGATGAAAAAATTCTGGCCGGATATGACCGGTTAACCCTTTAACATTTAAACAAGCCGTATCTGGCCAAAATTCTCTCACCTCTTTCTGTTCAGACCGTCTGTAACCAGCTGCTCATACTGATGTTAATGTATTGTTCTCAAAATAAATATCAAAATCTCATAGATTCAATATTATGTAAAATAATTATGTAAAATAAAGCTTTTACTATGAAAATATATTAGTACAGGATGGTCCGAAAGTCTTGTCACCGCCTACCAAAAAGTAATGAGTCACAGTATTGTCCTCTTTGGAGGAGCTGGTTTGCTGAATGTTGCAGTGAGTCATGTCACACATCCTCCATGTTCTTACTAGAATACACACTATCAGGTGTCCATACACTTGCAAGCAGCCTCTCTTCCAAACTGTAGCAGCTCTGAAATAGAAAATGATATTATTATTATTATATATTATAATTAACGATATTATATATTATATTATTAAAACAAAAAATAACGAAAGTTAAAACAATATGTGATAAGGAGTGACAAGACTTTCGGACCACCCTGTATATATAAAGTAATCTAAATGCTAAAGGGTTAAGTATGAAATGTCTTATTTCCTTATACACTTTCAATTTGAAATTGGACATTTCAAATGACATGATAGAATAGCAAATTTTTCCCCCCCTGTTCAAGAAATTTATAAATCAATTTTATTTTTCAGATGTTTATTGATTACAATCTCTATGGTATGAATTTGTTGAATGTTAGCAATATGAAATTTCGTCGGTACCAACCTAAAGGTTAGTTTAATATATTCAATATCAATCTGCTTGAAACTGTCCCTTGTTTTACATAAAACGGTTTGTTTTAAATGCTTTATATACACCATACTTTGACACAACAGTTTAAAAGAAACAAAGGCTATATATATATATGGCCTTTGTAGGTTATATATATATATATATATATATAATGTGTTGTTTCCTTGAGCAGGACACTTTATTTCACATTGCTCCAGTTTACTCAGCTGTAGAAATGAGATGATGGGGACTGGGGTCCATATCATTCCACTGCAAAGTGGTCGTGGAGGTGCCACGGCAAAAAAAGCACCCAGCACTCACTGTAAATGAGGTTGGTGTTAGGAAGGGCATCCAGCTGTAGAAATCAAGCCAGGGTCAGTTCCCGTCCCACTCTTGCAAGCAGGGAAAAGCGGACGTAAATTGATATATATATATATATATGGAAGCTGTGATATATATGGAAGACCTAAGGAGACTTGGGGTGAGGTGATAAAAGCTGATCTCACACAATTGCACCTCTCAAAGGTGATGACAAAGGATCAGGATATCTGGCATTATACACAGAAGACCCACCTTCCCAGGTGCATAGATTGAAGCATATATCTAGTATACACCATTTTCCACCCCCCATGTCCTAACACTCCACCCTTCAGCAACATCTTTACACTCTAATTTGTCTGTTCAATATTTTCAGCTAAAACCAATGTGGAATTAATCAATAAGCATAATAAAGAACTCCCTGCTGATCAGAATTGTCCTGATGTATCCCTTCAGAATGACATAAACCATTTTAGATGGAATGATTCAACTGTGTCAAGGTAAACTATGTTTAATCTACATCTCTTCTCTCCTGTCTCTCTCTCTCTCTCTCTCTCTCTCTCTCTCTCTCTCTCTCTCTCTCTCTCTCTCCTCTCTCTCTCTCTCTCACATCTCTCCTGTCTCTCTCTCTCTCTCTCTCTCTCTCTCTCTCTCTCTCTCTCTCACATCTCTCCTGTCTCTCTCTCTCTCTCTCGCTCTCTCTCACATCTCTCCTGTCTCTCTCTCCCTCTCACATCTCTCCTGTCTCTCTCTCTCTCTCACACCTCCTGTCTCTCTCTCACACCTCTCCACTCTCTCTCTCACATCTCTCCTCTCTCTCTGTCTCTCTCTCACACCTCTCCTCTCTCACACCCCTCTTACCTCTACCCATGTCTCTGTTTCTCACCTTAAACTGCCTTTGCTTTTATGATACAAAATTGTTTTAGAATTTTTACAAAAGTCATAGGAAGTGTCTTTCATTTGACATATTGTAAGGAAAAGGTTAAAGTGTTTATATTTATTTAAAACCATCCAATCATAATTTTATGTAAGAACCTTTATTAAGTTATGTTCCAAATTCCAGCTTAATGAGTTATTTATAATACCAAATCCCTTTAAATTCTTGGTTATTTTCAAAATCATAGATAGTGTCTATCTTAGAAATATGATAACAGAAAGGTTACGAGCCTCCAAGTCGTGTCAAGGACATGACAACCTCCCAAGTGCTGGTGATCTACATGATAAACACACCCAGCACACTCTGTCAAGTGGTTGGTGTTAAGAAGGACATCGAGCCATATAAATCTTGCCACAGGTTGCGAGGACCCTGCAGTTGTGTCGAAGGCAATGACAACTTTTGAGCACTCGATGGAACCTGGGACTGTACATAAGTCCTTGGTCTGCTTGGAAGATCAGTGGCTCTGCTTTAGTATGGCCACGGTCTATGTAGAACCATCCAAATCTTGCTAACAGGGAAAGCAGGCATTAAAATGACAGTGATGATGATGATAGGTCAACCTGTTTATATTTATCTAAAACCATTCAATCATTTTATGTATGAACCTTTGCTAAGTTATGTTCCAAAGTTCTTGACCTCCTACGTGTGTTATTTTCCAGTGAAATGTTGTTAGAAGAAGATATTGAGAGAATGAGTACTTGTGAAATTGAAGTGGATATTGTAGCTGCTGATATATTAAATAGACTGGATGTAAACGGTAAGTTACGGCAGATTCAACTTTAACTTTTAACCCTTTAGTTACCAACCTGGCCAAAACCGGCTCTGATTCCATGATACAACACATCTGTAGATATAACACACTTACAGATACAACACATCTCCAGATACAACATATCTCCAGATACAACAAACCTACAGATACAACAAACCTACAGATACAACAAACCTTCAGATACAACACATCTCCAGATACAACAAACCTACAGATACAACACATCTGTAGATACAACAGACCTCCAGATACAACACATTGCCAGATACAACACATCTCCAGATACAACATCTCCAGATACAACACATCTCCAGATAGAACACATCTCCAAATACAACACATCTCCAAATACAACACATCTCCAGATACAACACATCTCCAGAAACAACACATCTCCAGATAGAACACATCTCCAGACACACCACATCTCCAGATAGAATTCATCTACACCAATCCCTCTATAATGACATATATATATATATATATATATATATATATATATATATATATATATATATCAGGGTCTACCTGGCTGCGGTGGAGCTGATACTCCCACCATCTCCAGTTTCAGGAACCATTCGGACATACTATACACTCCCATCTCTCTATACCCTATTTCTTGAGTCTATATATATATACTTCTAGTAATTAAAACTAGTTGAATGTTTCTGAAGAAGACGACCGATTGAACAGGGATTACAAGACTAGAAATGGGTAGTAACTTAAGCACTGCCATGGTAGTTGATATATTGATATCCATCAATCAACCAACCCTCTGTGAAACGATTGTAAAACAATGAACTATCTATCTACCTACACCTGACTTCTGTTTTTATTGTTCAAACACATATATATGTAAATATATATATATATATATATATATATATATATAATATATAAGATCAAAAGATGGTTAAAGGAGTTCCATGTATTTTATTATGCGCATTTCAAAAACAAACATCATCATGCAATAATATTTGTGTGATAAGGATAAATATATATAAAATATCTAAGAACCCTAGAGCTCCACATAACGATGTATTATCATCACTTTTTTCCGTTCATTGCCAGCAAACGTCTCCATGAACCAAAGTATCGTCTTCCTGTTTTCCTTCGGTTGCAACGTTTTTCGAAATATTTACTTCTGCGTTTACAGATTGATTTTTTTTTAGTATCAGAAGATCCCGTTAAGGGTGAAAGCAGAGATTCTTTGCTTAAACTTTAATCTGTTATTTTAATAAATATTTGCTCTACGGTTCTTATATATTTGATATATATTTATCCTTATCGAGCCCTCTTTGAATTTTAGTCTTGACATTTATTATTCTTACTATATATATATATATATATTTTTCAGATAATATTGGTGTCAATCCAGGTTTAACTGCGTTGTGGAATAATGAGAAAGAACGACGGCGACTGAAAGGTTTATCGTCTCAGTGTGGATTAAGTCAGTCCCAAGGTAAGAAGAAAGAAACTGCAAGGAATTATTACACTTTGTTTATATGTATTGAGTGCTCATTCAGATAACGTTCGAATATTTTAAGTACACTTGTACACAAAACACTCAGCACCGTATATTTATATATATATATATATGTATATATATATATGATGATGAGGTGATAAAAGCCGACCGTACCCAATTATACCTCTCAAAGGCAATGACACATGACCGTGACCCCTGGCGTAATACAGAAGACCCGACTTCCCACAGGAACAAGCCGAAGCTGAAGCATATAGACAATATGCCCCCACACCCTCCCACTGCAAAGTGGTCGTGGAGGTGTCACGGCAAAAAAGAAGCACCCAGCGCTCACTGTAAAGTGGACGTGTAGGCGCCACGGAAAAAGCACCCAGCACTCACTGTAAATGAGGTTGGTGTTAGGAAGGGCATCCAGCTGTAGAAATCAAGCCAGAATCAGTTCCTGTATGAGCAAGGTATGGTCAGCCAACCGGACACTGCCCACAACAGGACAACCCGTCTAACCCATGCTAGCGTGGAAGAACGGACGTAAAACAGTGATGATGATGATGAGATATATATATATATATATATAGGAACCAATCGACTTTCATCAAATCGGACCAAGGATCCAATGTTTCCATCAGTCTTTCCAATTGCTAATACTATCTATCGGTTGCACCTCTAATATATACATGAAAAGACTCAGGACCCCTATGGCTAAGCCCTGGCTGTTTAGACAGCTATATCCGAACTCTAGCCGTTGGGGTTCTGAATGTTTTCATATTACCCACTCTACTACCCTAAGTATTGAGTACTCTGGTGGGTTATGGTCTAGCTGGTTTTTACCACACTCTATCTGATATGTATGTATATATATATATATATATATTTAATAACTCTAATTCACTGGTCTATATATTAATAATGGATAAATGATTTCTTTGCAGAAAGGGAAAATCTCATTTCATCATCTTCTGAAGAAATACAGAAGAATCGTTTACAAAAAATTATAAAATTTCATCAGGTGTATGGGTAAGTTGTTCTATACATATCTCATTGTTATACACACCTCATGGTTATATATACTTCACTGGTATATACACCTAATGGTTATATACACCTCACTCTTATATACACTTCACTGTTATATACACCTCAGTTATATACACACACCTCACTCTTATATATACTTCACTGGTATATACACCTCATGGTTATATACACCACTGTTACATACACCTCACTCTTATATACACCTCAGTTATATACACACACCTCACTCTTATATATACTTCACTGGTATATATACCTCATGGTTATATACACCACTGTTACATACACCTCACTCTTATATACACTTCACTGTTATATACACCTCAGTTATATACACACACCTCACTCTTATATACACCTCACTTCTGTATATACACCTCACGTATATATATATATATATATATATATACACATCTCACTGTTCTACACTTTTACCTCTCTCCACATCTACTTCCTCTCCTTTTACCACCACCACCACCACCACCATCATCATCAACACCACCATCACCACCATCATCACCATCATCAACAACACCACCATCATCATCATCATCAACACCATCATCATCAACACCACCATCATCATCATCATCATCAACACCACCATCATCATCATCATCATCAACAACACCACCATCATCAACAACACCACCATCATCATCATCATCAACACCATCATCATCAACACCACCATCATCATCATCACCACCACCTATATATGTGTCTTTCTATTTTCCTCCATTCCAGTCAACAAACGATCCGTTCTAACGATGGAATTCAATCTAGTCCAGACTCTCCCTGTCCAGCCTCTCCCTATCCAGCCTCTCTTGTCGAATGCCATTCTTTCAATTCTGACTGTAAGTGGTTTTGCTGTTTTGTCTTTATATCATTTGTATACCTTGTTTTTGTTGTCACCGACTCCCTTAGGCCACTGGATGGTCAACTGTCAACTGCCAGGACAGTCAAACTGTAATACAGTTCAATGACTCCCTTAGGCCACTGGATGGTCAACTGTCAACTGTTAGGACAGTCAAACTGTAATACAGTTCAATGACACCCTTAGGCCACTGGATGGTTAACTGTCAACTGCCAGGACAGTCAAACTATAATACAGACATTGACTCTTGACTGGGTTTTTCCTCCAAAATGTGCTTTGAACAAGGCTTTTTAAATATACTGTATTTAATATTGTTTTTTCCCCAGAAAACAAAGCTCTTTTAACCCTTTAGCATTTACATTACTCTATTTATACAGTTGTATTTTTGTGGTAAAGGCTTTACCTCACATAACATTTACATTACTCTATTTATACTGTTGTATTTTTGTGGTAAAGGCTTTACCTCACATAACATTTACATTACTCTATTTATACAGTTGTATTTTTGTGGTGAAGGCTTTATCTCACATAATATCAAAATCTATGAGATTTTGATATTATTTATTTTCAGAACAATACTTGGCCAGTTACAGCTGGTTTAAACAGAAAGAGGTGAGAGAATTCTGACTGGATACGACTGGTTTAAATGCTAAAGGGTTAAATATACTGATGTCACTTTATTTTTCAAGACTCTTTTCAATACACCAATATCCCACAGTTGTCTGTGTGTCCCCGTGTGTAATGGTTGGTTTTCTTGTTATATTTTCAGTGGAGGATTCTCAGAAAACTATTGTGTTTGATGATATTGAAGTGAATGATGAAGTAATGGCTGTTGTTAATGTAGAATGTGTGAATCAAGTGTTGGAATCTAGTCAGAGTTTCCAAGAAGAGAAGAACTCTTCTTCTCAATTTGCTGGTAAGATTTCCATTTAATCAATGTTTATTTTATTATATATACTAGCAGAAGTACCACCACCCCCAGGTGGTTTTCTGCTAGTATATGTAGTGTGCATATTGATATTATATGCAAGTGTCTCTCATGTATGTATAAATATATATCTTATTCCTACGGTGAAATCCTTTTTTTTTTCTAATCTGGCCGAGTTTACACTCGCAAATCTGAAGACCCAGGGCAGCCCCTACGAGCATTGGGGTTGGTGTACTTCCTATTTGTTTCAGTTGCTGAATACAATCAGGGGTCGCTGCATCTCCTGAAGGTCAATAGTTCTCTTCTAACTCGAGCGGGAGTGCCTTTCCATTGTCAATTTGCATTGATCATCTGCAAAGCTGAATTGTTCTCAGAACCACTACACCAGTCCTTCGATGTGTGCAGCTGGAACTGCTGCCACCATTGATTTGGCAGGATCGCAACTCATTTCTACAGCTGTGTAAACTGGAGCAACGTGAAATAAAGTGTATTGCTCAAGGACACAACACATCGCCCGGTCCGAGAATTGAACTCACAACCTTTCGATTGCAAGCCCAATGCTCTAACCACTAAGCTAAGTGCCTTAGATATAGCTATATGTTAAAACAAAAAAGCAAAAAAGAGATTAGCGAGCAAAATATAAACATTATGCTGCAACGATGGAAATAGAAACGTTGAACGTTAATGGAAGTTGACATTTGAAAGTTTTAACAGAAGTGAATCTTGAAATAAGCAATACATTATATATAAGATTATTTATGTTTAACCCTATCACATTACTCTATATATACTATTATATTTTCATGGTAAAGGCTTTACCTCGCATAATATCGAATCTATGAGATTTT
Source organism: Eledone cirrhosa (assembly GCA_964016885.1). Taxonomy (NCBI): domain Eukaryota; kingdom Metazoa; phylum Mollusca; class Cephalopoda; order Octopoda; family Eledonidae; genus Eledone; species Eledone cirrhosa. Next base: position 12,185,725 of record OZ024762.1, read on the forward strand.
GAAAGTATTTATTTTGAGAACAATACCTTAACATCAGTTTGAGCGACCAGTTACAGCCAGTTTCAACAGAAAGAGGTAGAGAATTTTGGCCGGTTTGAACACTAAAGGGTTAATCAAGAGCTAAGAAATTTAGAAGATAAATTACATAATATTCATTCATGATTTATTCAAAGTAATCCAACTTATTTTAATAAACTGAACAGTTTTGCAGTTCTCCAATCATTATATATAGAGGTTGACTTTGCCTTTCATCCTTACGGGCTCGATAAAATAAAGTACCAGTAATGCACTGGGTAATTGCTGGCCTTGTGCCTAAAGTAGAAACAATTATATATAGATATAGATATGATGATGATGATGATGATAGATACAGATATGTAAAATCCTGACCACAGTGTCAAGCAGTTTCAGCTTGTGTGGTCAAGAAGCCATTACTCAAGACCTGATAGTGCATGTTTTTGTGTTTGTTTTTTCGTTTTAGGAACTGATTTAACCAAATTACTAGCATCAATGTTGGCTAGTCAAGCAGAGAAGCTGTCTCAAGACAGAGCTGTTGAGGACTCTGACAGCATTCTTTCTAGTCAACCTTTAGATGACTCAGAAGAGGAGGAAAGCGAGAGTGTAAACATGTCCCAAGTCTTGAAAGATGAAGATTTACCTTTAGATTCTGGTACAGAAGAACAGCAGTAAGTTGTCATAAAATGGAGTCATTTTGTTGTTCCTTTTTTTTTTTTTTTTTTTTTTTTTTTAACATCCTGTACCACATGAAACCACATTAGCAAGACCTTATAAACTTCAAAACAACACTATGACTACATCACATGAAAAACTAAAGTCTTCACTTTAATATTATACATTTCTCACTATGATCTGTTCACTGGTAAAGATATTATAAACATTTGAATTAACAAACCACATTAGCAAGACATTCTTGTTGGCCTGTTGTGCCTAAATCAGAAGCTAGCGGATTGTCAGTATCGGTAGAGTGTCGGACACCATGCTTCGCAGCATAGAGTTACGGCCCTTTGCGTTCTGGGTTCAAATCCCACCGAGGTTAGCTCTGCCTTTCATCCTTACGGGGTCAATAAAATGAAGTACCAGTAATGTACTGGGGTTGATTTAATCGACCCCCCGAAATTGCTGGCCTTGTTCCTAAATGAAGAGACTATCATTATTATTATTATTATTACTGAAATGTCTGGGGTGGGAGGTAGGTAGAATCACTCACTACGACCCTCTATGTTCTGGTTACAAATCACACTGAGGCCAACTTTGTATTTTATCCTTCTGGGGGAAATAAAGTCGATAAAAAATCTAGTACCAGTCGAATACTGAGGTTGATTTAATTGACTTTCCCTCCCCAGAAATTGTTGGCTTTGTGTCTAAACCAGAAACCATTATTTTCTCTTATTTGTTAAATGTTTTAGTAACCATTTATTCAACTTATTTTTCTTTTTCTTTCCAGCAATAATGTGAAATCAGTTTTTTCCCAATTATTATCTGGAGAAATGGTTAGTGATGATATTTTAGATGATGAATCTGATTCAGAAACAATTCCTCAGTTTGATGGGCCAATAGATGAAAAGCCTACTGGTAAATAAACTTTGACCCTTTTCTGTCTCTATTTTAACCCTCTAGCATTTACATTACTCTATATATACTATTGTATTTTCACAGTAAAGGCTTTACCTCACATAATACCTCACATACCATTTACATTACTCTATATATACTATTGTATTTTCACAGTAAAGTCTTTACCTCACTTAATATCTCGTATAACATTTACATTACTCTATATATACTATTGTATTTTCACAGTAAAGGCTTTACCTCACATAATATCTCACATACCATTTACATTACTCTATATATACTATTGTATTTTCACAGTAAAGGCTTTACCTCACATAATATCTCACATAACATTTAGATTACTTTATATATACTATTGTATTTTCACAGTAAAGGCTTTACCTCACATAATATCTCACATAACATTTAGATTACTTTATATATACTATTGTATTTTCACAGTAAAGGCTTTACCTCACATAATATCTCACATAACATTTACATTACTCTATATATACTATTGTATTTTCACAGTAAAGGCTTTACCTCACATAATATCTCACATAACATTTAGATTACTTTATATATACTATTGTATTTTCACAGTAAAGGCTTTACCTCACATAATATCGAATCTATAAGATTTTATATTATTTATTTTGTGAACAATACCTTAAAATCAGTATGAGTGGCCAATTACAGCCGGTTTGAACAGAAAGAGGTGAGAGAATTCTGGCTGGATATGGCTGGTTTAAATGCTAAAGAGTTAATTACCGTATTTCCTGGCATCAAAGACACTACTTATTTCATAAAATAAGTCTCGAAAATCTGCCATGGGTCTTGGAGGTCGAAGGTTAAGTTTCTCATAGACATATCCTAGCCCCAGAGTAAAGTTGGTTCCCCCTCCTTTTTTTAAAAACCCTTTAGCATTTAAACCGGTCGTATCCGGCCTGAATTCTCTCACCTCTTTCTGTTCAAACCGGCTGTAACCAACCACTCATAGCAATATTAAGGTATTTTTCTCAAAATAAATAACATCAAAATCTCATAGATTCTATATTATATGCGATAAAACCTTTACGACAAAAATACAATAGTATATATAGAGTAATCTAAATGCTAAAGGGTTAATTTACATTTTTTTCAATTACTTGTCACACTAACTCTTTTTGATGACCAACTGTGAGGAGTAGTCTGTCGCGGCTTACTAGCTCTATACGGACGTTTAGATTAATTAAATAAATAAATAAATGCTGAACTCCTGTATATAACCTCAATGATGTGTATAAATTAAACTTAATTAAAATAATAAATCAACAAAATATAAATAATTATGTAACGAGACCCAAAGTGGCAAGACCTTATTTTTATGTTTATCATCAGTTGTCAAAATTAGGGTACGTCCTCGAGGCTGAAGTGTCTTTGATGATGGAAATATGGGAGTTAATGAAGAATTTTGAGGGATTTACTAAAATTATTAATTATTTCATTACTAAGATAGTGACTTAATGTAAGGTTCTTAATGGGTGGTTTTTAAGGTAGCAATTTAACCCCTTTAATAACAAACTTTCTGTAACCAACCCAAGATTTATGATACAAAACTGTTTATTTTAATGTGTTTACCATCATCATCATCGTTTAACGTCCACCTTCTACGCTAGCATGGGTTAGACAGGAGTTGTGCCACTTGAGGCAAGGTTGGTCGGGTGACCATGTCTCGCTCATATAGGACTATCAGGCAGGTTTTCTACAGCTGGATGCCCTTCCTAACACCAACCACATTTACAGTGTGGAACTGGGAACTTTTTACCGTGCTACCTACACGGCCACATTACAGTGTGGACTGTGAGGGTTTTTTTTATATTTATCTAAAACCCTTCCATCATAATTTTATGAGAGACCCTTTGTTAAGTTATGTTCCAAACACCAGGGCATTTTAAAACCAGATCTGAATACAGCAGGTTTCTTCCAGAGACGGATAGAGCGAGTGACGGAATGGAAGTGAGAAAGAGATATAGAGGAGGAATCGCACCAGTACAAGACTGGTACCTTTTTTTATTGACCTCAAAAGGATGAAGGGCAAAGTTGACCTCGGCAGATTACCACAAATCATTATATCTGACGTTCTAATGACTCTCAAAGTCACCACTTAATCCTTTCATCGGTGGATTGGCAGAATTGGTAGAGGGTCGGACGCCATGCTTTCCAGCATAGAGTTACGTCCCTTTATGATCTGAGTTCAAATCCCGCCGAGGTTGACTTTGCCTTTCATCCTTACAGTGTCGATAAAATAAAGTACCAGTAATACACTGGTTAATTGCTGGCCTTGTGCCTAAAGTAGAAACAATTATTGTATTTCTAATACAAGACAAATTTTATGATTTTCAAATGACTTTGAAAATAAAAAGTTTGGAATATAACTTAACAAAGGTTCTTATGTAAAGTTTAGATGGAAGGTTTTTAGCTAGATATTAGGCTGTTGAGAAATATATGCAGGTTTAATGTTTTCATTTATTTCAACCATTTTTAAAATCTCATGCAGAGTGTGTGAAATTATGTATCATTTGAAAGCTCTTTCTATGTAAACCATTTTCAATATTAACTGCATTTGAGGGCGTTGGATTGGCAGAGCATCGGACAACATGCTTTGTGGCATAGGGTTACGTCCCTGTACCATTTGAATTCAAATACTACCGAGGTTAGCTTTGCCATTCGTCCTTATAGGGTCAATAAATAAAGTACCAGTAATACACTGGAGTTGATTTAATCAACTTTCCTCTCTACCAAAATTGTTGTCTTTGTGCCTAAATCAGAAACCAATATGAACTGAATTTTGTCAATTTTCAGATATTTGAAGTTATAATGTGAAAATAGGGGTTTTTGCCAACTTTATTTTTATGAGTTTAAACTTGTCTGTAGTGCAGCAGAAATGGCGAGAAACATCAGTGATTATTTGGGAAGTGTTATTAACCCTTTAGCATTTAAACTGGCCATATCCGGCGAGAATTCTCTCACCTCTTTCTGTTCAAACTGGCCATAACTGTCCACTGATGCCAATATTAAGTTATTGTTCTCAAAATAAATAACATCAAAATCTCATAGATTCAATATTATGTGAGGTAATTATGTAAGATAAAGCCTTTATCATGAAAATACCATAGTATATATAGAGTAATGTAAATGTTATGTGAGGTAAAGCCTTTACTGTTAAACTACAATAGTATATATAGAGTAATGTAAATGTTATGTAAGGTAAAGCCTTTACTGTGAAAATACAATAGTATATATATAGAGTAATGTAAATGGTAAAGGGTTAAATGCACAGTGTAGTGGTGGTTTCAGACTCTGTGGTAGTGAAATCACTCTTGAAGATAAGGAAGGTTGTAGGCGTCTTACTGTCATTAATGGCGATTAATTGAAGGCTTTGGTGGAAGCAAATCATAGCGGAACTGTTTTAAAAACTTGTGTGAGAACTAGATGTAAGGAATGGAACTGAATTGGAAAGTTGAAGAAGCTTAAAAAATGGCTACCACACAAATTGAATGAAAATCAGAAAAGATCGGTATTATCAAGTCTGCTCTTCTCTTCTTTCGTGCAACAAAATGACCTATTTCTTGATCTCATTGTGACATGAGATGTAATGTGGATCCTAGACAGCACCTGATGGTATTCAGCATAATGGTTGGACTGAAATGAAGCTCCTTAACACTTACCAAAGCTAAAGTTACCCCAAAAGATGGTTAATGGTGATTGTTTGGTGGTCTACAGGAGATTAATCCACTACAGTTTTCTGAAACCTGGTGAAACAATCACAGCAGAGAAGTCATCATCATCATCATCATCGTTTAACGTCCACTTTCCACGCTAGCATGGGTTAGACGGAAGTATTGTCATGAAATTGATGAAATGCATTCAAACAATTGTTGCATATGTGTCCAGCATTGGTCAATAGAATAGTTGACCAATGTCCAGTATTGGTCAATAGAATATTTGACCAATGTCCAGTATTGGTCAATAGAATGCTTGACCAATCTCCAGTATTGGTCAATAGAATGGTTGACCACACATGGTATTATAAATACTTCAGATGCTGAAAGAATAGGGCTACGAAACTCTGCCTCGTCCAACACACTCACTGGATCTTTCACCAAACACTTCACCAACTTATTGCAGGGGAAAATCTTGAAAAACCAAACAGCCACAGAAGAAAATCCCTTCAAAGAATTCATTGTCTCCAGAACTTCAGAATTTCATCTTCCTGGAATAAATATTTGTATCTTGGCAAAAATGTGTAGATTCTAATGATTTTTATTTTGATCAATAAAATTTATTTTGGACTAAGATGTGTTGTTTTAAAGTTAATGTTTAAATAACCTGCATTTATTTCAAAATAACCTAATAAACAGCTTTGTACCATGAACTAGTGGTATTGTTACCATAGAAACAGTAGTGGTTAAAATAGAACCAGTGGTAGTTACCATAGAAACAGTAATAGTTACTATAGAACTAGAGGTATTTCTAGCAGTTTGGTCACCAAAAGGTTTAACCCTTTAGCATTTAAACCGGCCATTATCCCTCCAGAATTCTCTCACCTCTTCTTGTTCAAACCAGCTGTACTCAGCCACTCATACTGATATTAAGGTATTGTTCCCAACAGAAATAATATCAAAATCTCATAGATTCAATATTGTGTGAGGTAAAGACTTTACCAAGAAAATGTAATAGTAAATATAGAGTTATGTAAATGGTACAGGGTTAAACTATAAATGTTTCTCTCTCGTATATCTTCATAAGTGTTAGTTAATGTTTGAAGTACACACATACATCTCTCTCTCTCTCTCTCTCTCTCTCTCTCTCTCTCTCTCTCTCCTTTATTATATCCATGAAGCTAAATTGGTGACTCAAGAGTATAGACTTTCATATTTTCATATATATATATACATATGTATATATCTATATAATATATATCTATCTATCTATCTTATCTTTACAGATGAACAACCAAAGATCCGTAAAAGGATGGGTCCACGTGGCCCTGTGATCAGCTCTGCCAATAATCCCTCCCCTGTGAGTTCAGAGGGACAGGCTTCAAGTTTTTCAAATTATGCCCCCATTTTCCAAAACGACCCCGGATTCCTCAGCTCCGGTTCCAACATGCAGGCCTATCAAAGTCAGGCGAATTACCAAGATTACGAACGGCGATGGGATCCTCATACGTTTCGTGAAGACATGTCCAGTGGCGTTTCAGCTGTCGATCAACAATCATCTCATTGGAACCCTGCGTGGTCACGCTCTTTACACTCGGCGCGTGCTGATCCCTCCAGCTATACTGGGGCTGGAAACGTGCACGGTAATAATGGCAGCTACATGACAGAAGGCTTTTCCCGTCCATATAGCAATCAGCAACCCCCAAGTCACCCTTCGCAAGCTGCAACGTTAAGTGAATCAAGTGCTGACCAATATCCCGCTTCGTTTCCTTACGACATGACAAACATATATAGTCCAGATTCTTATTCCCGATCCCGGACATCCGACAGTGGTCACACTTCAGATCCACACAATAGCCCCTTCGCTGGTCATCTATCCCCTTCCCCCGGTTATTCCCGTGATGGATTTGAATCAAGCCGATCTCCCGTTCCGCTCTCTGGTAACGTTGGAATACAAGGGTCAGGAAGCTCCCTGTATAACCAAACCCCATCATTGCCACCCCCTGAAGAAAGCCAGGGTAGTTTCCACAAATTGTTAACTTGTAACGACAGCCCAAAGCAAGCCATTCCAGCCGACCTTTCAACGCATCAGTCGTTGCAGCGCAGTATCAGTCGATGCTCGACACACTCGAGCGAATCCGTGAGTATGGGTGCCAGTACTACACCTGACCCTTTTAAAAGTCTTCCGAAACCTGTTTCCTCCGAGGACACTACGATGGAGACTTTTGAAAAAATGCCAAGCATAGAGAAATTAGATGACACAGCTGAAGGTCGTTCGAGCGTGGATTCTTCGAACCATCCCCCATCTGAGACTGGAAATGCTTCGTTGACTCCATTAGACGGCAGTAGCAACTCACAAAAGAAACACATGTCCTCAATGAATATAAGCCACGAAGATTTATTCGGATCCCCTTCTCTTAATTCTTGCGCTGATCTTTCATCAGATTCCTTCACCTCTGCTGAAGGTAGCCGCCACCAAAGCGTTGTCGACCAATCTAACCAAGGCTCGTTTATTTCTTCGGGCTACACCAACAAGAACAGCAGCTCCCACCCTCAACGGTGTAGCTCTGTGACAAGTGAAGAAGAGGCACCCAGTTACCAGTCGCTGACTATGTCGTTCCCCGGTAACCAGACCAGTAACCGCAGTCACTCGGCGATAGCCAGCCTGGAACAGATGGTCTCTAGTGTGGGAGGGTATGATATCGGATATGACTACGCAGCTTTTCCCAACAGAGCGTGGCAATGTGCTGGTACTCAACCATCCCACAGTGTCAATACTCTGCACAACATATCTGCTGGTCCAACTATGGCCTCTGCTGGCAATCTACCACCCAACACCAGTATTTCATCTGGTACAAGTATGCCTTCTGCTCCAAGCATATCATCTGGACCAGCCATGACCCCTAATCAAACATTAACATCTGCGCAGAACATGACAAGGTCAAACCTAGCGCCTGTTTCTAACATGCCGCTAGGCTCTAGCATGGCGCCTGTAACCAACTTACACTCTACTGCTGCCAACATGGCACCTGGACACAACATTCAAAGTCGTAACCTGTCATCTTCTGGGCACAATATACCAGCGATGTCTCCTGGTCCTTCTCTCACACCCACAAACATGCCCCCGCATAGCATCCCTGCTAACCACAGCATGCCGTCGAGGCCAAACGTAGCCCCCGTCAACATGTCTCAAGGCCAGCATGTGACTCAGGTGCGTGCTCTCACACCAAGTATGTCGCCCAGCCTCCACACTGGTCACACCCTCGCACGTAATGTCACACCTCATGGTCACGGCCATACCATGCACCCTCAAGTCCACAACATATCTCAGGGCCATTCTGTTCATCCTTCTCACAACTTATCTGCTGCAGCTCAACTAGCACCACCACCACCATGCCACAGTCCAGCTACATCTCCTCCCAGTGCTCATGGCCACAATATATCCAGTCATAGCCTACCTTCTGGTCACAACATGATGCAAAGTCATAATCTTCCTCAGGGCCATCATGTTACCCAGGGACATGAAAGATCCCATCCATACAACATATCTGAACCAAATTATAGCTCCCAGCAGGAAGTGATGATTCCTAAACAGGGCCGTATGTCTTTAAAGAAGAAGCGAGCTGAAACAGATAACTGGTCTTATTGTAAATCATACTACCAGCAAGGTAGATCCTGGAATCAGCATCCTGGACCTCCGAGTCAAGGTTACGGGAGTCCCCCTTACTGGGGCTATATGGATACTTACCAAACTTACCAAGGCTATGTTCAGAGTCCCAAAGTGGAGCCAGGAACTATTTCACAAACTCCAAAACTGCAGTCTGCTCTCACCCCAGGGGCACCACCTGAAAAAAGTAAGCGTGGAAGGAAACGGTCTTCTTTTACTATGGCTAAATCTATGTCAGCTATGCCTGTGGATTCCCAACTTTCGCAGTATACTTACACTTTCCATGTGCCAACCCCGATCTACAAACGGCTTAAACTTCTCCAAAAATCAATGATTCCCGAGGAGAATGCTGTTTGTATTGTTCGCATGCACCCAATGGACGCTCGCCGCTATAGTTTGCTTAAAATTGGTCGAGAGCTGGTAAAGATACCAAAGCTAGAGGAACGAGATATCAAACGAATTCAGAAGGAAATTAAAGAAACAGGGTATTATCCTGGAGCGTGTTCACGGTTCGGTTATATGGTTCCATCTGATCAGCCAAGTATATCGACTCAAATTGGTATATTGCCAGGTTTGATGAATGAGCCAAAACCAGTTTCTTCTTTAGAACCTGGTGTTAAGTATGTTACAGTGGATAGGAAATTGCTTCCTATGAGTGCTAAAGGAATGGGTAAAAATGCTCCCTCGGGATTTCAATTAGAATATGAACGAATGCTGTACCAGAATCCTCGAAACCGCGCAAGAGCTAACGTGAAAATTAAGATAACAAAAACAAAGGAAAAACGCCGGCGTAAGAAAGTATGTGTAACTAACAGGAGAAAGGGTTCTTGTGATTTAATGCCCGACCCTTCTTACTACACAGACTCTTCCCCCGTTTCTCAGTTACCGTTCAACAAGAATTTACCCTCTGCTGCTGCTCTTCCCCATAACCAGTATTTGCTCCCATCCTCTACATCGGAAATAACAAGCTGTAGCAAAACTCCTGTCTTAATAGAAACCTTGCATTCACCCCCTGTACTCAGTCACCAGTCTTCCAATGCTACTGAGAACCCCACATTAGTAGCGCCTGTGAAAACCACCACTACGCACGTCAGACGCTCAACACGTCCTTTCCCCAAACACAGCGTTGTGCCACCCATCCCAGGAGCGAAACCTCGCATCATCATCACGGAGAACAAGTACAGTAGTAATAATAATAACACCAACAACAACAACAACAACAACAACAACAACAACAGTACACCAAATAGCCAGCTCCCTACCTCACATGCCATAAATCTCACACCTCCACAGAAACTGTGTCAAGGTCCATGCCCTGAACAGCCTGCTAACCTAACTATGAGTTCTAGCCTCCCTCAAAAAACTGCTGATTACCCTTTTGAAGCTCACCCCAACAATGAAAACACAACAGAACCCCCTGAAATCAGGCAAAATTCCTCCACTAATTCCTCACCGAGTCCGTTGAGTTCCTGTAAAGATAATCAGTCTCCATTTCCGACTAATATTGGTTCACCTCAAGACCCCCCACCACCACCACCGACATCTGGTTCATCGCCGTGGCAACCCAACAACAACAACAACAACAACACATCAACTGGCCAAAGCTTTCCCGTCAATTCCGCCATTCAACCCTCCTCTTCTTCCTCTTCATCCTCATCCTCTTCCTCCTCCTCAAACAGCCAAGACTCCCAGCAGGTGCGCAAGCGAAAACTGGGTTCCGACAGCGGAAGCCAAGATGGTTCAAAACGCACCTCCACCTCCACCTCCAACACCACCACCACCACCACCACCACCACCACCACCATGAACAACTTTTCCACCATGGATTTTAAGGATATCTACAATCCTCCCTTAGAGGGCTATGATGATGATGATAATGATGATGATGATGATGATGATGATGATGATGATGATGATGATGATGATGCTGTTGACGCTGACGATGACGACGATGGTGATGATGACGATGACGGCGGCCATGACAGCTTCGATCATAAAGCCTCCTCCGGGAATGTCTGTTGCCTTGTTGTCAACAAAAGAGCACACCAGAGGTCTCTAGTAGTAAAGCTGGAAAAGTTAAAACTCCCGAGTAAGACCGTGAAGGCCAGCGAGTTCCTCGCTACTCGTAACTGTATTCGAAACAAAATACCCAGCCGTATAGAAAACATTGGATGGGAAAGAATTAAATTAGCTGACAAGAACAAGATTCGTGGTGGGGTGCCTCTAATGAGCTATTCTAGCCCAATTAGTGACGATAACGGGCGTCTTTCTCTGTTCACCCAGCATTCTGGTAGAATGTTTTACGACCAGCCTGCTAGCGATTATTTTCAAGATGAATACTTGGGGGTAGCGATTGCAGGAGGCCTGGATGAGCCTAGCGAACCTGGTTTGCTCATGTCGATTGACGACGACAGTTACTCACACATGATTAACTCTGACTCCAGTTCCGGAGAAGACGCGACCATAAGCTTTGAAGAAGAATTTGAAATAAAGTCCCGGGGTAAGAATAAACGTAAAAGAAACCTAACTCCAAATCAGCGTCTTGGTGTGGCTTTCTTGACTACGAGGCACCGCAGAAAACGTACAGTTGCAATGAACCATGGGAAATTAATGAACAGTTTATCTCTGTTACACCAAGCTACGTTGGCTAAATTATCTACGCTCTCCACATATACGGATTCCTCTGACGATTTTAAGAAAACCTACAATGATGTTATGTCAAAGTTAGCATTATTTTCTCCTCCTGTTTCCGAGAAAGGTGATACTTCTCCACCCCAGCCTCTGTCCCCTGAAGAAAATGGGCCCTTACCTGTAGTCGACGGCAACGCTGACGAAGAGAGCAACGTCTCGCTCGATTCGACCGACGGCGTTTTGTCACAGCCGAATTTCCTGTCGCAAACCTCTCTAGATTCGATCTACGAGACGCCACTGTCTAGTGTGGAGACACACCGCTCCTGTGAATCAGCCAAGTCTCCGAGTCTAACGTCTCTGGGTGGTTCCGAAACAGAACCACTCTGTGATGTGGTAACGCCAGTTGTGAAGCAAGAGGATTCAGCAGCAGAAAACAGGTCTCCGCCCATTCCTGCTTTGTTGTCTTGGAAAAACGACACCCCGACTGATAAGTCACCGTACGCTGTTAAAACAGCAGTTGTGAAGCTGATTCCTCGTGCAAGATCTGGCAGTAAATCTAAAGTTGATCGTAAACCCGAGAACAACAATGATTCAGAAACTACCCTCTCCCTCAATTACTCTTCTTCCTCTTCCTCTCCTCAGAATTTCTCCATCATTAACTCCAACTTTGCGAAAGAATTAAGTGAAAATGGATGTCATCAGCCCACTAATTCGATCTACAGTTATTCTAGTGTACAGTCTCGTGAGGAAAGCAATCAGAAAGCAGGTGTTATTCAATTAGAAACCTCTCATGGTAGAAGTGGACGGCTTATTGGGAACGGCTGCAATCAGTCGTTAGCAAATAGTGCTCAACATGAAATTAGTCGAGCTAAAGAACAAACTACCAGCTTCACCACCAACAACAACAACAACACTGCTACTACTACTACTACTACCACTACTACTATTCCTATCGGTCCTAACCAGGCAGTCAATTATTCACTTAACCAGCTAGAAGCAAGTAATAGCAAGAGATTAAAGAGTTACTCCTCCGACTGCAATCCGGCCGATGTAAATATAGGAAGGTACCCCATAGATAATAAAATAGACAACGAAAAAATGGAAAATACTGAGTCGCTGCTGATGATAGGAGAGGAGAGTAAAACAACGTCTGATGTTTGTTGGAAACATCCAACAGATATGTCACAAGTTGAGTTTGAAAGTGTCGAAAGAAATCTCCCTCTAGCAAGTCGTGGAATAATAGAGTCTGAGGTGGGTGTCAAGGAGAGTGAGGCATCAAGTGAACATGATCAAGTACTACAGACAACTCAGTTGATCAGTGAATTAAATCAAGAGACAGAAACGACTGCTAGACAGACGAGTGTTATTATACATAGCAGTGGTGGGCTTGAACCTGCACAACGAACAGAAACTGTGGAGAAAGCAGAAACTACAGATGATGAGAGAAAAAATATCGTTTCCAGAGCAGCTTCAGAATCAGAAAGTGTTTTTGATAGCACAAATGTTTACCTACATTCTCATATTGGATCTCAATCTCAAAGTAGCATTTATAGAGAGCGGGGTCCATTTGGAGGTATTGGTCTCCAGAAAGAGGCAACTAGGGAACAAAGTATCATCACTTCCAATCAAGGCAGAATCGAGAGATCTGGTGAAGAAATGAAACAGGATAAGACGAAAGCGGCTGAAGGTGATGTCTTTGACTCCGACATAACAACATTGGATTTATCTCTGAGCTATAAAGATAGAAATAAAGGAATCTTACAAACAAGCAAGTCGTCTGGCAATTCATCAAAAGATAAAGAAGAGTCGACAGATGTTGACAAATCTGGTTCATCTGATCAACAGGCCATGAAGGAGTCTTATACTGCTTATGTGGGGAGCAATGAAAGTAGTTTTGGCTCTGAAAGACAGGACGATCATTTCAAAGGCGCCAGTTCTTGGCCCCTAGCCGGCAAACAGTCCCTCGTGTTGACACCACGGGATCGTCCTCCTAGTAAAGACTTAATATGTCACACAGCTACAAAATATGGTCTGAGTATACCTAAAGTTACTGAACCTTTCTGTGGAAAACCTGAAGACATCACAGAAGCACCCAGGTATTACAAACTCTTGTTTTGATATCATCTCAATCTTCTTTTAAAAAAAAAACAAAAAAAAAAAAAACTTTTTATCATTTTTTTTTTCCCCCCCTCCACCATTTCTGATCAATCTGTGTTAGTGTGACTGGTGGAGAAGAATTCTCATTTGGGATGTGAAAGCAGTTTATTTTATTTTATTTTAAATTTTAAAAAAAGAAACAAAAACAAAAACAGACTCCTTTTCTTTCTAAAATTCTCTGACCAAGAAAGGAGCAGAATCGCCCTTCTATATAGTTCATGCCAGCTAATTTTTCTCTTTCAAAAATTGGTCCCTTACACTTGGCACCACCAAAGCAAAATGTGTATACTCTCTTTTGTGGGGTTAAACTGACAGTTACTCTCACTAAAAGAAAGTCTGCCAGCTAAATAAATTGGAGTGTAGCCAATCCATCCTGGTGGTTCCTTCGAGATACTCACATCTTCTTGTCCATCCCATAATACTATTGACCCAACCAACCAACCAACCTACTGGTCCCTGATCCCCCCCCCCACACCTTCTCACACATCACAACCTATAATCACCACCACCCTCACACCTCACATTTATATGATATATGATATGATATAATAGATTTTAGTTCAAATTTCAAATGTATTTCCCCCTTTTTCCTTTTTCCATTCATTTATTTTTTTTTTTAATAAAAGGAGATCCTCCCCTCCCCTCCTTCCACCCCTGGTCCTTTCACACACGCACACATACATGCTCTCACACACACATACATATACATGCTCATGCACACACAAGTGAACTAACTGCTAATTATTAACTCATGATAAATACACCTTCATACTATCACCACCACCACCACTACTACTACTACTACTACTACTACTACTACTACCACCACCACTACTACTACTACAGACAACAAACATTTGTACTCCATACATACAGATGCATACCTCAAGCAATATAAAGGTAAAGTTTAGACAATTGTTCTGACAACAGACTCAAGTCAGAAACACCAACAACACTTTGTATTGTGATCATTACATAATTTTGTAGAAAAAAAAACGAGGAAAAAAAGAAAAAAGAAATAACGGTTCGCTTTGAGTTCTCTCCCCTTCCCTTCATCCCCCACCACCACCACCACACACTGGCAAATCAACCAAATTTCATTAATGTCGCCACCTCCTCCACCCCCCCACCCCCTCATGTATGCCTCAGGGAGAAAGGCATAAAACATCACCAATTCTCTTCCCCCGCCCACTGACTATGATTATGGGGCTCTCTGCCAGTGTCAAAATTGTAATTGTTGTTGTTATTATTATTATTATGAGTTCAAATCCCGCCGAGGTCAACTTTGCCTTTCATCCTTACAACGTTGATAAAATAAAGTACCAGTAATACACTGTGGTCGATTTAATTGACTTTCCCCTCCCCATCAAATTGCTGGCCTTGTGCCTATATAATAGAAACCATTATTATTATTATTATTATTATTATTATTATTGTTTCATGGGATCGGTGGATTGGCAGAATCGGTAGAGCAACGGAGAAATGCTTAGCAGTATTTGTTCTGATACCAGTTAAATACCGGGGATCAGTTTAATCGAAACCCCCCCCTCAATAGATGGCCCTCTGCCTAAATTAGAAACCGTAGGCAGAATCGGTAGAGCATCAGACACCTTGTTTTGTGGCACAGAGTTATGGCCCTTTACGTTCTGGTTTCAAATCCTGCCAAGGTTAGCTTTGCCTTTCTTCTTTATGGGGTCGATAAAATAAAGTACCAGTAATGCACTGGAGTTGACTTAATCGACTTGCTCCTCCTTCGAAATTGCTGGCCTTGTGCCTAAAGTAGAAACAATCATTATTATTATTATTATTATTATTATTATTAGTGGATTGGTAGAGGGTCGGACATGCTTTCCAGCATAGTTACGTCCCTTTACGATCTGAGTTCAAATCCCGCCGAGGTTGACTTTGCCTTTCATCCTTACAGAGTCGATAAAATAAAGTACCAGTAATTATACTGGGTAATTGCTGGCCTTGTGCCAAAAGTAGAAACAATTATTATTATTATTATTATTTTTGTTGATTGCTAGTATCGGTAGAGAGTCGGACACCATGCTTTCCAGCTTAGAGTTACGGCCCTTGCTATTCTGAGTTCAAATCCCGCCGAGGTTAAGTTTGCCTTTCATCCTTATGGGGTCGATAAAATAAAGTACCAGTAATACACTGGGATATTTGCTGGCCTTGTGCCAAAAGTAGAAAATTATTTTTATCATTCCTGTCCCTGTTCTTTCCAATGATGTTTCTTCGTTCAGAAGAAATAAAACCTCTTCTCAGCTTCACCTTGGAACCCTTTGTCTTAATGGCTAGTTGCTTTCTTTGTTTCCACATCAACCCCATCCCTCCTTTTTTTTTTTTTTTCTTCTTGAGAGGGTATTGTTGTCTTGTTTTGTCCCCTAATGTCCTCCTCTTCTTCTTCCTTGATATGATAAATAACTACAAGAAAAAAGACGAAAAAGAATTTCAAAAAAAAATATCCAATAAAAAAACAAAACAAATGATGGGTTCAGTTGATTTATCTGTTTTTAATAATAATTATAATAATAATAACTGGAGTTATTAAACTGGATGTAGAAGAGAAAAAAAATCACTTTTGTAGAAGTAGTTGTTTTAGTGGTGTGGTATGTTTTACAGTCATCCCCAGGTCTATCGGATTCACTTGGACCTTTCTTGGGATATATTCTCACCATTTTTTTTGTGTGTATGGGGAGTGTATTCTGGTTTCCTTGGAATAAGTTTCAGCACATTTTAGAATATATTCTGACCATTTTAAAAGTATATTCTGGCACCTTTTCACCTGCAGAAGATAGTATGGTTGTGCTTGTGTGTGTTCATATATATATATAGAGGAAGATGTTCAAGACCCCGACGGCAGAGCTCAAGCCGTTTCGACGGCTATTTATGGTCCTTACCACACTTCGTTTTATATATATATATATATTCATTAGTTAAGCAAAACAAGACCACAAAATTCACATGAAAGACTGTCAACATAGTTGTAGTTTAATGTAAGGAATAATAATGTCCGTTTACAAAGGCACATGCCTTTATGCTTTTGGCTTCTAACACCTTCACCAATCTCTCTTCTCTTCTATCTCCATCTCTCTATTTAAGGTTGGTTTACTCTCGAACTGTGTATATATATATATATATATATTATGAAGTGTTGGGACTTGACAGCTGAGCTCCTGCCATTTCAACAACTAATTCCAGCTGTTGAAATGCCAAGGTCTCTTATATTATATAATATAACCATACTCTACTACTCCAAGTATTGAGTACTCCGTTGAGTAATGGTCTAACCAGTTTCAAACTGAATCCATACTGATTTATATATATATATATATATATATATATTGTGTATGTACGAGCACAT
>OZ024762.1:12205331-12237831 GCA_964016885.1 Eledone cirrhosa
CCAACATATATCCTTAGTGTCTCTCTTTCTCTTTCTCTCTCTCTCTCTCTTCTCTCTCAGTCTCTCTTTCTCAGTCTCTCTTTCTCTCTCTCATCTCTTATAGATTCGACAGACAAACTAACTCATTTGTTAACCAGCCACCGCCCCCCCCCCTCCTTTCAACAACAACAATACAACACAACACTATCCCCCCGCCCCATTCCTTGTCACTCTCTTTCCTCCTCTCTGGAATTCCAGATATCAGCAACAAAATACTTCTACAACTACTGCTACTACTATTACTACTACCATCACCACTACTATACTACTACTACTACCACCACCTCCACTACTACTACTACTACTACCACCACCATACTATTATCACTACCATTACCACTACCACCACCACACCGTTATCACCACCACCACCACCACACCATTGTCACTACCACCACCACCACCACACCGTTATCACTACTACTTCTCCCCCCCCCCCACCCCGTCCTCTTCCCACAACCTTCTGTTGAAAATAACCAAACCTGTCCTACTGTGTGTATTTGTATATTATAGATTGTTGTATATATTTGTATATTATGTCTTGTAATGTTATTTAATACCAGCTTAGATCAGTAAGACCTTTATTTAACTTAGATACAGTGTTTCTAGGGCATTTTTAAAACGTGGGGGAGCTCATCTCTCAGATTTCTTCCTGAGAAGGAGAAAGAGATATTAGAGGGAGAATCAACCCCAGTACTTGACTGGTACTTTATATATACATATATATAAATATATCAGGAGGCACATGGCCTAGTGGTTAGAGCATTGGCCTTGCAATCGAAAGGTTGTGAGTTCAATTCTCAGACCGGGTGATGTGTTGTTTCCTTGAGCAAGACATGTTATTTCACATTGCTCCAGTTTACTCAGCTGTAGAAATGAGATGATAGGGACTGGGGTCCATATCATTCCACTGCAAAGTGGTCGTGGAGGTGCCACGGCAAAAAAGCACCCAGCACTCACTGTAAATGAGGTTGGTGTTAGGAAGGGCATCCAGCTGTAGAAATCAAGCCAGCATCAGTTCCCGTCCCACCCTTGCAAGCAGGGAAAAGTGGACGTAAAATGAAATGATGATGATATCACATAAGAAACGGAGAATCAGTGGTGCTACAAATAAGTTTTATTAGACATATTACAATCGTTTCTCTGGCGACCAGCTCCAGGCACGTTTCTGATGTGATATCATACTCTGCTCTATAAGAGCATCGAGCGCTCAAATGCCCTACCGCTTACGGACGCTTTAAGCATCCCACACCAATTATATATATATATATATATATATATATATATATATATATATATATATATATTGCTTTTAAATTCCCTTTCTGGTATATTTTAGCAGTGGATTTGGTTATCGTGTTTTTGAGCTCTACTGATGAACGACTCCAACTGTGACCATTCCCACTGAAAGGTTTCGTGAAATAGTCTTTTAAAGACTATATAGAGCATTTGTAGTTTTTTCCAAATTGAAGGATGAGTATTTAAACTGTATTTTATTCTGAGTTAAGACTCTATTGGTTTTTTCCCTGGATTTCACAAAATCTGTGGATAAAATCTCTGTCTTCATTTTTTAAAAATTGAGTTTGAATTATTTTCCCATATCTTACGTTAAATATTTTCCATTTTGACGTTATAGTCACTTATATATTGTGAAATACTGTTGGCTTCTTGCTCACATTAATTTCTTTATTTTCATTTATATATATAGATAGATAGATAGATAGATAGATATGAGGAGAGAGAGAGAAAGAGATGTAGAGGACGAATTGACCCCAATATTAGACTGGTACTCTGTTTTATATCAACCTCAGATGGGTGAAAGGCAAAGTTGAACTCAGAGAGCAGAAAGCCGAAACAAATACCACAAGGTATTCTGTCTGACATTCTAACAACTCTACTAATTTGCCACCTACCAAACAAAATTACAAGAATGAACAGAATTAACATTGAAGACATTAACCCTTTAGCATTTAATCCAGCCGTATCTGGCCAGAATTCACTCACCTCTTTCTGTTCAAACTGACCATAACTTGCTACTCATACTGATGTTAAGGTATTGTTCTCAAAATATATAATATCAAAACCTCATAGATTTGATATTATGTGAAGTAAAACCTTTACTGTGAAAATACAATAGTATATATAGAGTAATGTAAATGTTATGTGAGGTAAAGCCTTTACTGTGAAAATACAATAGTATATATAGAGTAATGTAAATGTTATGTGAGGTAAAGCCTTTACTGTGAAAATACAATAGTATATATATAGAGTAAGGTAAATGTTATGTGAGAGATGTGAGGTAAAGCCTTTACTGTGAAAATACAATAGTATATATATAGAGTAATGTAAATGCTAAAGGGTTAAAATTATTGACAAGATAGACTATAAATTATATTTTGTAAAACAATTGCTAATCAATTAAGATGTAATTCTGGCTGGACAGAATATCTACAGCGAGTATTTTGTCTGTAGATGGAGTTTAAAGTATATATAAACTCCCCAAAGCCTCTGGTGTCTAACACATTGATAGAAGTAAGTCAGCCATGTTTGTGATCTGCTAGGCTTCTTTTATAATAGTAGTGTAGGTAACTATACTGTAATAGTAGTGTAGGTAACTATACTATAATAGTATAGTAGATAGCTATACTATACTATAATAGTAGTGTAGGTTTAATGACACTCCGTCAGTTATGAGTGTTCCAGTTGATACAATCAATGGAACAGCCTGCTTGTGAAATTAACATACAAGTGGCTGAGCATTCTACAGACACGTGTACACTTAACATAGTTCTCAGGGAGATTCAGTGAGACAGAATGTGACAAGGCTGGTCCTTCCAATTACAGGTACATCTCATTTTTGCCAGCTGAGTGGACTGGAGCAACGTGAAATAAAGTGTCTTGCTCAAGGACAATGCATCACCGGGAATTGAACTCACGACCTTATGATTGTAAGCTAAGTACCCTAACTACAAAGCTACACACCTGTAGGTAATTATATTAGTACAGTTGTAAGGTAATCAAGGTTGTTAGGAAATATGGCAGGTAAACAATATATTATTGTGTGTGTGTCTATATATATGTCTGTATATATATATATGTAAGTGTGTGTGTTTGTCTATATATATATGTATGAGTGTGTGTGTGTCATATATATATGTATGAGTGTGTATATGTATGTGTGTGTCTATATATATGTATGTGTATGTGTGTTTGTCTATATATATATATGTTTGTGTATGTGTATATATATATGTGTGTGTAAGTTTAATCTCTTTCCCTCCCTCCAATTCTCACATTCACTAGAATTTCAGCTCTCTCTGGCCCCTACCACACGTCTCACCCTATCTCTCTCTGACCCCTACCACACGTCTCACCCTATCTCTCTCTGGCCCCTACCACACGTCTCAACCTATCTCTCTCTGACCCCTACCACATGTCTCACCATATCTCTCTCTGACCCCTACCACATGTCTCACCATATCTCTCTCTGACCCTTACTCCACGTCACACCCTATCTCTCTCTGACCCCTACCACATGCCTCAACCTATCTCTCTCTGGCCCCTACACAGGTCACACCCTATTTCTGTGTCATTCCACCTCCAAACTACATACACTGCATTACATCATCACATACACACACTCAGTGTGAAGAGAGAGAAGTGTGTGTGGTACATACACACATATACTGCATTACATCATCATACACAGACACACACACTCAGTGTGAAGAGAGGGAAGTGTGTGTGGTACATACACACATATATACTGCATTACATCATCATACACAGACACACACACTCAGTGTGAAGAGAGGGAAGTGTGTGTGGTACATACACACATATACTGCATTACATCATCATACACAGACACACACTCAGTGTGAAGAGAGGGAAGTGTGTGTGGTACATACACACATATATACTGCATTACATCATCATACACAGACACACACACTCTGTGTGAAGAGAGGGAAGTGTGTGTGGTACATACACACATATATACTGCATTACATCATCATACACAGACACACACTCAGTGTGAAGAGAGGGAAGTGTGTGTGGTACATACACACATATATACTGCATTACATCATCATACACAGACACACACACTCTGTGTGAAGAGAGGGAAGTGTGTGTGGTACATACACACATATATACTGCATTACATCATCACATACACACACTCAGTGTGGAGAGAGAGAGAAGTGTGTGTGGTACATACACACATATACTGCATTACATCATCACATACACACATATATACTGCATTACATCACATACACACACTCAGTGTGGAGAGAGAGAGATGTGTGTGGTACATACACATATACTGCATTACATCATCATATACACACACTCAGTGTGGAGAGAGAGAGATGTGTGTGGTACATACACACATATATACTGCATTACATCATCACATACACACACTCAGTGTGGAGAGAGAGAGAAATGTGTGTGGTACATACACACATATATATATATACAATGCATTGTGAAAAAAAAGTTTTGACTCCACACATATATATATATATATATATACACATGTGTGTGTGTGTATATATTACATTTATATATATAAATAAAAATCCATCAACCAATGACCTCTACCCATCCCAAGCCCCACCCTCTCCTACCACCAGAAAAGAAAAGATATAAATACCACCACCTACTTGGACAGCCAGCTTCCTGATGATTTCTCACGAATGAAACAGTTCTAGTCCTGTAGAAGCTCTTCTATATTAAAACATATGTATATATATATTTATATATACATACATATATAAGACTAAACAAGTATACATACATATATATATATATATAACATATATATTTGAAGAGATGTGTGGTGGTTCTCTCTCTCTCTCTCTGCTACCCCTCTTGTCTGCCCCCCCCCCCCCCGAAACACTTGAAACACAAAACATTGAAGGAGAAAGACAGGAACAACACAAAACAAGTCATTATTAAAACATGTTTAAATAAATAAATCTATCTTCTTTTATTGTGTAAGTGTGGTGTGTAGGAATGTCATTGTAAATATATATTTATGTGTGTATGTATATATATATGTGTGTGTGTATATGTACATACATACATATATAAATATATATGTATATATATACATACATATATAAATATATATGTATGTATATGCATACATATATAAATATATATGAATGTATATGCATACATATATAACTATATGTGTATATATATATATATATACACATACATATACATGTATCTATCTATCTAGATATATATATTGTTGTAGTGTATCTATTGTTTACATGTTTCAGATTCTTGGAGTCTTTATTTCATCTGTATAATTTATTTTGTACGTGTCTGTCTGGAAATAATGGTTTCTTTAAAGCTTATCTCCCTTTTTCTCCCTCTCCATCGTATGTCAGTTTTTTTATTTACTTAGTTATCTCCCCTGTTGCCCCTCTTTCTCCCACTACAAAAATCAACCTAGTTTAGGAGTAAACGACATTCCAGCCGTGGCCATCTCGTAGTTTTTAAAGTGTGTTTTGGACTGCACCACCTAACATTTACCTACCTTGTGTAACCCTTTTAATATGATACACCCCTTGGTTTCCACAGTATGAAGTTATTTATATTATAGTGTCTAAATGTTTTTCTGAAAAACCTTCCTATGTATTTTTACTTAAGAACCTCCGTTAAGTTATGTTCCGAACAAAAATTTAATAATGAGAAACTTATTGTATTACTAAATCCCATCAAATTCTTAGTCACTTTGAAAATAATTTAAAAATTATAGGCAATGCCTTTCATAAGAATTAAAGTATTTATATTTATTTAAAAACCTTCCATCATTGGCAGTATTGGTAGAGGGTCGGACGCCATGCTTTGACGCATAGAGTTACGGCCCTTGCCATTCTGAGTTCAAATCCCGCTGAGGTTAACTTTGCCTTTCATCCTTACGGGGACGATAAAATAAAGTACCAGTAATACACTGGGTAATTGCTGGCCTTGTGCCTAAAGTAGAAACAATTATTTTATGTGAGAAATTTTGTTAAGTTATGTTCCAAGCATGAACTTAATAATGAGAAAGGTAATTATATGAGTAATTTCCTTCAAATTCTTGATAATTAAAAAATAATTTGAAAATTATGGGCTGTGTCTTTCATTAGAATTATGGTAGGGAAAGTAGGTATAGGAGGGTGATATATATACATATATATATGGTGGCTGCCAACTCGTTTTCGAGTACGGCCACTACTTTATATCCATGTAGGAGAACCCCTGCCAATGCGCTGAACGAGTGTTACTTTTTAGTCCAGCCAGCGACTTGAAAACTCTGGTACAAACACTGCACCTGTGACAATTATTGACACATAGCGCTGGGCCCATGGTACCATGTGACGACAAGTGCAGAGAGATCTCCAGATATAAAGCAATGCCTGTGCCGTGAAGCTTTTATAGTGAGCAAAGGCACTGCACAAAGCCAGTCCCACTCTCTTAACCAAGATGATATTTACCAAAAAGAACAAGTCAACATCATTGGATACCATCAGGGTTGCAGGTATATATTTATATATATATATACACATATATGTATATATATATATATATACACACATATATATATATATATACACATATATATTTGTATACAGATATATATATACATATTTGGGAGGGTGATACTGCCAACGAAATGAGACACAAGTTGTTTCACTTCTGTTTTATAAAATAAGGTACCAGTAATACACTGAGATAATTGCTGGCCTTGTGCCAAAAGTAGAAAACATTATTACTATTAGTTGGGTGCCTAATCAATTTATCAGAAGTGTGTGTGTATATACATATCTATATATATATATATATATATATATATATATATATATGTATATCTGGTGTGTATGGAATTGTGGTTGATGTTGGTGTTGCTGTGTTCTGTAACTTACCGTAAAGTGCATGCTTGTTGTTTTGTAGGGATCATGGGGGCAGATTCTTGAGGCTTCAGTCTAACTTGGTGAGCTGTTTTCTATTTTTTTTTATATCTTTATACTCCTTGCTTAACCCTCTTGATACCAACCTGTTTGACCCCTTCACCCCTTGTCTAACTATACAAAACTGACCAGTTTAACCCTTTAGTTACCAACCCAGCCAAAACCAGCTCTGGTTCTATGAAATAAAATCTTCCAACATATTTTTAGATAAGAACCTTACATTAAGTTACTATCTTAGTAATGAAATAATTAATAATTTTAGTAAATTACTCAAAATTCTTTATTAATTAATTGAAATAGAGTGTATTTCATTAGAAATGTGGTCATGAAAAGGTTAAAGTATTCATACTTATATTAAAAGTATCATCATAATATTTATGACATTTTTGTTAAGTATTTTTATAAACATCAGTTTACCATTGAACATGTTATTTGTTTATTTAAACTCCCTCCTAAACTTTATGTTCAGTCTGGTAACAAAGGGGTTAAGAAGCCGCTGCATGTGAAAGTTGTAATGTTTTTACGTGCTAATAACAACACACACCTCACACTTCATCTCTCATTTGATATATATATGTCTGGACCAATAATATCTGATAGAGTTGTAATAATACTGTAGTGGTGTCATAGTAACTTACAGCATCTTGTGGCCATTTTATATCTGGTGTAGTATGGACTACACTAGATATAAAATGGCAATAAAATGCTGTAAGTTACTACGGTACCACTACAACACCATCAGAGGTATAGAAGAGGAATTAACCCTAGTACTGGATTGGTACATTTTTAATCAACCTCATTTATATATATATTTATATATTTATATATATATATATATATAGGAAAATGTTAGACCCCGACGGCAGAGCCCAAGCCGGTTCGACAGCTATTTCTGGACTGAAATAGCCGTCGAAACGGCTTGAGTTCTGCCGTCAGGGTCATACATTTTCCTATTACCCACTCTAGTACCCTAAGTATTGAGTACTCTGGTGTGTTATGGTGTATATATATATATTTGGGGAGGGTCATATTGTAATAATATTGCCAGAAATAATATAAAACACACTCACAGTGGGTGTGTTTTATTATTATTTTTGGCACTGTTATAACAATATGACCCTCCCCAAATATATATATACCATGGTGTCCCCCCACAAATGTATGCACACTTTGATTACCTGTACAGGCAATATCTATTAGAATGCTGTTGAAGTGTGTATACATTTTTTAGGACACCCTGTTTGTATATATATATATATATATATATCATCATCATCACTGTTTAACATCCATTTTCCATGCTGGCATGGGTTAGACAGGTTGTCCACGTTATGAGACAAGTCTGGCCAGTTGGCCGGTCCATAAGATGCTCAAATGGAACTATTTTGGTTGGGATTTTTACAGCTGGATGCCCTTTCTAATCCGTGCTTACATATATATATATATTTGACTGTCTGTGGTAAGAGGACTAGGTAATCCACGAATCAGAATAGATGCATGGAGGAATACTGAGTTGGCATATTATAATCATTTAGATATTCCAGGTCTGAAAAACACGGTCGATTTCTTCCCGAGAAGAAATGAGAGAGAGACCCATGCTAGCGTGGAAGAATGGACGTAAAACGGTGATGATGATGATGATGATGATACCATGATATGGATGAAGGACCAACCCCAGTTCAGAACTGGTATATTTTTCTCGACCTTGAAAGGATTTGAACTCAAAGTACAGAGAACTGGAACAAGTATTGCAAATCATTTTATCCGACATTCTAACAACTCTGACAATTTACCACCTCACTTTGATAATATATATATATATGGAGGCACATGGCTTAGTGGTTAGAGCATTGGCCTTGCAATCGAAAGGTTGTGAGTTCAATTCTCAGACCAGGTGATGTGTTGTGTCCTTGAGCAAGACACTTTATATCACATTATTCCAGTTTACTCAGCTGTAGAAATGAGATGATAGGACTGGGGTCCCTATCATTCCACTGCAAAGTGGTCGTGGAGGTGCCACAGCAAAAAAGCACCAGTTCCCATCCCACCCTTGCAAGCAGGGAAAAGCGGACGTAAAATGATGATGATGATGATATATATATACATGGAATTACTTACATCACATCTCCAATCTTTACTGAAAATATAGAAGATGTCTGTCTTCCCCAGGCTCATTTCATCCCACTTGTGAGGCAAGGTGAGTCTTCTGTAGTCTGGTGGGTCACCACACAACTCCATTCTGTCTCATTCAAGAGCTTGAACCTATCATTCACCATCCAAAGTGTTCCCAGGTCTTTCCCTTCAACAAGTCCTATCGTGTAGCTGTTCTCTACCATGCACATCACATGTCCACACCAGCCATATCCTGTATACTGCATCTAATCCCTCTCATGCATAGCTTTTCTCTGTTTGCTAACCTTCCACCATTCATACACACAGCTATGGCATGTCCATTGGAGCATGCTTACTTCATTTCTTTCCAGTCTTCACAGATCCTCTGCATCCTCTGTATACAAGCCCCAAGTCTCACTTCTATGCAGCATCGCCATTTGCACACAAGCATCATGCAATATGCCTTTCATTCTGTCGAAGAAACCCTTTGTAGCCAGCAGAGGCTTTCACTCTAGCCACTGTACTTTCAGAACAACCCCTCGGCTGATTAGCCCTCTTGATACCAACCTGTTTCACCCCTTCATCCACGTCTAACTTTACAAAACTGACCAGTTTAACCCTTTTAGATACCAACTCAGCCAAAACAGGCTCTAGTTCTATGAAATAAAGTCACCCATTTTAAAGGTTTCCAACATAATTAAGTTACTATCTTAGTAATGAAATAATAATTTTAGTAAATCACTCCAACATAATTTTATATAAGAACCTTACATTAAGTTACTATCTCAGTAATGAAATAATTGATTTTAATAAATTCCTCAAAATTCTTCATCAATTACTTGAAATAGAGTGTATTTCATTAAAAATGTCATGAAAGGGTTAAGTCACCTAGATATCAAAAACTGTTCACTATATCTAGGAGGGCCCTTTGAGCATTTGATAGACTCTGTTTCGTGTTAGCTCCTGTTAATGTTCCTCTGTATTTGTCACGTACGATGTCTACATCCTTTATTAACCTCTCCAATGTCTCACATCTCTTCTGTACTCATACTTTACCATTTCTACCAACTTCATTTTTGTATATTGTGTATAGCTGGTCTTACTTGGAGATCCAGCTGGATCAGTTGGAGACAGTTGCTTCCGACAGGACCCGCTGCAAGGACTGTTTGAGGACTGCCCCCACAACCTTCTCAGGAAGAAGTGGGCAAAGAAGAAGTGTGTGACCATTTTGCTGCCAGAATCAGGATCTTCCCATCTTTCCTAAGACTTTAGTCTTTGAGAAATTGACCTTGAGGTGTTTTGATTCCAGATTTTGCTTCCATGTCTGGAATTTCTTTTCTAGTTCCTCTGTGGATTCAGCAATGAGAACTAGTCATAGCTAAACTTATAGGGATCCCCATGGGCAGCCAGTCGTAACTGTCTCCATTATCACTCTGAGGACTAAAGTAAACAATAAACGGAAGAAGGCTGAGGACAGAACCTTGGTGGACTCCCACCTGCACTCTAAACTTATCACTACACTCATTAACGTTGCCCTTGCTACCTGCCTACCCCTCTACATGGTTTGTGCAGCTCTCACCAGCCACTCATCTACCCCTAGTTTCCTTAAGAGCCCACTAGATTATAGAACAAAGTACCCTGCCAAAAGGCTTTCTCCAGGTCAACAAATGCTAAGTAGGGGGTAGGCTCCCCTCCCCTCTCTCATGTACACTCCACATTTAACAGCCTCTCATAATGGCACCTCCACACTTCTTCTCCACATTGGTGACAGCAAGTACACCATTGTCATTTCAGACACACATCTCCTAAACAACAACCTGGTTTCCCTTAATAGACAACCCCACAGGCCAGAACAATCCTGTGGGTCACTACCACTGGAACCGACAAGAACATCTAGAAGTAGCAGCCAAATATTCCTCAAATCCACAAACAATGACACATAGAATCCTAGATACTCATAGAGGTGGCATCTGTAATTGTATTAAACATCAGTATGAGCGGCCAGTTACGGCCGGTTTGAACAGAAAGAGGTGAGAGATTTCCTGCCGGATACAGCTGGTTTAAATGCTAAAGGGTTAAAGATTATATTCTGAATATATAAAGGGTTAAAGAAGCATGAACATATTCAATGATGTAGTCCTAGATACACTATGGCAATATTAACAACAAAAGTTTGAAGGTATTGGTGCATCAAACAAAAACACCTTGTGTTTCACTCCACAGTTGTTTCCCTTTATAAATGGTCGGGTTTGCTTTTCATCCTCCTCCAAGGTTTGTGAAGTAAGTACCAGTTAACATACTAGGGGATGGTTGAGTTTCATTGGCGTTAAATGAATGAAAGTACAAGACGCCTCCCACACACACACACACAAAAAGTTTGCAATTCCATCACATTGTTAATCCCCCAGATATAGCTGGTACTCATTTTCAGCTGAGTGTGCTGGAGTTCCACTGAAGCAGGTGGAAAATTTCAAGTGTTTTGAAGCTTTGTTCACGAGTGATACAATGTGACAGGTAAGTAAGTATTCAATAAGATGATGATGATGGTTCCTTGATCACGCAGTAAATGAATATATATAAATGAACCACGATGACACCAAACTGTTATATTATTGATTTATTGAAAATAGCTCACGCTGAAGCTATACCAAAAATACACAAGAATTATGGACGTTATTTGTTTGTTTGTAAAAGTAGAATTAAATTGTATTTACCAAGAAAACTTCATGAACTTCACTGGCTTGGGTAAGAGAGAGACCAGAGACAGAGATTGAGTGAGAGAGAGAGAGAGAGAGAGAGAGAGAGAGATTGGGTGAGAGAGAGAAAGTAAGAGATAGAGATTGAGTGAGAGAGAGAGAGAGAGTAAGTAAGATCCAAAGGGTCTATAGAAAGCAATAGTTTACATGTTTACTCTATGAAGAATTGCACTGAACTGCCTTGAGAACATATTTTGCTTTCACCTTAACCCTTTAGCATTTAAACCGGTTGTATCTGGCCAGAATTCTCTCACCTCTTTCTGTTCAAACAGAAACTAGCCTCTTATACTGATATTAAGGTATTGTTCTCAATATAAATAATATCAAAATTTCATAGATTCGATATTATGTGAGATATTATGTGCCTTTATCACAAAAATACAGTAATATATATAGAGTAATGTAAATGCTAAAGGGTTAATATGAGCTGCTACTTCAGACAACTGATACCAAAGGAGATAACCTTTAGATGTCAGTGGAGGCACATGGCTTAGTGGTTAGGGCCTTGGGCTTGCAATCGAAAGTTTGTGAGTTCAATTCTCAGACCAGGTGATGTGTTGTTTCCTTGAGCAAGACACTTTATTTCACATTGCTCCAGTTTACTCAGCTGTAGAAATGAGATGATAGGGACTGGGGTCCCTATCATTCCACTGCAAAGTGGTCGTGGAGGTGCCACGGCAAAAAAGCACCCAGCACTCACTGTAAATGAGGTTGGTGTTAGGAAGGGCATCCAGCTGTAGAAATCAAGCCAGAATCAGTTCCCGTCCCACCCTTGCAAGCAGGGACAAAGCGGACGTAAAATGAAATGATGATGATGATGATGATGTCACTTAGGGGTGAGTGTGTGGATAGATTTCGCTACAATTCTACCATTGTATATTTGTTTTTTGTTTTTGTATTTTCCAGATAAAAAACATGGCCCCTTTCGGGAGTACCCTGGACAGCGACACCCTGGGTAGCTGGAGAGTGGTTCTGGCCACCAACAATAAAACCATCCCTCTCACCACTAATCTCAACAGTCTTTATGAAATAATCAAAGATCCTCAAGTGTCCTGCCATCTTCCCGGTAGGGGTCAGCGGCTCTGGGTCCCTTGTTTGCCCCCGCCCTCGTATCAGTCGGTCAAAAGCTTCCTCGGGTCCCCATCATGCTCTCCATTGCCCCCGTCGCCGTCTCAACCACCACCGTCGCCGCCACCATCATCATCATCAGCCTTGTCGTCACGACGACCACAGGGCTTGTCCTCATCTTTCCAATTGCCACAATCATCATCACCATCATCTCGGCCACCACCACCACCACCACCATCATCATCATCATCAAAACAGACATTCATGTCATCATCATCATCACCCTCATCATCCTGGCCACCACAATCATCATCATCACCATCACCATCAACATCATATCAGAATTACATGCGAGATACTCAGCCAATAAAAGGTAATCAGCAGGTGGACATTAGATTCACAGGTGAAGGTCGTGGAGAGTCTTTGAAGAAATTTGGTGGACGTCCTTCACACTTTCTGCCACCTTCCCCTCCCCCACTCACTGTATCACCTGTAACTAGTAACCGTAGCAACAAGACAACAGAATCTAGTGGTGACATCTCATCTTTGAGGTCGGAGAGTTCTGTAAGTTATAAAGGTTTTAAGGTAATTGACCTGAGGTCAATAAATGACCTGGGATCAACAGTGTTACCTTTACTCCAACATGACGACACATTCTCTGATTGTGAAATATTAGATTTGGAAGATACCTTAGTTGAAGCAAAGACCAGCCCACTCTCGGTCACCAAATCTGACCAGTCTGGGAGGGTGACCCCTCAGAGCCCACTCTCGGTCACTGAATCTGACCAGTCTGGGAGGGTGAGCCCACTGTCTGTCCCCAAATCTGACCAGTCTAGGAAGATGACCACTCAGA
The DNA here is from genome assembly GCA_964016885.1 of Eledone cirrhosa. NCBI lineage: Eukaryota > Metazoa > Mollusca > Cephalopoda > Octopoda > Eledonidae > Eledone > Eledone cirrhosa. Next base: position 12,219,140 of record OZ024762.1, read on the forward strand.
GCCCACTCTCAGTCACTGAATCTGACCAATCTGGGAGGGTGACCCCCCAGAGCCCACTCTCGGTCACTGAATCTGACCAGTCTGGGAGGAAGACCCCTCAGGGTCAAGCCAAATCCAAATCTCAAGATCACCCTTCTAAAAGACTTCCTAAACTAGAACACTCCCCAATGCCCTCCATTGAGGTTTTACCTGAAAGTCTCACGCCAAGTACATCACAGCTATCTCCACAGTACCATAGCACACCTGTCCATCGGACATCCTCCCATACAGCTCGGCCCCTCCCTACCCTCACACCGATTCCCAACCCTCAAACAACTGATCCCTATGATAAAAAAGGTGACAACTCTGCTACAAAACCAACAAAATCTCAAACTCTGAGTTCCTCTCATAAACTGAAGAGAAAGGCAATCAACAATCAAATGAAGGTAATTTGGATTTATATATATCATCATTATCATCATCATCATTGTTTAATGTCCATTTTTCCATGGCATGGGTTAGACGAGTTGTCCTGTTGTGAGATAAGCCAGATCAAATGACCATCTCTTGCTCATACAGAACTGTTTCTAGCTTGGTTTCTACAGCTGGATGCCCTTCCTAATGCCAACCTCATTTAGAATATTGACTGCGCACTTTTTACCGATGCACTAAAATAACCACTTTACAACAGTGAGGGCTGGGTGCTTTTTTTGTCATGGCACCAAAACAACCAACATAACCACTTTGTAGTGTGCATCGAGAGCTTTTTGTCATGTCACCTACACAACCACTTTACAGTGTGGACAGGGTACTTTTTGTTGTGACTCTTACAGAGTAGACAGGATGCTTTTTGTTGTGACACCAACACAACCACTTTACAGTGTGGACTGAGAACTTTTTTATGTATAACGAGAATACAGAAGGCTGCATGTGGCTTTAAGGCTAAAAGTTCCCCCTCTCTGGTATAGCGTGTTTAGAATCCCTTTATGAAATATTTATTTAAATACTATAACGAAGGGGAATAACTCACAATATAAAATTAAAATGTCTGTGTTAGTGTCTCTGGTATTGTAAGTATTACATTATATAGTTGCTAAAACACTATACTTATTTCAATGGCCTAGTTACATCATCTGATCATGATGCAAGTCTTAGGTGATTTCATCAGGTGTGGATTGCAAAATTAGTTATATAAGATAACAGGATAACAGTGAACACAAACTGAGAATAGAGGATTTGATTCAGGGATAGCTTGTCAGTTCAGTGTTATTTTAACAGCAAACCATTTTACAAAATCTAGGAAAGATATTAGTTTCTTATTATTACCTTCCTAAAGTACTCATTTATTGGCTTATTTTCTCAGCATTGTGACTATTTAAAATGGTAGGGGGTGGGGGTGGGGGGCTGTAGAACCAGAGCTGGTTTGGGGCAAGTTGGTATCAAAAGGGTTAAATAGAAACCCTTTTAACCCTTTACCATTTACATTATTCTATATATACAATTATATTTTCACGGTAAAGGCTTTACGTCATATAATATCGAATCTATGAAATTTTGATATTATTTATTTTGAGAACAATACCTTAACATAAGTATGAGTGGCCAATTATGGCCAGTTTGAACAGAAAGAAGTGAGAGAATTCTGGCTGGATATGGCCGGTTTAAATGCCAAAGAGTTAAGTGGGTGGTTTAGTTTCATAGAACCAGGCTGGGCTGGTATGAGAAGGGTTAATATTTAAATCAGATGTTGCTAATTGTTGGGTGTTTTGTGAATTTGTTAATTAATTCTAATAAGAGCTATGTTTCTATCTCAGCAATGGGTGTCAAACACCTCCCTTACATCACAGCTTGATTGTCCTACACCGAAGAACACCTATGGTTTCAAAATCAGTCAAATGCCATGTCGAGATACAAAATCTTCGCATAAGGTCAGTAAGTTAATTCACCTCTTATTATCAATGCTAGCTGAAGGGCGGTGGATTGACAGTATCGGTTGAGGGTCGAACGCCATGCTTTGCAGCATAGAGTTAGGGCCCTTTGCAGTCTGAGTTCATATCCCACCGAGATTAACTTTGCTTTTTATTCTTACAGGGTCAATAAAATAAAGTACCAGTAACACACTGGGGTCGATTTAATCGACTTTCCCCTCCCCCAAAATTGCTGATGCTTTATAACACAGTAAGGCCTTATAAGGTAGTAATAATTTAGAAGGCAGTGGGATTGGCAGTATCGGTAGAGGGTCGGACGCCATGCTTTGCAGCACAGTTACGTCCCTTTACGGACTGAGTTCAAATCCCGCCGAGGTTAACTTTGCCTTTCATCCTTACGGGGTCGATAAAATAAAGTACCAGTAATACACTGAAATAATTGCTGGCCTTGTGCCAAAAGTAGAAACAAATAATTTAGAAGGCAGTAAGGATTTATAGTGCAGTAAGGCCTTATAAGGCAGTAAGGGTTTATTGTGCAGTTAAGCCTTTTAAAGCAATGATGTCTTATAGTGGCCTTATAAGGCAGTGATGCCTTATAAAGTAGTGATACCTTATAAGGCAGTGATGCCTTATAAGGCAGTGATGCCTTATAAGGCAGTGATGCCTTATAAGGTAGTGATGCCTTATAAGGCAGTGGCCTTATAAAACGGTTAATTTATTTATTTTTCTTTCTCCTTCTCTCAGGCACAACACATCTGTTTGATGAGTTTTGAATTACTGATTAGGACGCGTGGTGACAAACATCCTGATCCACAAGTAGATGATGTACAAGCCGCCTTCTGTGTTTTCTCACAAGATTCTCAACCCAACGATACAACTACAGTTGTTGTTGTGATCGATAACAACAACCAGTCTGCCGAGAAACCTCCTTCAACAAAGACGAAGAAGACATGTTTAGGCCCCAGTAAACTTGGTGGTGGCGGCGGCGCCGGTGGTGGTGGTGGTGATGGTGGTGGTGGTGGTATACTACGTACCACAGCTCCACCTGATGGAGTCGACATCGTGTATGTGGAGGATGAAATTAAACTCATGCATAAAGTGGAGGAGCTTGTTAAAAGGTTTGTGGCCCCAAAAATTTCACAAAATATTTCTAATCTTCATGACCCTTGACCTCTCCATGTGAGATCCATCAATGGGTGATCAGTTATATGTTGTTGTTGTTGTTGTTTAGTATCTGGCTTGTGCTTTATTTTCCTTTTAGTTTCCCTGGAAACGTCCCAAAGCAGTCTTGCTTTCATTTCTCTCTCTGTTATTATTATTTTGCAGCATAGAGTTACGTCCCTTTACATTCTGAGTTCAAATTCTGCAGAGGTTAAACTTTGCCTTTCATCTTTACGGGGTCAATAAAATAAAGTACCAGACCCGCACTGGGGTCGATTTAATTGACTTTCCCCTTCCCCCAAATTACTGGCCTTGTGCCTATATTAGAAATCATCATTATTATTATTATTATTATCATTATTATAGTTACGTCCCTTTACGATCTGAGTTTCACTTTGCCTTTCATCCTTACGGGTTCGATAAAATAAAGTACCAGTAATGCACTGGGTGATTGCTGGCCTTGTGCCTAAAGTAGAAACAATTATTATTATTATTGTTCTTTGATGTTATTTAACTGGAAGGTTTGTTGAAATGAATATCAAGCTGCTACCTGCAGCCTCAGATATTCAGGACGTATCGGAGGGTTCTTGCTGTTCCCAGCAAGCATGCCTTTTGAAGTGTTCCACAAAGCGGGGCTAGACTAATCTTCTTTAACCATTCTTGGAAACTCTTTGAGATAGTACCTAGTGCTCCTATGACAATCGGGACAACCTTGATTTCGGGGCAGTTTCAAATCCCTTTTAACTCCCACTTTAAATCATTATTATTATTATTATTGAACGGTGGATTGGCAGTATCGGTGGAGGGTCGGACGCCATGCTTTCCAGCATAGTTACGTCCCTTTACGATCTGAGTTCAAATCCCGCCGAGGTTGACTTTGCCTTTCATCCTTACGGGGTCGATAAAATAAAGTACCAGTAATGCACTGGGTAATTGCTGGCCTTGTGCCTAAAGTAGAAACAATTATTATTATTATTATTATTATTATTATTATTATAGTTGGGATCCTGATATGCTGATTGGTTATGACGTGACCACATTGTCGTGGGGTTATTTACTACAGAGAGCTGCGCACCTTAATTTGGAACTCGCTTCTAAAATCTCCAGAATTCCAAGTAAATATTATTTCCAATATTCTGATTCATTGAGTTCTATATTTATTGATTTCTGTATTTTAGCAAACTAACCCCCCCCCCTCCCTTTCCCCAGCATTGGTGTCACAATAGAATATACTCAATTGAGTGTTGGAACATATATATAGGTGAGTTGAGGCCCTCATCCTCTCCCCTGGTTATTATTACATCACATGGTTATTATTACACCACATGTTATTGTTATACCACATGGTATTACACCACATGGTATTATTACACCACATGTTATTACACCACATGGTATTGTTATACCACATGGTATTACACCACATGGTATTATTACACCACATGGTATTATTACACCACATGGTATTGTTATACCACATGGTATTGTTATACCACATGGTATTACACCACATGGTATTATTACACCACATGTTATTACACCACATGGTATTGTTATACCACATCGTATTACAGATCATGACACCACATGGGGTATCATCCCATCAGATCATTCCATCCTCTGTTAGTCTTGTAGTCCAACCTCTCTCTTCTCTCTCTCTCTCTCTCTCTCTCCAAGACACAAAAGATGCTCAATTCCGTGAGAACTATGACATCTATCTCCCTGGCCGGATTGTTCTGGATCTTTGGAAGATTCTACGACATGAAGTAAGTACTTGTCAACATTGCCACACTAACCCTTTCATCATCACAAATCATCCTCATCACCTCCATCATCATCACCATCATCATCACCACCATCATCATCACCATCATTATCATCACCACCACCATCATCACCACCATCATCATCACCATCATCATCACCACCATCACCATCACCATCATCACCACCATCACCATCACCATCATTATCATCACCTCCATCATCATCACCACCATCATCATCACCACCATCACCATCACCATCATTATCATCACCACCACCATCATCATCACCATCACCATCATCATCACCATCACCATCATCATCATCATCATCACCTCAATCATCATCATCATCACCACCACCATCACCAGCACCACCATCACCACCACCACCATCATCATCATCATTATTTAACAGCTATTTTATAAAGTACCAGTAATGCACTGGTTAATTGCTGGCCTTGTGCCTAAAGTAGAAACAATTATTTAACAGCTATTTTCTTTGCTAGTAAAACATTGTCAGACTTAACCCTCCATCACACGACTTCACTTAAAAAAAAAAATCTTGCTAAACAAATACAATAATCAAATTTTCCTAATTTTGAATATTTATTCAAGACTTGAGAGGAAATTAAAAAATATAAATAAATATAATCTGAAATACTTTATATTTGACAGGTGACGCTGAATATTTACACCTTTGAGAACGTATATTTTCATGTGTTACATCAAAGGGTTCCTCGATACTCTAACAAATCGCTGACATCGTGGTTTAACTACAAGACACATCTACATAGGTTGGTATTGGTTTACATTCTGTTTGGTTAGATATCACCATCGGACATATTTGTCACCATCGGACATAATTGTCACCATCGGACATATTATGACCATCAGACACATTATCACCATCAGACACATTATCACTGTCAGACACATTATTACCATCAGACACATTGTCACCCATCGGACACATTTTAACCACCAAACATATTATGACACCATGATCAGACACCATGCTTTGCAGCATAGAGTCCTTTACGCTCTGAATTCAAATCCCATCGAAGTTAACTTTGCCTTTCATCCTTACGGGGTCAATAAAATAAAGTACCAGTAATACACTGGGTAATTGCTGGCCTTGTGCCAAAAGTAGAAACAATTATTATAGAGCTATATTCTTGTCTATTTTAACATTTATTAACACTTAATATCCTGTAGTATTATATATCTTGTATTATATATTTGGAGTAACTGCTCTCCTCGGTGGGTTGCCTTCTCTGTTGTGATTTTATTATGTTTTTTGTTTTTAAATTCTATTTCCACCAGATGGCGTGTATTGGACTACTACATCACCAGATCTAGGGGAAACATTTCCCTCCTTGAAGGACTTGACCTGATCAGTAAAACCAGTGAAATGGCGCGAGTATTTGGCATTGAGTTCTACCATGTTCTCTCAAGAGGTTCTCAGGTAAAATGATCTTCAATTCTAGATTTTTTTCACTGATTTAACAACAAATAAGTCAATGTGGGGGTCGATAAAATAAAGTACCAGTATTGCACTAGGGTCGATTTAATCGACTTTCTCTCCCCTAAAATTGTTGGCCTTCCGCCTAAATCAGAAACTATTGCAGTATTGGTAGAGGGTCGGACGCCATGCTTTCCAGCATAGAGTTACGTCCCTTTATGGTCTGAGTTCAAATCCCGTCGAGGTTAAATTTGCCTTTCCTCCTTAACCCGTTAGCCTTTACATTACTCTATATATAATGTATTTTCACGGTAAAGGCTTTATCTTACATAATATCTCACATAATATCGAATCTATGAGATTTTGATATCATTTATTTTGAGAACAATACCTTAACATCGGTATGAGTGGCTGGTTACAACCGGTTTGAACAGAAAGAGATGAGAGATTCTGGCCGGTTTAAATGCTAAAGGGTTACGGGGTCGATAAAATAAAGTACCAGTAATGTACTGAGGTAATTGCTGGCTTTGTGCCAAAAGTAGAAACAATTATTATTATTATTTTCATTTTAAGGGTTGGTGGATTGGCAGTATCGGTAGAGGCTCAGACGCCATGCTTTGACGCATAGAGTTACGGTCCTTGCCATTCTAAGTTCAAATCCTGCCGAGGTTAACTTTGCCTTTCATACTTATGGGGTCGATAAAATAAAGTACCAGTAATGCACTGGGTAATTGCTGGCCTTGTGCCAAAAGTAGAAACAATTATTATTATTAGTGGAAGCACATGGCTTGCTATTCTGAGTTCAAATCCTGCCGAGGTTAACTTTGCCTTTCATCCTTAGGGGGTCGATAAAATGAAGTACCAGTAATGTACTGGAGTAATTGCTGGCCTTGTGCCAAAAGTAGAAACAATTATTATTATTATTTTTATTTTATTCTTTTTGTATTTTTATATTTCTCAGTACCGAGTTGAATCAATGATGTTAAGAATTGCTAAACCCCTCAATTTCGTGGCTGTGTCCCCTAGTGTCCATCAGCGAAGTAAGATGCGCGCCGCTGAGTGTATTCCGCTAAACTTGGAGCCAAATTCCGACTTTTATAGCGACCCGGTTGCTGTGTTGGACTTTCAGTCTCTCTACCCTTCTATCATGATAGCTTACAACTATTGTTTCTCAACATGTCTTGGACGTCTCGACAACCTGGCCACGGCTCAGTAAGTACTGTCATCAGCAGCAGCAACAGCAGCAGCACCAGCATCAACATCATCATCATCATCATCATCACCACTACCACCACCACCATTATCATCATCATTATCATCATCACCACCACCACCATCATCATCATCAGCATCATCAGCACCATACACTTGCAAGTATTGGGTGGGTCCTTTCCAGCATCCCTCCACTCATCGCATTACTTCATCTTCTTCTTTCTGAGCTTCAGCGCAATTTTAAACCTCTTCTGACAACTCTCAAGGTGGCCTAATTAGGAAAGTCGTTAGAACGTCAGGTAGAATACTTTATGGTATTCGTTACGGCTCTCTCTGAGTTCAAATCCTGCCGAGGTCAACTTTGCCTTTCATCCTTTTGAGGTAGATATATGAAGTACCAGTCTAATACTGGGGTCAATTCTTCCTCTATATCTCTTTCTTATTTCCTCTCTCTCACTTTCTATCTTTCTCTGGAAGAAATCTGCTGTACTACTCAGGCCTGGAGAAGGATGGGCTCCACTAGGCTTAAAATGTCCAAGAAACGCCTTATGTCAATACAGTGCCTCTACAACTCTATCAGGAGTTACGGGACCATACCATACTTGACAACTCTCACCCAGGTCTTCCTTGGTCTCCCTCTACTGTAGTTTTCTTCCACTTGGATTTCTTGGCACTTTCTCTCTTCACCCAAGAGAGACTTAGTCAACTCTTCTACACACTATATCTGTTTTCTATTAACCCTCTACCATTTACATTACCCTATATATACTATTGTATTTTCACAGTAAAGGCTTTACCTCACATAATATCTCACATAACATTTACATTACTCCATATATACTATTGTATTTTCACAGTAAAGGCTTTACCTCACATAATATCTCACATAACATTTACATTACTCTATATATACTATTGTATTTTCACAGTAAAGGCTTTACCTCACATAATATCTCACATAACATTTACATTACTCCATATATACTATTGTATTTTCACAGTAAAGGCTTTACCTCACATAATATCTCACATAACATTTACATTACTCTATATATACTATTGTATTTTCACAGTAAAGGCTTTACCTCACATAATATCTCACATAACATTTACATTACTCCATATATACTATTGTATTTTCACAGTAAAGGCTTTACCTCACATAATATCTCACATAACATTTACATTACTCTATATATACTATTGTATTTTCACAGTAAAGGCTTTACCTCACATAATATCTCACATAACATTTACATTACTCCATATATACTATTGTATTTTCACAGTAAAGGCTTTACCTCACATAATATCTCACATAACATTTACATTACTCTATATATACTATTGTATTTTCACAGTAAAGGCTTTACCTCACATAATATCTCACATAACATTTACATTACTCTATATATACTATTGTATTTTCACAGTAAAGGCTTTACCTCACATAATATCTCACATAACATTTACATTACTCTATATATACTATTGTATTTTCACAGTAAAGGCTTTACCTCACATAATATTTCACATAACATTTATATTACTCTATATATACTATTGTATTTTCACAGTAAAGGCTTTACCTCACATAATATCTCACATAACATTTACATTACTCTATATATACTATTGTATTTTCACAGTAAAGGCTTTACCTCACATAATATCTCACATAACATTTACATTACTCTATATATACTATTGTATTTTCACAGTAAAGGCTTTACCTCACATAACATTTACATTACTCTATATATACTATTGTATTTTCACAGTAAAGGCTTTACCTCACATAATATCTCACATAACATTTACATTACTCTATATATCCTATTGTATTTTCATGGTAAAGACATTATCTCACATAAATTCTCACATAATATCAAATCTATGAGATTTTGATATTATTCATTTTGAGGACAATACCTTAACATCATTATGAGTGGCCAGTTACAGCCTGTTTGAAGAGAAAGAAGTGAGAGAATTCTGGCCAGATCTGGCCGGTTTAAATGCTAAAGGGTTAAACCCATTTTTTCTCTCAGCTCCTCCATGTTTTACAGTTCTCACACGTTAATGTTACACATTCATCGGAGCTCATTATTATCATTGTTTTCTAACTCCTATTTTTTCCTGAAAGACAATATAACATATTTTTGCTCTGATCTTCCAGTGAAGGCCCCATTGAATTTGGTTGTACAAACTTAAACGTTTCTCCAGACTTAATTAAGGTTAGTTTTCCCTTTCCTTTTGAGTTTTATTTTTGTAATTTCTTCAAATGTTAAACGTCTCATCATAATCGTAATCTTTTTTACATTGACATTTCTATGTTGGCATGGGTTGGACAGAACTGTATGGGGCAATGTTTTACAGCTACATCCATTATCTGACACCAACCATTTTAGTCACTTCTTACGACAGACAGGAATACAGCGTATCTGTTTACTTTTGTATCTCTATGTTTGTCTTGTCATTTCTTGAACTATATATATATGTATATATAAGATCATTTTACGCCCGCTTTTCCCTGCTTGCAAGGGTGGGATATGTATATATATATATATTTATATATATATATATATATATATATATATATATATATATATATATATATATATATATATATACATACACATATCTATATATGTATGTATGTGAAAAGTAAACAGATGAACAATACTATTATTATTATTATTATTTATATATTTCGATCAGAAACTGGAAAATGATGTGACAGTCTCCCCCAACGGTGTTGTGTTTGTTAAACAGAACATCCGTAAAGGAATAATATCAAGGTATATATAATATATTATGGTTGGTAGAGGGGTGTGTTTTATATTGTTATATTAGTGGGGAGTGGGGGACAGGGCAGGGCCCATGAGGATTTTCAGGGCTTCCAAGACTGGTGAGAAGAGGAGGGACAGGGCCTCCAAGACTGATGTAAGAGAGGGAGTTATCCACAAACTAGAGACTTGACTTGAATGCTCTTATAACTGACTCGACTCTACTAAAGAGACCTGAGGCCAAGTGGGGGTTTGAGGTGAAACCAGGCAGTGGATTAAGTCTACCACCCAAGTTTATCATCCAGGTAGACCACCCAAGTCTACCACCCAAGTCTACTACCCAAGTGGACCACCCAAGTCTACCACCCAAGTGGACCACCCAAGTCTACCACCCAAGTCTACCACCCAAGTGGACCACCCAAGTCTACCACCCAAGTGGACCACCCAAGTCTACCACCCAAGTCTACTACCCAAGTCTACCACCCAAGTCTACCACCCAAGTGGACCACCCAAGTCTACTACCCAAGTCTACCACTCAAGTCTACCACCCAAGTCTACCACCCAAGTGGACCACCCAAGTCTACCACCCAAGTCTACCACCCAAGTGGTCCACCCAAGTCTACCACCCAAGTCTACCACCCAAGTCTACCACCCAAGTGGACCACAGTGGGAAGAACAACAACAAATTCCAAAAGATATTTTCTACAATGTTCTAACAATATCACAAATCTTCTGCCCCGGGCTGGGACTTTCTTTTATTGACCCACCAAAAGTGACAAAAGGTTGAAGTTGACCTCGGCGGGATTTCAACTCGGAGCACAGAAAACCTAGATGAACACCACAAGGTAGTTTGTCCAATGTCCTAAATATTGATGGTAACAGCGTTGGACTTATGACCATCAAGTCGTGGGTTTGGTTCCGGGAATGGGTTTTGTGTTGTGTTGTTGAGCAAGACACTTCATTTCACATTGCTCCAGTATACTCAGCTGAAAATGAGTACCAGCAGCTATAGCTGGGGAGTTTAACCCTGCGATGGACTGGCGTCCAGTGGGGAGTCTTGTACTCTCAGTCACTTCACAACTTGGAAACAGAGACAAACACCGGTCTGGAGTCAGACTCTAGACTTTAGAACAGAAAAGTTGTCTTTTATAGAATAAAACATGATCTTGATCTCTTTAATAGGAAAGAGTCGATTGTTATAGAATAAAACACCTTTTTATCTGTCTGTCTGTCTTTCTAGAATGGTGGAAGAAATTCTGAACACTCGACTGATGGTCAAGAAATCCATGAAAGGTTGTGAGGACAAAGTAAGTTGAAGAATTTTCTAGATTCTTTGTCCATTTTTTTAATCAATAAACATAATGAAGGCTTTAAAAATCATCCTTGTATTATTATATTACACTTGTCTAGCTCTACACCTCTCCACTGATGTGAACCTAAACATTGAGTGCTCACCTGGGTGAAACTACAGTAACCCAAAAGTTTGAGAATCTCTGCTATAATGGCACCAACACTAGAGAGGCTTTCGTGTCTTTGACACAACCGAAGAGTCTTCTCACCTCATTGACAAGTTTTCTACAGCTAGATATCCTTCCTACCACCAACCGCTTTACAGAGTGTACTGGGTGCTTGTTTAATGTGTAGATCTCCAATACTAGAGAGGTTGTCATTCCTTTTTTTTTTTTTTGTTGATTCTCAGAATCTTTTGAAACTACTTCATGCACGACAACTGGGCCTGAAGCTAATTGCCAACTTTACCTATGGTTACACTGGGGCAAGTTTCTCTGGAAGAATGCCCTGTATTGAGGTAAGTACCATACTTTTCAGAATATCCAATCCAATATAGGACCTTCTCACTCCTGTTGGAGGACCCCCTCTCTGGTTGACCTCCACCACTTTCTGTTTGGTTTTGGTCATGTCTTCAAGGGTATGACTGTACTCACCCTGCATGGTCAATTGAGGGTTGGTCAGGCTAGTTAACCCATAGTTATGTTAGATGGCCGTACTCTAAGGAGTTCATCCAACGTTTTAACAGCTCATGTTTTTTGTGTTGCTGGGTTCCACTTGCCCTCCTCACCAGACAAGGGTCTGGTGAGGGAGCTGGTTTAGTCACTGACCACTCGGCTATGAAGCAGGTTGTACTGGGTTACATGATACCAGTAACAGACAGAAACCTGACCTGACCTGACCAAGGTCTGGTGGGGGACTGGTTTAGTTACTAACCACTCGGCCATCCCTTGCCCCACTATATTATTATCTGACCATTCATCCCTCACCCGCCCTCAAGCACTCACTACATAGAACTCACCTTCCATCCCCCACCCTCAGCCTCAAGCTCCCACTATATATAACTGACCTTCCAACCCCCAACCTTAACCTCAAGCTCCCACTATATATATATATATATATATATCTGAACTTCCATCCCTCCCACACTCAAGCCACCACCATATTATCTGACCATTCATATCCCCCTTCAATATATATCTGACCATTCCATTTACTACAGGTGGCAGACAGTATTGTACGAAAGGCTCGTGAGACCCTGGAAGCTGCAATAAAGTTGATTGAAGACACGCCTAGTTGGGGGGCAAAGGTGATATATGGAGATACAGACAGGTAAATAAAATTACTAAACTGGGTTTAACCCTTTCATTACCATATTTCTAATGAAAGACACTGTCTATGTCATTAGCTCTTTAGTTGCCCATGTCTGGTTTAGCAATAAAGGACTATGTTTCTTTGTTTTCAGTATTTTTATTCAGTTGAAGGGTTACAGTAGAGAAAGTGCTATCATACTGGGGCAACACATAGCACAGGTTGTAACAGACAGCAATCCTAAACCTGTTAAACTGAAATTTGAAAAGGTAAGTCATTTTACTGTTTAAGTCCTGTACTGCACCAAACCACATTAAAGTCTTTACACTAATACTGCCAATTTTTAACAACAATCTGTTCACTAGTAACAGATAAACCATATATTCTATAAACCATGTATTCTAATTATCTAACTGTCTGTCTGTTTGTCAGGTATATCTACCTTGTGTACTTCAAACTAAGAAGAGATATTCAGGTTTTATGTATGAAACTGTTAACCAGAAGGAACCTGTGTTTGATGCCAAAGGAATAGAGACGGTGAGAAGAGACGGATGTTTTGCTACTGCAAAGGTAACAGAAACTCTTCTCTCCCCTCCCCTCTGATTCTAAACTTCTCTGCAAACATTTCATCATAGCATTCTCAATGTCATAAATAAAGCTCTTATGGTCCCTCATAATTCTATCATAAATACTTATGACTTCTCATACTTCTATCATAAACCCTTATGACCTCTCATAATTCTATCATAAATACTTATAACTTCTCATAATGTATTAAGGAAAAATTACTCTATCAGTGAACTTTCAGAATTACTTCCCTTGACATTGCATTATGAAGGCACATGGCTTAGTGGTTAGAGCATTGGGCCTGCAATCGAAAGGTTGTGAGTTCAATCTCAGACCGGGGTGATGTGTTGTTTCCTTGAGCAAGACATTTTATTTCACATTGCTCCAGTTTACTCAGCTGTAGAAATGGGATGATAGGGACTGGGGTCCATATCATTCCACTGCAAAGTGGTCGTGGAGGTGCCACGGCAAAAAAGCACCCAGCACTCACTGTAAATGAGGTTGGTGTTAGGAAGGGCATCAAGCCAGAATCAGTTCCCATATGAGCAAGAGAAGGTCAGCTGACCGGACACTGCCCACAACAGGACAACCCGTCTAACCCATGCTAGCGTGGAAGAACGGACGTAAAACGGTGATGATGATGATGATTGCATTATGAATTAAGGGGAAATGAACTCTTGGCGACTTAATGTGCCTGAAGCCTCCATAAAGTTAGTTTAAGATTAGCTGATATTGCTGGAGTTATCTCCCTTGTTTCTTGACATTTTAAAAAATTATTTGAGATTTTGTGTATACTTAGGAGTTACTGTCTTTTCATTGTGAAGATAATCCCCAGTTCATATGAAAAAGTCCACCGTATGTGAATATAACATGAAAAATAAACATAAAATGTGACTATGATGACATTAATGATGATGATAATTTTCTATTTGAAACCAAGATGCTGTATTTTCGTGCTTTCAGATTCTAGAACGTTCTCTCAAGATTCTGTTCAGTACCCGTGATGTATCCAGAGTCAAAGACTACGTACAAACTCAGTGTCGTAAAATGCTGGAAGGCAAAGTCAACCTTCAAGACTTTGTGTTTGCTAAAGAATATCGTGGTATGCACAGTTACCGACCGAGTGCCTGTGTTCCAGCCTTGGAAATTGCAAAGTAAGTTAGTCAATGAGTTTCTGTATAATTTTTTTTAATTTTCTACATATACACGTACACTTTGTTAAGTTACATTCCAAACTTTTTATTGTCAAAGTTATTTGAAAATCATAAAAAGTGTCTTGTATCAGAAATATAATTGTTTCTACATTTGGCACAAGGCCAGCAATTACCCAGTGCATTACTGGTACTTTATTTTATCGACCCCGTAAGGATGAAAGGCAAAGTTAACCTCAGCGGGATTTGAACTCAGAATGGCAAGGGCCGTAACTCTGTCAAAGCATGGCGTCCGACCCTCTTCCGATACTGCCAAACGAAAGAATTAGGTGGCGACTTGGCAGAGTTGTTAGAACGTCAGATATAATGGCAGAGTTGTTAGAATGTCAGATAGAATGGAAGAGTAGTTAGAACGTCAGATAGAATGGCAGAGTTGTTAGAACGTCAGATAGAATGGTAGAGTTGTTAGAACGTCAGATAGAATGGCAGAGTTGTTAGAACGTCAGATAGAATGGCAGAGTTGTTAGAACGTCAGATAGAATGGCAGTGTTGTTAGAACGTCAGATAGAATGGCAGAGTTGTTAGAACGTCAGATAGAATGGTAGAGTTGTTAGAACGTCAGATAGAATGGTAGAGTAGTTAGAATGTCAGATAGAATGGCAGAGTTGTTAGAACGTCAGATAGAATGGCAGAGTTGTTAGAACGTCAGATAGAATGGCAGAGTTGTTAGAACGTCAGATAGAATGGCAGAGTTGTTAGAACGTCAGATAGAATGGTAGAGTTGTTAGAACGTCAGATAGAATGGCAGTGTTGTTAGAACGTCAGATAGAATGGCAGAGTTGTTAGAACGTCAGATAGAATGGCAGAGTTGTTAGAACGTCAGATAGAATGGCAGAGTTGTTAGAACGTCAGATAGAATGGTAGAGTAGTTAGAATGTCAGATAGAATGGCAGAGTTGTTAGAACGTCAGATAGAATGCAGAGTTGTTAGAACATCAGATAGAATGGCAGTGTTGTTAGAATGGCAGAGTTGTTAGAATGTTAGATAGAATGCCTTGTTGTATTTATTCCGACTCTCTGGTCTCTAAGTTCAAATCCCACCAAGGTCAACTTTGCCTTTTATCCTTTCAAGGTTGATGAAAAAGTACCAGTCAAGTACTGGGGTCAATTCTTCCTCTTTATATCTTTCTCACTCTCTATCCTTCTCTGGAGAAATCTGTTGTATTCAGACCTGGAGAGGAGATGGGCCCCGTAAAGTTTAAAATACCCAAGAAACACTGTATGTCAATATGGTGACCCCTACAACTCCCACAAGAGTTATGGGACTGTCCTATGTCACCTCACACATGTATATAATGGCTGGTGCTGGTCAGTGGTGAGGAAGAAAAAGAAAAACAGTTTGGAGAGATTTACTAATATAACAAACTTTCTCATTATTAATCTGGTATTTGGAGGATAACTTAACAAAGGATCTTATGTAAAATTATGATGGAAAGATTTTAGATAAATATTATCATTTTAAACATTTAAAAATAAACAGGTTTGTATCATTGAACTAGGGGACACTTGATGTGGTTTTGGTATTTAAATGGTTATAATTTTATTTTTTATATTTTATATAAAAAAAAAATATAAAACCCCACAGGAAATTGGTACAACAAGATCGGCGAGCAGAACCCCAGGCTAGAGAACGTGTCCCCTATGTAATTGTGTGCGGAGAACCTGGTTTACCCCTGATTCAACTAGTTCGTCAACCTTGGGAAGTCCTTAATGACAGCACACTACGCCTGAATGTCAACTACTACATCACCAAAGCTATTTTACCTCCATTACAACGAGTACTCTCCCTGCTGGGGGTCAATGTCTTCAACTGGTACTCAGATCTACCCAGGGTCATTCGATACACTCCACAGTCTCTACCCGACGATAAGAAAAAGGTATTCTTTTATCTCTTAATATCCTCTAACGATTTACCTGGAAACACCTAAAAAGAAATGGGTTTGTTAATTCAAATATTTATAGTATCTTTACTACTGAACAGATTGTTGTGAAAATTTACAGTTTTTACAGTAAAGACTTAAATATTTAATGT
The DNA here is from genome assembly GCA_964016885.1 of Eledone cirrhosa. Lineage (NCBI taxonomy): Eukaryota > Metazoa > Mollusca > Cephalopoda > Octopoda > Eledonidae > Eledone > Eledone cirrhosa. The sequence continues at coordinate 12,235,844 of OZ024762.1, forward strand.
GATACAGTAGCCATATAGAAAATAATAACTTTTCCTCCTTATAGTATATACTGTTTCCTAAATATTATATGCTTTATATAGATGCACAAAATACTGTGTTTCTCAAACGACATATAGCTCTTTCTCTCACTATATATATTTATATATCTTTCTATTTGTATTATTGATATATATATATATATATATAGCCCCACACTGTAAATGTGGTTGGTGTTAGGAAGGGCATCCAGCTGTAGAAAACCCGCCAGACAGTCCTATGCGAGCAAGACAATCACTCTTGCCTCAAGTGGGAAAACCCCCGTCCAAACCCATGCAAGCATGGAACACGGACGTTAAACGTTGATGATGATGATGATGATATATATATATATATTCAAATGTAGGATGCTTATGCTTTTCAAAAGTAGAATGAGATGGAGGGTTTGTGGTTTTACTCATATATACATTTGAAAACCGGGAAAGGAAACAAATATATATTCTTAAAAAGACTCTAGTTGCATTTTTGATTTCTTTTCCTTATATATATATATATATATGTTTCTTATATATAATGTTAAACTAAGAATGAATAATCAAGGGGAAGTAGTTAATTAATCCATTGTTTTACAATCGTTTCAGAGAGCAAAGTTATCCATTGTTTCTGAGGATAGCCAGAAGAATTGATGTGCTTTTTCAAGGCTAATGGTATGGAGTTACATAACTGCCATCAATTGGTCTATACATTGATAATTTTGCTCTCTGAACGATCATAAAACAAACTTAAAACAGCCTTATTCTTTCATTGTTTAACATTATGAATACCTGACTCTGTAGTTTTCAATACTCAATGACACATATACAAGGATATCATTAACACATCTTAATGTAATATATATACATATATGTTTGTTTGTTGTATCAGGGAACCATATCACAGTATTTCAACTCTACCAATTGTCCTGTGTGCCACAGTTATACTAACCAGAACTTATGTACCCAATGTGCCACCGACCCACAATTAGTGGCTCTCTCTCTCAGCTCTCAACTTCACAATTTACAACGGACACATCACCGTCTCTCTCAAGTAGGTTCCATTTCTCTATTAACTTTAATTACCTGCATCTTTTAATTACCATCAATTAGCATTAGTCCTTTAGCATTTAAATCGGCCATATCCAGCCAGAATCTCTTACATTTTTCTGTTCAAACCGGTTGTAACTGGCCACTCATACTGATATTAAGGTATTCTTTTCAAAATAAATAATATCAAGATCTCATAAATGCGATATTATGAGATAAATCCTTTACCATGAAAATACAATAGTATATATAGAGTAATGTAAATGTTATGTGAGATATGTGAGGTAAAGCCTTTACTGTGAAAATACAATAGTAGATATAGAGTAATGTAAATGTTATGTGAGATATTATGTGAAGTAAAGCCTTTACTGTGAAAATACAATAGTATATATAGAGTAATGTAAATGTTATGTGAGATATTATGTGAGGTAAAGTCTTTACTGTGAAAATACAATAGTATATATAGAGTAATGTAAATGTTATGTGAGATATTATGTGAGGTAAAGTCTTTACTGTGAAAATACAATAGTATATATAGAGTAATGTAAATGTTATGTGAGATATTATGTGAGGTAAAGTCTTTACTGTGAAAATACAATAGTATATATAGAGTAATGTAAATGTTATGTGAGATATAATGTGAGGTAAAGTCTTTACTGTGAAAATACAATAGTATATATAGAGTAATGTAAATGTTATGTGAGATATTATGTGAGGTAAAGCTTTTACTGTGAAAATACAATAGTATATATAGAGTAATGTAAATGTTATGTGAGATATATGTGAAGTAAAGCCTTTACTGTGAAAATACAATAGTATATATAGAGTAATGTAAATGTTATGTGAGATATTATGTGAGGTAAAGTCTTTACTGTGAAAATACAATAGTATATATAGAGTAATGTAAATGTTATGTGAGATATTATGTG
>OZ024762.1:12242831-12250331 GCA_964016885.1 Eledone cirrhosa
TCTACTTGGGTAGTCTATAGTAACTCTAATGCTCTGGTGGATGGAGTTTGCTATTTGCTGGATGCTTTCCATTGTGTTTTTCTCTGGTTCCTGACTGTTCTTTAGTGGGGGTGTCTTAACTACGATGTTTATATCATCTACGTAGCGGGAGTACATTATCAGGGTTAAGCTGTCTTCTAATTGTTCTTTAAGTTTTTGTTTAAGTCTACTGTCCCACCATACCATGAACAAGTTAGCTATGTCGCCTGCAATGCTAACACCAATGGCTGCTCCTTCCTCTTGGGCATATGTTTTACCATTAAATTTGAACATATGTTCCTTAAGGGTTAATTTTATGCTGGCCCCTACCGCATGTGCAATCATTTTCTTCAGTTCATCGTGGTTTTCGGGTGTCCGTATGGCTCTGGTCCACCCGTTCCATCTATCTGTGTGGGTTTTCTTGGCCATTGAGGTAATGGTAGGTGGTCTGCCTCTTGCTGGTCTTGTAGGGCACAGGTTGCTAAGGTCATAAGTGTCTAGGTAACTATTACTATGGGTAAGCTTAAGTAGAAGTCCCAGCTCACTGGTATCAATCCCCCGGAACTCAACCTTGCTCTCGCTGATCATTTCGACGCATTTCTCCACAGCAAAATCCACGTCAATAGATGGATACAGGGACACAACATCCATACTGCCTATTATGCAGTTTGTTAGGTCCCCAGATCGGTTACCCGCGCCGATTCTGCTGAGGAGGTCCTCCGTGCTGTCACACACATCTGGGGACATCTCAATGATGGGGCGTATGATCAGGGAGAGGAAGTAGGACAGTCTGTAGTTACTAGCAATGTTAGCCCCACAGACTGGCCGTGTTGGTGGTCCCGCGACAGGGTCCCAGCCCGTTTTATGGTCTTTTCGAAGCCCATACAACGCCGGCACGTCATTGTTCCAGGCCTGGAAGTTGTTGGCAGTCCTTTTGTTGGGCTGCATTATATTTGTCCACATCACCATATGGGCATTGAGGGTTTTTTCTCTATCCTCATGCTCCTGTGGTGTTACCTCTCTTGTGTTAGTGATGTGGGGTTGCATTGCCTGGATGTAGTTTGGCAGGCTGTCAACCGACATTCTGCCAGACTTGTCTGTTGGAAAGCATGCTATCTCTCCATTACGCGAGCGCTGCATGAGCTTACGCAAGCCATTTGCAGATTCTTCTCCCAGTTGCTGGGCCTCTATTCTATTATGCTTCTTGCTATACTGTTCTATAATATTTCTAAGTTCGGATTTAGCTATACTAAATTGTGCTTCTGTTTGTTCATCGACCTGCGACGGCAACTGCATGCGTTTGTTAAATGGCAAAGTTGTGGCGTGGACTCGTCGTAGGTCGAATGATTTATCGGAGGGGTTATAAAACGGAGAGTTCCAGGCTGCTGCTTTATGTGTACTAGTGCTATTGTTAGTTGTGTTGTTTCTATTTCCACCAACAGCAGCAGCCTCAGCTTCATGGTTGTTTCTATGTCTCTCATAATTACTCCTGTCTCTTTCCACTGGCTCAATGTTGTTATCTACCCTATTTTGTGTGTCTGTGTGTTCGTCTTGGTTATTCTCTTTGTCCTTAGTCTCCCTACTCCTTTTAATCCTATTACTTTCTCTTATTTCTCTGATTTCTGTGCTACTGTCATTACTTGTTTTCTGTGTCTGTGTGTTTGTTAAGATTGTAGTGGTGGTGAGAGGCATTGAATGTGTGTGTGTTGTTGTTGTTGATGTGTGTTGTTGTTGATGTGTGTTGTTGTCTCCGTGTGTGTGTGTGTTATCGTTGTTGTGTGTGTTGTTATTGTTGTTTGTGTTTGCGTGTCTGTTGTTGTTGTATCTGGGTATGTTGCTGTTGTTGTTGTTGTTGATGTGTGTGTTGTTGTTATTGTTGTCTCCGTGTGTGTTGTTATTGTTGTTTGTGTCTGCGTGTCTGTTGTATCTGGGTATGTTGCTATTGTTGGTGTTGTATCTGGGTATGTTGCTATTGTTGTTGTTATTGTTGTTTGTGTCTGTGTGTCTGTTGTTGTTGGGATGTGTGTTGTATATGTGTGTGCGTATATTGTTGCTTTTGTTTTTGTTTTTGATGCTCCAGCGTAGTTTCGTAAATGATTTTTCTATTTCTGACAGACAACTAATCATATTTACCTTCTTGAATGTCGCAAATTTGGGTGGCAGACGTAACACAGACATTTCATTATTATCTATTTTCGTGTTTCCATAAATGTTGGTATTTTCATTGTTGAAAACAAACAAAATGGCGTAGGATAGAAGAAAGGAAAGGCACAGAAACGAAGAAAGAAATCCCCAGTCACTGAAGAGGTCACAGAGTGTGTGACGAAAGAACTATGACTATATATATATAAACAACTATCTGGTTGTGGAACCAACCAACCAACCAGAAATTTATAAATTTGTAAATTTATAAATATATATTAAATTAAATTGAAGTGAAACAACTGGTGCGTGTGTTTCTTATTGGCAACATGACCCTCCCAAAGTATAACAATATCGGTTTCAACACACGATTTCAGATAAAGAATCTTGCTAAACAAATTCAGAAATAAATATATATATATATATATATATATATATATATATATATATATATATATATATATATATATATATATATATATATATATATATATATATATATATATATATATATATATATATATATATATATATATATATATATATATCCATCCATTCGAAGGTGTGTGGCTGAGTGGTTAGAGAATTGGATTCGCAATCGTGAGGTTGTGAGTTCGATTCCTGGACCGGAATGCGTTATGTCCTTGAGCAAGACACTTTATTTCACATTGCTCCTTCTACCTGGAGTTGCGACCGATAGATAGTATTAGCAATTGGAAAGACCAACGGAAACATTGTTTCCTTGGTCCGATTTGACGAAAGTCGATCGTTCCTATATATATGTGTAAAAGGTAAGGTGCCCCAGCATGGCCTCAGCCGGATGGCTGAAACAGGTAAAAGAGTAAAAGAGTAGAAATAACAACACAATCAGTACAGTATATGGAAGGGATATATTAGGTTAACGCTTGATATAGCAGGAAGAGGGTCTTAACGTTTCAGATGCTAGTCTTTCATCAGAGGAAAGAATGAGAAATAAGATAGATTGAGGGGACGGGCGGGTTGGAATTGGAAAAAAATGTCTTTAGTTAAAATTAACAGGTCCATTCATGTTGACATCTCTTGGAAAATTGTTGGTGCTGGCATTTTGTGTATGATTTACTTTTTAGAAAAATATCAGCAGCAGCATCACCACTAACATCATCATCATCATCATCATCACTACTTAACATCTATTTTCCATACTAGCATAGGTTAGATGAGTTGTCCTGTTGTGAGACGAGCCAGATCAGGTGACCATGCCTTGCCCATACAGAACTGTTTCTGACTTGGTTGTCCTTCCAAACACCAACCACATTTACAGCATGGACTGGGTGCTTTTTATAATGTCACCAGCATGACCACCTTACAAACTGGACTGGGTGCTTTTTATAATGTCACCAGCATGACCACCTTACAAACTGGACTGGGTGCTTTTTATAATGTCACCAGCATGACCACCTTACAAACTGGACTGGGTGCTTTTTATAATGTCACCAGCATGACCACCTTACAAACTGGACTGGGTGCTTTTTATAATGTCACCAGCATGACCACCTTACAAACTGGACTGGGTGCTTTTTATAATGTCACCAGCATGACCACCTTACAAACTGGACTGGGTGCTTTTTATAATGTCACCAGCATGACCACCTTACAAACTGGACTGGGTGCTTTTTATAATGTCACCAGCATGACCACCTTACAAACTGGACTGGGTGCTTTTTATAATGTCACCAACATGACTACCTACCTATATATATATATCCTGTCATTTCATGTGGGTATTATACTAGTATATATACAAAGTCAAATTCAGTCTGCCTCTCTCTCTTTCTCTCTCACTCTGTCTGTCTCTTTCTCTCTCTCTCTCTTACTGTCTTTTTTATCACTCCCACTCTGTGTCTGTCTTTCTCTCTCACACTCACTTTCACTGTCTCTTTGCTCCCCCCCCCCTTCAAAATCTATTACTCTTGCTCTCTCTTCCTGTTTTTTTTTTATCTCTTTCTTTCTCTCTTTCACACCCCCTCAAAATCTATCACTCTCTCTCTCTTTCTTCTCTCTCATACACACCCTCTGTCTCGTCTTACTCTTTCTCTCTCTGTCTCGCTCTACTCTCCTTTCTCTCTCTCTCTCTCTCTCTCTCTCTCTATTCCACACACTTTCTCACTGTCTCTCTCTTCCGCATACTCTCTCACTGTTTCTCTTTGTCTCGCCTTCCTTCCTTTCTCTCTCGCCCTCCTCTCTCTCTATATTCCACACACTCTCTTATTGTTTCGCGCTCTCTCTCTCTCTCTCTGTCACGCCCTCCTCTCTCTATTCCACTCTCTCTCTATGACAAACTAACGATGTTATTGTTAGTTTACCATTGTATTCCTCCGTTGCCATAACAGCCACTTCAAAGACAAAATGTCGCCCTGACAGCAATCATTGTAATGTTATTGCTTCGTTTACTTCTTCTCCTCCTTGCTGACGCCTAATTCCTTACTGCCGAACACTCTTCCTTGGGATTATTGCTACACTTACAATGTTAGCCGGAGCTTACTCGTATCCTTTTCATTACATTTTTCTCTTTTTTTCTTCTCTACTCTAACGTTTCCTCACTATCGCGTACATGTACACACACACACACACATACACACACACACATATATATATATATACACAATATATTAACAAATGGAAACTATATTTATAAAACCATATTTATTTTATTATACATATTTCAAGGGCCACCAAGGAAAATTATGGTGCGCTTTCATCAGATAAAATACAATACAGAATTAGTTTTATAAATAAATATTGACATAACCCGAAAAAAAGACAACCTTAACGGTTGGAGCCACTGTTGAGTGCTTTATATCAGTTATAAAAAATGTTTAAGCTTGTTGAATCCCAACAAATTAAATATAACCTCTGCATATATATATATATATTGGAAAATGTGTGAGATCCTTGGTACAGTTGGGTATATTTGAAAAAAAGGAAAAGAATGACTTCACTTGTAGTTCTAAATAATTTGATTTAATTTTATATTATGAGTTGGTAGATATATATATATATATATATATATATATATATATATATAACAAAGGTGTGGTAAGATACCAGGTGGACCATAACGCACCAGAGTACTCGATACTTAGGGTAGTAGAGTGGGCATAACGCACCAGAGTACTCGATACTGAGGGTAGTAGAGTGGGTAATAGGAAAAGAGTCAGGAGTCCGACAGCTGAGCTCCGGCCATTTCGACAGCTGACTTAGTTCGGATCTAGCTGTCGAAACGCCCCGAGCTCAGCCGTCGGGGACCTGATTCTTTTCCTATATATATATAATAAAGAGTCGGGAGCCGACGGTTGAGCTCTTGCCGTTTCGACCACTAGTTCTGGAACTAGCTGTTGAAACCACAAGAGCTCAGTTGTCCTGACTCTTTATAATATAGCTATACTCTACTATCGCAAGTATCGAGTACTCTGTTGAGTAATGGTCTAATTAGTTTTAAACTGGTTCTATGCTGACACACACACACATGTATATATATATATATATATTATAAGAACAGATTAAAGTTGAACCAAAGAATCGCTAATTTTAAAGATCCCGTAAACGGTTGAAAGCAACGATCTTTGCTTAAACTTTAATCTGTTCTTATAATAAATATTTGCCCTACGGTTTATATATATATATATTTAAGTTAACTTTGATAGGTTTCGGCCAGTATTGGCCCACGCCATGTCTAACATAATAGCACCACCTACACGCAAATACTCTTGTATCCGTCTATCTGTGTGAATGTATGTATTTCTCTGTCTCATATATACAGGGTATCTCTCTCTCTCTCTATATATATATATATATATATATATGTGTGTGTGTATGTAGAAGTTATATTTAATTTGTTGGGATACAACAAGCAAATATTTTTATAACTGATATAAAACACTCAACAAATTATTGGAGTAAAAATACAATATATTAACAAATGGAAACTTCCAACCGACATGGTCGTATTCTTTAAGGGTATGTCAATATTTGTTTATAAAACTGATCTATATTATATTCGATCTGATGAAAGCGCACCATAATTTGCTTTGGTGTCCTTGAAATATGTATAATGAAATAAATATGGTTTTATAAATATAGTTTCCATTTGTTAATATATTGTGTATATATATATATATATATATATATATATATATATATATATATATATATAACATATACCCCACGCCCTCTGAATCAGTGGGTCAAGGTTTCAGTTAGTTAAAACCTACATTTCTTGTAACTTCAATCGATCGATTTATTGAACTCTCACACATGTATTAATTATTCATAATGTCTGTTTACTTCAAATTTTCGTCGATACCGCTAGCTTTTCAAAGTAGTATTGGTGGAACTTCGAAGTAAATAGTCACTATTAGTAATATTACAAATTTTGTTCATAGTTGTATAAATAACATTACAAATTGTTCGCAATTCTTTCAGAATGAAAATATAAACACATATAATAAATACAATTAATTATTGCTAGGAACCTCACAGATATAATACACCAAATTATACGATAGAAAAATAGAGAGGGGGGTGGGGACACACAAAAACGACCTTCAATTCACCACCAATTGCGACAGTGGGTCACAAATCACATCACAAGGGCCAACGGAATATTTTGAAGCAAGCCAACACGCTCGCAGCATTGCCACGGGTGATGGCATGGCTAAGGCACTGAAACAACCAGGTACCTTCACGGGCTTCACCTGACACCTCAGTAAGGCCGGGTGATGGCGAGGCTAAGGCGCTGAAACATCCAGGCACCCTTACGGACTTCACCTGACACCCCAGTAAGGTGAGCCGCCAGTGATGACAAGAAATTCGCTGTCAGCGGCCCAACTCCACCAAACGTCTTAATATTTGTGAGATAGTTATGCGAAGTAAAGCCTTTACCAGAAAATACAATGGTAAATATAGAGTAATGTAAATGCTTAAGGGTTAATTAAAAAAATCAGGAATTATTAACGACCTAGTGTTTTTCAAGTCTGTGATGTTGGAGACGTTTGGTGGTGGTCAAGCGGTAGAGTGGGCTGGGCTGCTGACAACGAAGTTCTAGTTATCTTTGGCGGCTCACCTTACCGAGGTATTAGGGGATGTCAATGAGGTTTCTTGGTTGTTCCAGCACCTTGACCTCGCTATCACCAGGGGCGGTGGAACTGGGGTGATGTCATCCCATCTCGCTTCCCAATAATTATATATTATTCTCCCCAAACTACCAAAACACACATCTATTTGTATATGCGCTACAATTTATGTACATGTTATGTTTATCGCAGATCGAAGTTGTTTATATCTTGGTAGATATTCGATAAT
>OZ024762.1:12257831-12305331 GCA_964016885.1 Eledone cirrhosa
CACGGACGTTAAACGTTGATGATGATGATGATGATGATACACCCTCTATGTCTATTGTATATAAACATATATATATCTTATTATACACCCTCTATGTCTATTGTATATAAACATATATATACACCTTATTATACACCCCCTATGTCTATTGTATATAAACATAGTCAGGACGAGACGTACTCGACAACAGAAGAGGACTATCCTCAGGAGGAAAATATGGAAGCTAAAGGACCCCACAGCCAGGAATAAATTTCAAAGCATATTACTTGATGCTTTCGACAGTAAGGAAGAACATTTAGAGTCGGACAATATAGAGGGAGAGTGGGAATTTCTGAAAGCAAACCTGCTGTTGGCGACAGACGAGGTCTGTGGCTGGAGCAGGCCTGTAGGCAGGAGGAGAGTAACATGGTGGTGGAACAGTAAGGTGGAGGGGTCAATTAAGGCCAAAAAGCAGGCTTGGAAAGTATGGCGGGATGGGGGAAGTAGAGAGGACTATCAAGTGGCCAGGAGGGAAGCTAGGAGACAAGTGTACTTAGCAAGAAGGGAAGCTGAGGAAAGAAAGTTCAAGCATGTTCTACAACGCGATGACCAAAAACGTGAGGTGTTCAGGATTGCTAGGCAATGCGTCAAGGAAAACCGTGATATTGTCGGGGAGAAGTGTGTACTAAACGACGATGGCACACTTGCCATCACCGACGCTGATAAGAAGGTAGCTTGGAAGTGTCACTATGAAAGGCTTCTAAATGAGGAGAATAATTGGGAGAAAGGCAGTCTCCCCCATATCGACCCAATAGAGGGACCAGCAGTGTTAGTCGAGGGGAGTATAATAAGTAAGGCAATCAAGGATATGAAGACTGGTAAGGCGGCTGGGCCTTCGGAAATAGTTGCTGAGATGCTGAAGGCATCTGGCACGGTGGGACACACCATGGTCACCCGCATAGTTAACCAAGTCGTACAGAACGGGGTTGTTCCGAAGGACTGGCATAGCAGCATCATCGTTAACTGTTATAAGGGTAAAGGAGACGCCCTAGATAGGAGTAACTATAGAGGCATTAAATTAATCGACCAGGTCATGAAGGTCACGGAAAGAGTAATAGCGCAACTAATCAGAGAGAGAATTGACCTAGATGAAATGCAGTTCGGGTTTGTGTCAGGCAAAAGTACCACAGACGCTCTTTTCATAGTACGACAACTACAGGAGAAGTACCTAGCTAAAGGTAAACCCCTCTACTTAGCTTTTGTCGACTTGGAGAAAGCCTTCGACAGAGTCCCCCGCTCCATTATCTGGTGGGCTCTTAGAAAACTAGGCGTTGACGAATGGCTTGTGAGGGCTATACAAGCCATGTATAAAGAAACAGTCAGCAAGGTTAGAATTAACAACGAATATAGTGAAGAGTTTAGCGTAAAAGTCGGCGTCCATCAGGGCTCTGTTCTCAGTCCACTACTATTTATTATTGCCCTTCAGGCTATAACAGAGGAGTTCAAGACAGGCTGCCCATGGGAACTCCTATACGCAGACGACCTGACACTCATAGCGGAATCAATGGCCGAGCTAGAGAAGAAATTCCAAACATGGAAGCACGGCCTAGAGTCAAAAGGACTTAAAATTAACCTGGCTAAGACCAAAGTACTAGTTTGTAGGAAAGAAAACAAGGCGGCGGTCCCTTCTGGGAAATGGTCGTGCTCGGTGTGTAGGAAAGGCGTAGGTAGAAACTCCATTTTATGTCCTAAATGCAAAGTATGGGTGCATAAAAGATGTAGTGGGATCACAGGTAAGCTAACTAAGAACATAGATTTTACATGTGGCCGGTGCTCTGGTGCAATAAGTAGCAGCAAGTGCCCACAAACTACTAGCTCTTTCAATTGCGCAGAGGGTTCTATAGAAATAGTGGACAGCTTCCGTTACCTGGGCGATAAAATCAGCAGTGGGGGAGGGTGCTCTGAAAGTACTGTAGCTAGAGTCAGAACTGGTTGGAAAAAGTTCAGAGAGCTTATACCACTATTAGCTGCTAAAGGGTTCTCACTAAAAATGAAAGGCAGGTTGTACGATGCCTGCATACGAACAGCAATGCTGCATGGCAGTGAGACCTGGGCATTGTGTGCAGAGGATATACGCAGACTAGAGAGGAACGAAGCTTGCATGCTCCGCTGGATGTGTAACAGTAATATACGTGAACGGCAAAGCATAAACGAACTAAGGAATAAATTAGAGATAAGAGGGATCAGATGTTGTTTACTCGAGAGAAGGCTACGTTGGTATGGACACGTGATGCGCATGAAAGTCGATAGCTGTATAACAAAGTGCAGGGCAATAAAGATAGACGGTAGTCACGGAATAGGCAGACCTAGAAAAACCTGGGACGAGCTGATAAACTCCGACATCACACACTTACACCTCTCCAAGACAATGTCACTGGACCGAGACCTTTGGCGGTACTCAGTAACAGAGAAGACCCGCCTTACCTAAATATATAGTAAAACCTACTCCAGCCAGTAGGCATCTCTAACAAAATACACCCCGTCCCACCACCCCCACCCCCACCCGATCCACACCACCCCGTTCTATGTAAAGTTATGCTGGTGCCGCGCCATCGAGGCCGAAACAAATGAGATCGTGTAGGTGTCACGACAAAAAACACACAGTCCACGCTGTAATGTGGCCGTGTAGGCAAGGCAACACGGTAAAAACCTCCCAGACCCACACTGTAAATGTGGTTGGTGTTAGGAAGGGCATCCAACTGTAGAAAACCTGCCAGACAGTCCTATGCGAGCAAGACAATCACTCTTGCCTCAAGTGGGACTACCCCCGTCCAAACCCATGCAAGCGTGGAACACGGACGTTAAACGTTGATGATGATGATGATGATGATGATACACCTTATTATACACCCTCTATGTCTATTGTATATAAACATATATATACACCTTATTATACACCCTCTCTGTCTGTTGTATATAAACATATATATACACCCTCTATGTCTATTGTATATAAACATATATATACACCTTATTATACACCCTCTATGTCTATTGTATATAAACATATATATATACACCTTATTATACACCCTCTATGTCTATTGTATATAAACATATATATACACCTTATTATACACCCTCTCTGTCTATTGTATATAAACATATATATACACCTTATTATACACCCCCTATGTCTATTGTATATAAACATATATATACACCTTATTATACACCCTCTCTGTCTATTGTATATAAACATATATATACACCTTATTATACACCCTCTCTGTCTATTGTATATAAACATATATATACACCTTATTATACACCCTCTATGTCTATTGTATATAAACATATATATACACCTTATTATACACCCTCTATGTCTATTGTATATAAACATATATATACACCTTATTATACACCCTCTCTGTCTATTGTATATAAACATATATATACACCTTATTATACACCCTCTCTGTCTATTGTATATAAACATATATATACACCTTATTATACACCCTCTATGTCTATTGTATATAAACATATATATACACCTTATTATACACCCTCTATGTCTATTGTATATAAACATATATATACACCTTATTATACACCCTCTCTGTCTATTGTATATAAACATATATATACACCTTATTATACACCCTCTCTGTCTATGTGTGTCTATATTTTTAGGTAACCAAAGAGCTCGTGGACCCTGCTTAGAAGGAAACGGCTATGGTGGTGTTAATCAGGGAGCTGCACCAGATTCACAGCATTCAATAAAGATAAAATGGTTAAGCTCCAAAGCTGGTCAAACAGGGTCCTCTGTAGAGCCCAACAGTGTCCCTGATTCTGTTGCAAACGTGAAGCCCATGACAGCATGGTCAGGCCCTGGTGGTCAGCCAAGCAGAGACAAAGGCAGAGTGGAAACCTGCGGCCAATTTCAAGATTATTGCCAAACGGAAAATGGTTGTACGAGAGACGCACAATGGCACTGTGATTCTACAACTGACTCAAACAGCGTACATACAAGGGGTGGTGGTGGTGGTGGTGGTGGTGTCAGTGGTGGTAGTGGTGGTGTCGGTGGTGTCAGTGATGGTGGCGGCGGCGTTGGCAGTGGTGGTGGTGGTGGTGGTATAAGAACTTGGACACTTTCAAAACATAATATTTATGAAAGACAGCTTTCGAATTTCTCTAACACATATTCTGACATTTCCTATAATTCTTCTAAACCAAACGATCCTGCTTCCGATCACCGACACCCAAACATCCAATCAACTGCTGCTCATCAGAACGGTTGTAATTCTACAATTTATAAAGTTACAGATACTTCCAAAGGTACCGTGTCATCTACTTCTCAAGTCAATGCTACAACACCAACACAACAAAATCTAGCCAACGGCCATCAAACACCTAGACAAAATTCAACCAATGGCTATCAAGAGATGAAACAAAATTCGACCAATGGCTATCAAGTAATCAGACAGAATTCAGCCAATAGTTATCAAGTAGTGAGACAGAATTCAGCCAATAACTATCAATCAACTAGGCAAATTTTGCCTAATGGTTATCAAGCAGTGAGGCAAAATTCAGCCAATGGCTATCAAGCAGTGAGGCAAAATTCAGCCAATGGTTATCAAGCAATGAGGCAAAATTTAACTAATGGCTATCAAGCAGTAAGACAGAATACATCCAATAACATTCCAGCAAGACAGGAAGTGTCAGATCACATGACTATAAACAGGAAGTCAGGCTCAGAAAGTACCATAAATGGTGTTATATCAACAGAGACAAAGCAGATATTAACTCCTTACACTAAATTAAAATGTGAGGACAACAACAATAAGAACAAGAACAGCAATGACAGTGACGCTGCCAACAGTGACACCGATGTCACTGCTGATAATATTGGTGACGGCAATGGTAATAATAACAGTAGTAGGTACAAGGACAGGACTCTGTGCTGTTATGTAACGCCCAAAGTCGTCTTCACCAGACAAACAGGTGTGACACAAGGGGAACCCCGACAGGTAGATAATAACGGTAATAGTCACAGCGACAAGGTAAATAAGGACCAGAGGACACAGCAGGAATTTCGTAATTGTTACACCAGTTTCAGGAATCAAAAGTTTGACCGTAACGATTCCGAAAATGTCACGAATGAGTCGTCCCAGAAGAAGAATGGTAAGTCCATAAGAAGCATCCTAAAGAACCAAGATTTGTACACCAACATCAACCAATCAGCTATCCCCTTTCATGCTAGGGACAGCCTGGAACTTGCACGACTGCATTACCTTACCTTTCAAAAGGAGAATGCAACCAGAACTCAAAAGGTTTGTTTTTATAGGATTGGTATGTGTGTGTGTGTGTGTGTGTGTGTGTGTGTGCGTGTGTGTACTGATATTATCAACATCATCGCCATCATCATCGTCATCATCACCACATCACCATCACCACATCACCTTCACAACCATCATCATCACAACCACCACTATCGCAACCACTCTATTCTACCCTATTCCACTGTATTTAACCCCTATTCCACCCACATTCTACTCTCTATCCTCCCCTTCCACTCCAACCTCTATTCATTCCACCCTCATTCTACCACCCACTATTTCAGCTCTGTTCCACCCTCATTCTACTCCTCAATCCACCCCACTCCACTCCATTAATTCACCTCCATGGATGACCTCTCGTTGACAGCCACTCAAGAAACACGTCCACTTTGCCACAGAGAACATTCTAAGTGAGAAACCTTTGCAGCCGTCCAACATTAACTGGGACCACTTTTCAGATTTTATAATTTGCAAGCCACTGCCCATAGACTTGAAGGGCAAATCTGACCACTCCGAGAGATACCAAGGTAAGGTGGCCAACATAACCTTCTCTTCTTTTTCTCATTTATTCTCTTACTGTTTTCAGACACTGGACTGTGGCCATGCTAGGGCACTAATACCCATGTTTGTTTGTTTGTTGGTTTGTTTAGATGATGTGCTGGGGTTATTCGGACCCATGTCTGAAGTGATGTATCTCAGCTATGCCTTGCAGACAATATAGCCAGAGACACCCGCTGCATCAGACACTCTACTTCTACACCCTTGTCTAGATGGTGTATCTCAGCTGTGCCCTGTGGACAATATGGGGAAGGGCTTACAACAAAAAACCGCCAGAGATACCAGCTATGTAAAGGCCCTATTAAGTAGCTCAGGCTTCAGAAGGCCCCAGTTGTGATGGGAAACCAGCCATGTAAAGGCCCTGATAAGTACCTCAAGTTTCAGGCAGTGAATTAGCGGAAGCCTTAGAGAACTTGTAGTAATGAACTTGGAGGTTAATTTAATCATCATCATCATCATGATCAACATCATCTTTTGTTTATTTTATTGTTGTTATTGTTGTTGTAGATCTCAGGAGCAGAATTGCAAATGAAAACCAGGAAAATCAATATGGAAGTCGTCCTTCAGCTAAAGCTTTCATTATAACCCAGTCAGCGGCCGTTAATGATGTCAACCAGACATCGGGGACAACAAAGACAGCGGTCAACATTAACGAGGTCCTCAGCGGGAAACCTCCTGTCGACAGGAAACCCCCCATCGGTGGTGGTGGTGGTGGTGGTGTCCAGCACATCACGATGGGGAAACTTAAGGACATGTTCACCTCGCATATCCTGCCTCTCAAATGCGACATTTCGAACGAGAACGTTAGCAAGAAGAAGCCGGAGAGGCAGGATCTCCCGACGTGCAGCGGCGGCGAGGTGGAGCTGCTGAAGCCGCCCATGGCCATCCACGTAGACAAGACACCGACTGACGAGGACATCAACCTGGTGTGGCAGAAAGTGAAGTTGTGCCTCAGTCAGAAGCTTACGCCCCGACAGCAGCAACTGCACCAACAGAAGCAACAACAACAACAACAGCTACTACAGGAGCACCACCATCAATACCATCAACAACAGCAGCAGCACCATCAATATCAGCAGCAACAACAACAACAACAACAGCAACTACTACAACAGCAGCAACTTCAGCAATTTCAGCAACAAAAACAGCATCAGCAGCAACAACAGCTGCTGCAATGTAACCAGCAGATCATTGCATATGCTGCACACTCGAACAGGCGACCACTCAGCGGTAAGATGACAGGCTGGAGCAACACCGTGAGTGGCACTCAACAGCAAGGGGTCAGCCTCGATAAGTTCAACTCGTTGGAGAAGGGCAGCAATCTCAGTTCCTACTCGAGACAACTGTCTCTCCTGCAACAGAAGAACAAACAGCAACAGTTTAGTAACTACAACAACAACTACAACAACAACTACAACAACATCAGCAACAACAACAACAACAACAACAATGGAAGTGATGTGGAGAGCAGAACAGAGACTGACAAAGGGACAGTCGTGAGTAAGGTGAAGCCAATACACAGTGGCGACTCGTGTGGTGAGTAGTGGCTATAATCCATCTCCCCGTCAATGTCAGTGAGTCGCCTCACTCTCTGACACCCCCCCCCCCCCCCCCCCCCCCCCCCTCACACACCCTCCCCACCTTCAACGCACCCCTCCCCCACCCTCAACATCCACCCCCGACCTTCTACCCCCTCTCACCCCCCCTCCCCCCAATCACCCCCCCCCCCACTTCGTACCCTCCTACCCTCATCACATCCGCCCACCTTCATTACAACCTCCCACCCTCAGCATCCCCTCTCAGCACCCACCCTCAACACAATCTCCCCCCATCAACCCCCCCCATCCTCAACACAACCCCCCCCCTCATCCCCCTCACCCTCAACACCCCTCCCTCCACCCTTATCATACCCAAATTCTCTATCACCTTGTTTCAGCCCTCACTGAAAGCCTGGCAGGGTTCCTTCGAGCAGAGGAGTGCTCTAAACTGGTGCACATCACAGACAAACAGATGATGGATGCCGTCGACTGCACTGCAACCGAGCAGAAGTTGCGCAACAGAAGACACAGGGTGCACATTAAAGGTAACTATCATACGTCACATCTCTCCTCTCTTTCCAGCCCCCCAGCCTCCCCCCCCCCCTCCTCATTCCCCCTGCCCTTCATTCTGGCTGGTCTCAGGACAACCCCCCCCCACCCACCCCCCACACACACACACACCTGTTGGGAAAGCTGTGTGTTAGGGTGTGATTTGAAGGAGACTCGGCTACTCTTTCTAGCAGAGCAAGGCACAGTGGAATGGTAACCCTTGTAACTGTATCGTTTTGTAAAATTGTGAGTGAAATAGAAATGTCTTTGCTGTGTTTCCAGGTCCAACAATAATATCACTTGAAGAACAGCGACTTATGGAATCCCTTGAGAGGATCAACAACAAATTAAAAGGTAAGGTTTATTTACCTGGAGAGGAATGTGCTTGACCAGGTGTAATATGCCCAAGATGCACCATGTATAATAATTGTTTCTACTTTTGGCACAAGGCCAGCAATTATCCCAGTGGTACTTTATTTTATTGTACAGTGGTACTTTATTTTATTGTACAGTGGTACTTTATTTTATTTGGTACAAGGCCAGCAATTATCCCAGTGGTACTTTATTTTATTGTACAGTGGTACTTTATTTTATTGTACAGTGGTACTTTATTTTATTGTACAGTGGTACTTTATTTTATTTGGTACAAGGCCAGCAATTATCCCAGTGGTACTTTATTTTATTGTACAGTGGTACTTTATTTTATTGTACAGTGGTACTTTATTTTATTGTACAGTGGTACTTTATTTTATTGTACAGTGGTACTTTATTTTATTTGGTACAAGGCCAGCAATTATCCCAGTGGTACTTTATTTTATTGTACAGTGGTACTTTATTTTATTTGGCACAAGGCCAGCAATTATCCCACTGGTACTTTATTTTATTGACCCCGTAAGGATGAAAGGCAGAGTTCACCTCGGTGGAATTTGAACTCAGATCATAAAGGGTCGTAACTCTATGCAGGCGGGAGAAGCATGGCGTCTGACCTTCTACCGATACTGCCAATCCACACCATGTATAATAATAGGCTAGGAGAAGTTTAGCGAACCTGAACCACTGCTGACAACAGTGGGCTTCTTTCTCAGAGCGAAGGGTAAACTGTATGACGCCTGCATGCAAACTGTAATGCTACTTAGCAGTGAAATATCGCCCTCGACTGCAGAAAACCTGTGAAGGCTAGAAAGAAAGGAAGCAAGTATGTTCTACTACAGTGGTCTCCAACCTTTTTTATACCTCGGACTGGCTTCATGCCGGACAATCTTTCCACAGACCAGTAGTTGCACATATGTGTTGTTTAAGTGCATTTCGATAAATTCTTTAACTTTTAACTTACACATTAACCCTTTAGCATTTACATTACTTTTACTATTTTATTTTCACAGTAAAAGCCTTATCTCACATACACAGGCCCTATGAGAGTGGGGTCTAGCCGGTACTTTGTTCCAGGACCCAAGAGCTAAGAAGGCCCCACAGCAACCATACAACATCCATTTTGAGAAAAATCTTTGCCTGCTTCGGGCCCCAAAGTGGTCTTGTACCACCTTGCCAAATTTCTCTTAGAGGCTCTGTACATAATTATCTCACATAATACATACATTACTCTATATTTACTATTCTAGTTTTACAGTAATATTGAATCTATGAGATTTTGATGATATTATTTATTTTGAGAACAATACCTTTACATCAGTATGAGTAACTAGTTGCAACCGATTTGAACAGTAAGAGGTGAAAGAATTCTGGCCAGATATGGTCGGTTTAAATGCTAAAGGGTGAATCCAAACTGATCTTTTTGTCTTTTTTTTCTTTTTTCTTCTTTTTTTTACGCTAGCTTCAAGAATTACGAAATACCAGTGAACATAATCTTTGAATATCCTGAAGACTGTAATCTCATTGACAAGAATTGAACTGTGATATCGTCATCACCATCATCACCAACATCATCACCAACATCGCCATCGTTTAACGTCGCTTTCCCTGCTAACAAGGGTTAATATATTTAAATGTATTTTTCCACGACCACAAAATATACAACAAACAAAGGAAAAAGAAAAATACTCTAAAATACAAAATTTTCTAAACTAATCGTGAAATATTTGTGGATAATTTCAAGGTCGGCGTATTGTGGGCCTGAAAAGCAAATTAAAGGGAAAATTCTAATTATACAATTAATTAATGATTTCTAATTGTATTGTTAATATATTTATATGTATTATTTAATTAAATAATGACAATGTTATGCTATTTTATATTAAGTTCAATATATAGCAAAAATTAAAAAAATATGAAAGCGAAATAAATACATATATAAAGAAAAACATGTCTTTGTTTGTGCTTTAACCCTTTCATGGCCACGTTTCTAATGAAATCATTATCATCATCATCATCATCATCATCATCATTTTACGTCCGCCTTTCCCTGCTTGCAAGGGTAGGACAGGAACTCATTCTGGCTTGATTTCTACAGCTGGATGCCCTTCCTGACACCAACCTCATTTACAGTGAGTGCTGGGTGCTTTTTTTCCGTGGCGCCTACACGTCCACTTTGCAGTGGAATGATATAGACCCCAGTCCCTATCATCTCATTTCTATAGCTGAGTAAACTGGAGCAATGTGAAATAAAGTGTCTTGCTCATGGAAACAACACATCATCCGGTCTGAGAACTGAACTCACAACCTTTCAATTACAAGGTCAATGCTCTAACCACTAAGCCATGTGCCTCCAAATACATATTTTAATTAATTCATGAAGAATTTTGGATTATTTAGTAAAAGTATTAATTATTTCATTACTAAGATAGGCTGGTTATATGATGCCTAGGTGAGATGCATGGTAGTGAGACATGGGCAGCAACTGCAGAGGATATGTGATGGCTGGAGAGAAATTAAGTAAGCATGCTCTGTTGGATGTGCAATGTCAATGTGCGTGAATGACCAAGCATCAGCATAGATAAGTTGAGAGAGAAACTGGGTATAAGAGGGATAAGCCGTAGTGTGTGGGAGAGATGACTGCGTTGGTATGGACATGTGATGCACATGGAGGATGACCGCTGGGTAAAGAAGTGCCAAGAAATCCCAGTAGAAGGAAGACGCAGTAGAGGAAGACCACGAAAAACATGGGCGGAAGTGGAGAGAGCTGACCTCAGATCACTGAAGCTGACGGAGATGATGACGAATGGAGTGATGCTGTTCTGAATAGGACCCGTCCCATCCTTGCAGGCAGGGAAAAGTAGACGTAAAATGATGATGATGATAACTTAATGTAAGGTTCTTATATAAGATTATGTTGGAAGATTTTATTTAAACTGGGTCGATAAAGAACTAGTCAAATACTGGGGTTGATGTAAATGACTTTCTCTTCTCCTCCTCAAAATTGTTGTCTTTGTGCCTAAATTAGAAACCATTATTAAGAAATGTACTGGGTAATTGCTGGCCTTGTGCCTAAAGTAGAAACAATTATTAAGAAAGTTAAGTCAGAGTTGTTAGTACGTCAGATTGTCAGGGTTTGTGGAGTTTCATCCAACTCTCTGCTCTCTCAATTCGAATCCTGCCGAGTTCAATGCTGCATTTCAGCCCTTTGAGGTCGATAAAAGGGAGTACCTGTCTAGAACTGGGGTCAATTCTTCCTTTATATCTCCTCATTTCCTCTCACTCACTTTCTGTCACTTTCTATCTTCAGACCTACCAACCTCTAAAAAACCAAATGAGGAGTACCATGAAAAAAAAGTGCCCCAAAACGGGAAGAAATGAGGCAAAATGGGGAGATTTTATATAATTGTTTCTACTTTAGGCACAAGGCCAGCAATTACCCAGTGCATTACTGGTACTTTATTTTATCGACCCCGTAAGGATGAAAGGCAAAGTCAACCTCGGCGGGATTTGAACTCAGATCGTAAAGGGACGTAACTATGCTGGAAAGCATGGCGTCCGACCCTCTACCGATACTGCCAATCCACCACCCTTTTTATAATGAAAGCTATACCCATTTTCACTAGAGAAGACATTTCTCAGCCATCTTAAAGTGGGTGGGAGATCTCCCTGTCGGACGGGAAGAGTTGACAGGTCTGTATCCTTCTCTAGAAAAAAATCTGCCGTACTCAGGCCTGGAGAGGAGATAGGGCTCTGCCACGTTCAAAAATGCCGTAAGAAACGCTGTATGCCAGTACGTTGACCCTACAATTCCACCGGGGGCTGTGGGACTGCCAACACGGGGAACCCCATTTGCTCACTATACAGAGAGATGGGAGTTCGGCACTTCCGTGTTCGGACACATTGCCCCTGTCGCGTGGATCATGTGATAACTCCACCAGGAGTTACAGGACCATACCATTAAGAGAGTTATGAGGAAACAAAGTAGGAAGTTGAAGCAGGCATTACACGCGATCATAAGACTACTCGACCAGACTTGACCTGGGGTTAAACGACAATAACAACTACGTTTGATTAATGCTCACTTTTTATTCTATCTTTTTGTTTTGTGTGGTTTATTTTAATCTTTTCTTTACTAAAGATTATCTTCTTTTTTTTTTTACTAATCCCCCACCCCCCGCCGCCCTGCCACCCTTGCCCTCTCATTAAATAGAATGATGATGATGATGATGATTATGGGGATGGTGGTGATGGTGGAAATATGTATTCTGAAAAATAACCAAGCACAGAAGAAAAAAACATTATAGCCGGCGGGGAGATAGGTTGGTCGGTCGGGGAAAAAGGGGACAGAAAAATTATATATATATATATATTATATATACACTATATATATATATAGAGAGAGAGAGATTATATATACTTTATCGAATATAACAGCAGTTTAATTAGGTAGTTTGAAGTTTCGGGTGCCGGGCGTTTAAGTGTATAAAGTAATACATTGTAGAGGGTAAACCAGCACCACTACTATTACCACCTCCAGCACCACGGCCTCCACCACCAAGTTCACTACCACCACCACCATCATGGCCTCCACCGCCGGGACTACCAAGTTCACCACCACTACCACCACGGCCTCCACTACCACCACCACCACCACCACTAATACTACCACCACTATCACAATTGTCACTAAACTGTCCGTTCTCACGGCATACCTGTAGCTAAAGACATATTTTCGTGTCACAAGAATGTATATACACACACATGTATATATATATATATACACACACATATATATGTGTGTATATAATTTAGTGAACAGTTTAACTAGATAGATAGTACAAGAGCAAGGAAGAAAATGCATTATGGAAAAATGGTTCGACTTTCTTCGTTCAGGTAAAATAATTACAAAACAACACAATATTATATATATATGTACTTTTAGCTATTGTTTATATATACATATATAATATATATATATATATATATATATATACACACACACACACAGGTGCCTCGTCTGCCTTAAAAATGTGAGAGGGACAAACCAACATTTGTTGATTCTTAAAGGACCATAAATTACCTATGGTGCCTTTCCCGGACCCTATCACATAAGTAACATTTTACGCTAATTAAATTTTATATATTTAAATGAAGTTCAGATATAAAAATAATAAGCTTAAAAAGAATTTATTATATCAAATAAACAAAAAATAAAATATAGACGTTTGAAAAAGTTGGGGGTTACTTGTCCCCTGGTACCCATGAAACAAGGCCCTTGTATATATATATATATATATCGACAGTCGATCGACTTTCGTCAAATCGGACCGAGGAAACAATGTTTCCATCGGTCTTTCCAATTGCTAATACTATCTATCGGTCGCTAATACCATCCGGTCTGGGAATCGAACTCACAACCTCACGATAACAAATCCAATTTTCTAACCACTCAATGTGTGTGTGTGTGTGTGTGTGTGGTCTACCGTTGTAGACGGTATGATCGAACCCATATATTATGTCTGATAATATACAGTTCTCCAACTGCTATAGATGAGTCAATATATCAATATGATCAACCTCCCGAAACGATCGTAAAACAATGAAAGAATTTTGTAAAATAACTTGCCTTTCTTATTATCATTGTTAAACTAATATCTTATATATATATATATATATATATAGGTAAGTTATTCCGGGTTAAATCGGAGGTAACCACAGTAAATAAGGTACTCAATACATAGCAGAGTATAAAAGTTTTAATATGGAAGAGATTCTACAGGACTAGAACTGTTTCATTCGTGAGAAATCATCAGGAATCTCCTGCTGATTTCTCACGAATGAAACAGTTCTAGTCCGGTAGAATCTCTTCTATATATATATATATATAGTGTATGTGATTCAGTGTCGGGCACTCTGTCGTTCTATCTATTTACATTTACATGACAATACTTCGTTTTAAGCTCACAGGCAACGTGGCAACTTCCAGTAATTTCCGTGAGAGTAAAAAAAATGACAATATGACAATTCTTTTTAAAATTCTTTATAAACATAATCGTAATCTACACTTTCGAATATATATCTTTGCAAAATATATATTATTGACAAAGTTATGAGGAAATTGTTGTTATTCTTGTTCTAGTTGCTATTGTTGCTGTTGTTGGCGTTATTGCTACTAGGGGTTGCTACTGGTGTTACCCGCCAACTTCCTTGAAGGACAGGCACTTATTATCAACCTGGTGGTCATGGCGAAAGAGGTGGAAGCATGGTGGAAGCATGCGAAAGGGTTGAAGATAGCCATTTTCCTCTTCAACGAAGTCCTGATTGACTTTTTCAGGTTTCACTTGAAGACGAAAATCAGGATGAAGAGGGAAGTGCTGCCTTCCATCCAGTTTGTTGAGAGTGGTGAACATATGGTTCATATGAATGGACCTGTCTTGAGCATACGTCTGTAGATTGGAGAAAAACTGGGGGGGGGGGCTTTACCCTAGCGGACAGGGTGGTCGTGGCTTTTGTCTTCAATAATAACAGTACTGTTTTGTTTTGTTGTTCATAGTTTTCTTTCTTTTTTTATATTAGACATATAAACACTTTCAGGTGTTTGTTTACACAGGGCTGGATTAATCGTTAAACAAAATAAAGCAGGCCTATGACATCAAGGGACGAGGGGCAACATTTTATTCATATTAAGGGATCCAGCTGACAACCAACCTTTGGTTTTCTTATCACATAGTCTCTTGACGAGCCGTATGCCCACAAATGAGTTACAGTTATTAGTAAATATACACATGAAAATGGCATGGTGTTGCACACACACGTATATATATATATATATTATTTATTTATTTATTTATTTATATATGTATTTATATATATATATATATATATATATATATATATATATATATATATATATATGTGTATTTATATATATATATGTGTGTATTTATATAATATTTATATATATATGTGTATTTATATATGTATGTATTTATATATGTATATATATATGTATATATATATGTATGTATGTATTTATATATGTATATATATGTATGTATTTATATATGTATATATATGTATGTATTTATATATGTATATATATGTATGTATTTATATATGTATATATATGTATGTATTTATATATGTATATATATGTATGTATTTATATAAGTATATATATATGTATGTATGTATTTATATATGTATATGCAACCTGTCCCATGGTCGGGTCGTTGGCGACTAAACTGGCAACCCCACCAAAGTTTCTTGGTGAGGAGGGTAACTTTGGACATCCTGCAGGAATAAAAACAAAACCTGTCAAAGGACAAAGGAGCTCTTAAGAATCAATGGCCATCCAAAATCACCGGGAGAGATGACCTCTTAGCCTTTGTCAAGGCAGAATTCTAGGAGAAGGAAAACTCTGATAGAACACCTGCAACTCTGATGGTATCTAATGATGTTGACTTGTTCTTCTTTTTGGTAAATATCATCTTGGTTAAGAGAGTGGGACTGGCTTTGTGCAGTGCCTTTGCTCACTATAAAAGCTTCACGGCACAGGCATTGCTTTATATCTGGAGATCTCTCTGCACTTGTTGTCACATGGTACCATGGGCCCAGCACTATGTGTCAATGATTGTCACAAGTGTAGTGTTTGTACCAGAGTTTTCAAGTCGCTGGCTGGACTAAAAAGTCACACTCGTTCAGCGCATCGGTATGGGTTCTCCTACATGGATATGAAGTAGTGGCCGTACTCGAAAACGAGTTGGCGGCCACCATATATGTATATATGTATGTATTTATATATGTATATATATATGTATGTATTTATATATGTATGTATTTATATATGTATGTATTTATATGTATGTATTTATATATGTATGTATTTATATGTGTATATATATATGTATGTATTTATATATGTATATATATATATATGTATATATATATATGTATTTATATATATATATATATTGGTTTGTTATAGATAAAAATCATCAAATTATGGCTGCAAGACCAGAGCAATACTTGAAAGACAGACCTGTTGACAATGTTATATTCACTAATGATAATAAAGAAGGTAAGATAGAATATTGTAGAGTAAACTATTTCCCCAGACTTGTTATTTCTAACTTATGACTTTTGTCATAAGTCTGTTGTAACCTTTTACCATTTACATTACTCTATATATACTATTGTATTTTCACAGTAAAGGCTTTACCTCACATAATATCTCACATAACATTTACATTACTCTATATATACTATTATATTTTGACTGTAAAGGCTTTACCTCACATAATATCTACATTACTCTATATTTACTATTATATTTTCATGGTAAAGGCTTTACCTCATATAATATCTCACATAAATTCAAATACTGCGATATTTCATTGGAAATTTAGTCATGAAAAGGTTAAACTTGAATTTAATCATTTATTTATTATTTTATTATTTTGGTATTATTGCAGATGATCTGCTACGAGGACCTCAGCTGATCAACACTAACCAAGAAATGTCCGTATCTGATGTTGTTCATTTGAAATATCCTGTTTTTGCAGAGAATGTCATTTCCTGTCTAGACTTGAGGTTCATTCGAGGACTACTTGAGGTATTTAACTCTTGACATCCTGTACCAAAACAAACCACATTAGTAAGACAAGCTTGTACAGTACAAAACAGCAGCACCATGAGACTGCATCACATTAAAAGTTAAAGTCTGATATTTCAAATATTTACAACAATCTGTCCAGTTGTACATGTCTGGCAGATGACTTGATCTGAGACTGTGTTGTACTTGTCTGGCAGATGACTTGATCTGAGACTGTGTTGTACATGTCTGGCAGATAACTTGATCTGAGACTGTGTTGTACTTGTCTGGTAGATAACTTGATCTGAGATTGTGTTGTACTTGCCTGGCAGGTGACTTGATCTGAGACTGTGTTGTACATGTCTAGCAGATGACTTGATCTGAGACTGTGTTGTACATGTCTGGCAGATAACTTGATCTGAGACTGTGTTGTACATGTCTGGCAGATGACTTGATGTGTTGAAACTAAAACAGTTACATTATAGAAGAGACATTTTTCACTTTACATTTATCATATATTTTTTTGTTATAAAATGTTCACACAGTTTGCGACCTGCAAGGAATATATCGAAAGTGAAGTCAACAATTTTTTTGTGTTTTTGAATGTTTAAAATGACTCATTCATGGTGTAATTACTTATAAGTGACTGTCATCTTCAATTATATAAAATATACTTGATTTATGTCCATTAATTTTCTTCATTGCTACAGTCTTATATTTCATATTGTTTTTCTATATTTCTACAGACCTGGCTGGGGCCATCTCTGATTATCATGAACCCCTACACAAATGCAGTTAAAAGTAGTTCTGAAGTAAACCTAGAGGATAACAATAACTTCCGTCTTCTCAAACATAAAGTAACGGAGGTCCTGCAGGAACTCTTTCAGACAAAACTCTCACAAACATTCATATTTCGGTTGGTAATACATATTTTTCTTGAATAAATATATAAATTGTGTGAAACCATTTTAATGGTATGAGAGCTGATGATGGTGAAGATGTGTGTAAACTTGTCTTGTACATCATCTTTCGTTATTTCTTTCTTCCAGTCACTTCTGTACACCAACACACTTCTCCATGTCGTCCTTCTCTTTTAATTGTTTCTATATTTTATCTGCCTGTCACCGGTCTCGTGGTTTGTCTATCTGTTGGCCACTGGTTTCTGTCCCCTGAGGCATTTTTGTCCATCGCTGTCTTTGACAACATTTGGCTGTTTTAATGACTGTTCTAGCGATGATTTTTCTCATTTTTATTTAAATACACTCTCGCTTCGTCTTGATCAGAGACAACATTATTTTCTCATTTATATATGTCTATCATCATCATCATCATTTCATTTTACGTCCGCTTTTTCCCTGCTTGCAAGGGTGGGGCGGGAACTCATTCTGGCTTGATTTCTACAGCTGGATGCCCTTCCTAACACCAACCTCATTTACAGTGAGTGCTGGGTGCTTTTTTGCTGTGACACCTCCATGTCAACTTTGCAGTGGAATGATAGGGACCCCAGTCCTATCATCTCATTTCTACAGCTGAGTAAACTGGAGCAATGTGAAATAAGGTGTCTTGCTCAAGGAAACAACACATCATGTCCTATATATATATATAATGCACTGTAACATTTAGTTATGGCCCTTTACATTCCAAATTCAAATTTCATCGAGGTTATCTTTGCCTTTCATCCTTGAAATGTAAATGGCCATAACTCTATGCCACAAAGCATGTTGTCTGATGCTCTACCAATACTGTCAATCTACATCTACCGCCCTTAATAATAATAATAATTGATTCTGATTGAGGCACAAGGCCAGCAATTTTGGGGGATGGGGAAAGTTGATTATATATATATATGTGTGTGTAGATTATATCTATATATATACACATATCTGTGGTTTATTTTCCCCTATCTATTGTTGTTTTAGAGGAGAAAGTGGCAGTGGTAAAAGTTACAGCTCCAGGCAGACATTGTCTGGTCTATTCTGCCAAACTAACCATGGATTGTCACGCTCCAGTTGTTTTACCAAAGTCACAGCAGCGTTGACCGTTCTTCGTTCATTAACCAATGTCTCTACCAGGTCAAACTCCGATAGCAGCCGTGTGGTCAGTTCACAGATTGCTATCTTTCAATTTTTTGTTGTTTGTTGTTGTTTTTACCAATTTCAGATGTCATGCTTTGTGTTTTTGTTGTTTATTTGTTTATATAATTGTGTATGAATGTATATGTGTATGTATGTATGTGTGTATGTGTGTGTGTGTGTACGTATATGTACAGTGTGTCCGAATGTATGTATGTGTGTGTATGTATGTGTGTGTATGAATGTGTATGTATGTGTGTGTATGTATGTGTACGGTGTGTATGAATGTATATGTGTATGTATGTGTACAGTGTGTATGAATGTGTATGTGTGTGTGTATGTATGTGTATGGTGTGTATGAATGTATATGTGTATGTATGTGTACGGTGTGTACGAATGTATATGTGTGTGGATGTGTACGGTGTGTACGAATGTATATGTGTGTGGATGTGTACGGTGTGTATGAATGTATATGTATGTGTGTGTATGTATGTGTGTGTGTGTATGTATGTGTACGGTGTGTACAAATGTATATGTGTATGTATGTATGTGTACGGTGTGTACGAATGTATATGTGTATGTATGTGTGTGTACGTATGTGTACGGTGTGTATGAATGTATATGTGTATGTATGTGTGTGTACGTATGTGTACGGTGTGTATGTATGTGTGTGTACGTATGTGTACGGTGTGTATGAATGTATATGTGTATGTATGTGTGTGTGTGTATGTATGTGTACGGTGTGTATGAATGTATATGTGTATGTATTTGTATAGTGTGTACGAATGTATATGTGTATGTATGTGTGTGTACGTATGTGTACGGTGTGTACGAATGTATATGTGTATGTATGTGTGTGTATGTATGTGTACGGTGTGTATGGTTACTTCATTTCTTGTCAGTGAATATAAATCATGTCTTGGTTTCATCTTGTCTTCTTCCCCAGGGTATACTTATTCAGAACTACATCCGTGACTATTCAGTATATAAAAGCAAGATCAGCTGTATCTATATTGATCACGTAAGTATTGATACATCATCATCATCATAGTCATCATGCGAGCTAAATCTGCGAGCGTGCTGGCCTGCCTCAAAAATTATTCCAGTCTTCCTCGCAATACTGTTATCTTTTGTTCAGGTCGTGGTTCATTTGCCCACCCCTTTCTCCTACCTTTTGTTGTATGTGGTTCTAGATGTATGTATTACCTGTTTGTGTGTTGTATGTGGTCCTAGATGTGTGTATTACCTCTTTTGTGTGTTGTATGTGGTCCTAGATGTGTGTATTACCTGCTTGTGTGTTGTATGTGGTCCTAGATGTATGTATTACCTGCTTGTGTGTTGTATGTGGTCCTAGATGTATGTATTACCTGCTTGTGTGTTGTATGTGGTCCTAGATGTGTGTATTACCTGCTTGTGTGTTGCATGTGGTCCTAGATGTGTGTATTACCTGCTTGTGTGTTGTATGTGGTCCTAGATGTGTGTATTACCTGCTTGTGTGTTGTATGTGGTCCTAGATGTATGCATTACCTGCTTGTGTGTTGCATGTGGTCCTAGATGTATGTATTACCTGCTTGTGTGTTGTATGTGGTCCTAGATGTGTGTATTACCTGCTTGTGTGTTGCATGTGGTCCTAGATGTGTGTATTACCTGCTTGTGTGTTGTATGTGGTCCTAGATGTGTGTATTACCTGCTTGTGTGTTGTATGTGGTCCTAGATGTATGTATTACCTGCTTGTGTGTTGTATGTGGTCCTAGATGTGCGTATTACCCGATTTGTATATATTATATGTGTTTGTGTTTTCGTTCTGTAACCGTTATATTATTATATTTTTTATACAACTATTAATAGAAGAGCAATATACTGTTACATTTCTAAACGATAATAGCAGCTGGTTATTTATTTTCATAGAAAAGCAATTTATATATGATTTGTAAAAGAAATAATTTCATAGAAATTAAAAATAAAAAACGTAGAGACAACATAACAGTTGTTATAAAACTTATATTAATCTAAAGCAGTTTGAAGGTTTGTAGCCTAGTGGTTCTATTCCTGGAAGCAGCCAGCACACTGTGTCCTTGAACAAGACATTTTGTTTCATGTTGTTTTTCATGACAGGACTGGAGCCTCTATCATTAAAACACTCAGGGAACCTCTTATGAAATTTAATCTCATAAGAGGCAAACTAAACCTACATAGGTGTGATCTGGGACAACAGCATGATAGGACTGGAGTCCCTGACATTAAAACACCTAAGATACCTCATAGAAGGTCAGCTAAACTTACATAGGTGTGAGCTGTAACATCAACATATATATATATACATGTGTGTATGATTAGACTAGCAAGTTTCACTCGTCACATGGCATGGGTTGACCTGAGCCTATAGAAATGTCAATGAGCCAAGATATCATACAGTAGGATTGAACCAGAGACCAGACCTAATGATTGCCAAAAATCTTCTTAACCATTTAGCCATGCTGTCTCCACACTTTATATATATTATAATGTCTGCTGTACCCAATATATTTCAGGCTCGGCTGACATTTGTCAAAGAAAGTTTCAATAACTACCATATTTTCTTTGAAATGCTTGCAGGTCTTACTGCTGATGAGAAAAGTAAGTTTCTTTCATTTCGTTAACCAAAGATTTTTTTATTTGTTTTTATTACCTTCCTAATTTGTCTTCATAATATTAAAATAGAATCACCATCTTTCTAAGACATAGTTACTATTTCTTTGAGATGTGGGTACTATTTCTCTAAGACTTGGTCACTATTTCACTAAGACATGGTCACTATTTCACTAAGACATGGTCACTATTTCACTAAGACATGTTCACTATTTTACTAAGACGTACAAGGGTCAGCTGAAAAGTTCATAGTCATAGGCTAACCATGAAGGAGTGATGCATGATGCTAGAGCTGTGAAATCTTGCACTCTTCCCATTAATAACTCTATTGTTTCTTTCCAGAGGGACTATGTTGAAAAATAAACCTCATTTGGTCATTCCATGAGAGTATCTCGGTCAACCTATGAACTTCCCAGCAAACCCATATATAATCTGTATGTGGTTGACAGCTGTGAGAAAGTAGTACTCAATACCGAAGTAGAGTTTAAGTATTTATTTATATTAAAGCTGAATAGTGAGTCTTGTTACTCTGGAGTTTCTCCTGTTTACCACAGGGTCTTCAGACAAGAACTAATGTTTCAATGGCAGACACATTGTATTTAAGACTTGGGGTGGTGGAAGGAGGATTTAATTGAGAAGGGGTAAGATAGGATGGGCAGTGTGATGCAAGATTTCACAGCTCTAGCATCACTCCATAGTCAGCGTTGTACATGTTAAGTTCATGAGGAGACCCCTAACCATTGATCAAACAACTGAAACACTCATCGTTGTAACTGATGGAGATCCATTTCATTACAGAGAGCCTGTATCTGGGTAACTTTGAGACATTCAAAGACTTTCACTACCTTTCCACAAGTGACCCTCCTGCTGATGTGGATACATTGAAAAAGCAATTTCAGGAGTGGAAGGTAAGTCCGTCTTCCTGTCTATCTGTCTTCCTGTCTATCTGTCTACCTGTCTATCCGTCTGTCTGTCTGTCTGTCTGCTTGCCTGCATGCATGTCTGTCTGTCTGTCTGTCTGCCTGCATGCCTGCCTGTCTGTATGTCTGTATGTCTGTCTGTCTGCCTGTCTGTCTGTCTGTCTTTCCAGCTATGGTGTCATGTATACTGTTATTGTTGTTAGTGTTGTTGTTGTTGTTAATTTTGTTGTTGTTACTGTTATTGTTACTGTTGTTGTTACTGTTGTTGTTGTTGGTGGTGATCTTCTTCTTCTCCCTGCAGGACTGTCTCTTCATCTGTAATGTGTCCTTCACTGATGTCACCAGGATTATGTCTGCTGTCCTGTTGCTCGGCAACATCACATTCATCTACAACATCTCACAACAGATGGAGCTCAAATGTCAGAACGGTGAGGACAACTTTTACCTCCCACTTCTCCCCCTCTCTCTCTACCCTCTTCTCTCACACACATATTCACAGTATCACCCCCCCTCTCTCTCACACACACGTTCACTGTATCACCCCCCCTCTCTCTCTCTCACATATTCACAGTATCACCCCTCCTCTTTCTCTTTGTCACACCCCTTTTTTACTTTGATTTTCACATTTATTTTATATTTTCTTCTTTCTATTTCAGAACTAAAATCAGTTGCTACATTATTAGGGATCCCCAGTATGATCCTTTATCAAGGACTCACCACCAAGACTATTGACACTCCTGAAGGGTTAACAACAACCCCTTTATTGAGTATAACAAAGGTAAGGGCCAACTGTTTTATCTATTTTTACATATATAAATGAAAAACCAATGCTGTCTCTGATCAAGACGAAGCGAGAGTGTTTTTGAATATAAAAATGAGAAAACTCTTCGCTAGAACAGCCGTTAAAACAGCTAAATGCTGTCAAAGACAGCGATGGGCAAAAATGCCTCAGGGGACAGAGACCAGCGGTCAGTGGTCAACAGAGAGACAATAGACAAGGTGGGTGACAGGTAGATGAAATATAGAAATGACTGAAAAAGAAGGACAAGGAGAAGTGTGTTGGTGCACAGAAGTGACTGGAAGAAGGAAATAAAGAAAGGCGATGTACAAGACAAGTTTACACACATCTTCACCCTCATCAGCCCTCATACCAACAAAAAGGTTTCGCACGATTTAATTGAGAGGACCATTTTAGAATGCTTGATCGTGCCTTACCTATGGTCATGAAGCTTGGGTAATGTCTGAAAGAATACGATCACGAATACAAGCAGCTGAAATGGGATTCCTCTGAAGGATTCTTGGAGTAACGTTACTCGATAAAGTGCATGACTCGGAGATCAGAGAGTCACTCCAGGTAGAGCCGCTACTTCTCCAAATTGAGAGATCACAGCTCCGATACTATGGACATGTGGTTAGAATGTCTCAGGAAAGAACCACTGGATAGATTTTACAGGCAAAACCAACCGGCAAGACACCCCGAGGTACAGCTCAAACAAGATGGTTGGATAACATCCATGAGCTTGGCTGGTCTTGCTTGGAGATCCAGCCAGATCAGTTGGAAACGGTTGTTTCTGACAAGACCCACTGGAAGGAGTATTTGAGGACTCTGGCCCCACGACGACCCTCTCGGGAATAAGAAGGTAAAGAAGAAGAAGAAGAAGAAGAAGAAGAAGAAGGATCACGCAACAGAAAATTAATTTTTCTGCTTTATTTTTATTCATTTTCTTTTTGTTATTTTCCATTTTCTATATTTTTAAAGTAAATATATTTTCTCTCTCCAAAGATCCATGAAAACAGAGATTCTCTTTCTCAGGCTCTTTATGCTCGGACGGTTCATATGATTGTGAGGAAGGCTAACAGTGTGTTGAGATCACATGGCGTCAGGAGGGGACGGAACCCATCAAATGCAAGTGGAAGCTGTAAATCTGGTAAAAAAAAGAAAGAAACTCATATGATTGTTGTAATCGTTTGTTGTTTGTCGTTTGTTGTCGTTGTTGTTGTGAGTTTCAAAATGATAGACGGTTCTTTGTACTCTCGGGTACTGAGTAATAGGGGTATGGGGTGGAATGAGCTGGGGCGGGGCGGGGGTAATCAGGGGGTTGGGGTGGGGGTGGAATAAGCAGGGGTGTGGGTGTAATTTTTTTCTAGGTTCTCTCCATTGCCTGGTCTTGGATGGGGGCCCAGCTGGATTATAGTTAGCCTTTGAACTCTTCCGCCCACCCTCGTAATTATTGCATATTTGATGCCAACTGCATTAATTATGATAATGATAACTTAACTTTTGTTTATTCAATGTCCATTGTGTTGCCTAGACGACAGATTAAGTGTCCAGAAGTCATGCCACAGCTCCACCTCGGACAGGTCAGTTCCCACGGAAACTGAGCGACATTCGGACCCAGTGCTAAACATTCTAGACTTGTTTGGATTTGAAAACCTCACAGTAAGTTATTTATTTATTTATTCATTCATTGGTAGATGGAAACTGTGTGGAAGCCCGTTGTATCATCTTTGCCCGCTAGCAAGGCTTTCACATGTTGTCACAGATCAGAGCCACTGACCACCAGGTGGCCTGGGGATCCACACCTTGCTTACATTCGTTGCCCTGCTCTATTTTCCACCACAACTACCATTACCACCACCACCACCATACTACCACCACCACCATCACCATACTACCACCACCACCATACCACACTACCACCACCACCATACCACCACCACCACCACCATACTACCACCATACCACCACCACCACCATACCACCACCATCACCACCACCATACAACCACCACAACCACACCACCATCACCACCACCATACAACCACAACCATACACCACCACAACCATACACCACCACAACCACACCACCATCACCACAACCACCACCACCATACTACCACCACCATCATACCACCGC
The DNA here is from genome assembly GCA_964016885.1 of Eledone cirrhosa. Classification (NCBI taxonomy): domain Eukaryota; kingdom Metazoa; phylum Mollusca; class Cephalopoda; order Octopoda; family Eledonidae; genus Eledone; species Eledone cirrhosa. The sequence goes on from OZ024762.1 coordinate 12,283,304, forward strand.
CACCATCACCACCACCATACAACCACCACAACTACACCACCATCATACCACCATCACCACCACCACAACCACACCACCATCACCACCACCACCACTACCACCATACCACCACCACAACCACACCACCATCACCACCACCACCATGCCACCATTACCATATTCTAAACAACACTATGCCACTTTCTATTTCCCAGGAGAACAAACTAGAACAGCTTGCCATCAACTTCTGTTCAGAGTTACTTCAAAGGTACCACAGTTCCTCAATGTTGAACCCCTCCTCAAGGTCCTGTAAGGATGACAGCAGGAATAAGGGACCTCACCCAAACCCTGACTTTACCAAAGACAGATCTACAGATAACCAGATGCTTGTAGACCTCATTTCACACCCGGTACAGAGGTTTTCAACTGTCCTCATTTCATTTCACCATCACTGTTGTTGTTGTTACTGTTGTTGTTGTTGTCTAAATCAGAAACCATTATAATAGGGTGTATGAACCCTTCAGTTGCGTATTCCCTTGTGTTTAAATGATGTACATATCTTCTGATGAGAACCCCAAAAGTTTGAAAGTGTGTGTGTGTGTGGTATATAATATATATAAGAAAAGGGAGGTACACAAGCCAAATACATCAGAAAAAGGAACACTCCCGTCTTATCAGTCAACCTCTGGAAATCATTATAGTTTCAGTACATTAAGATTGATACTATCCATTCAAGTGTATATAATTTAGTTATTGTTTATTTGTATGTCAGGTTAATGGTATATTTAAACTTCTGAATGAATCTGTTAGAGAGAGTAGAAGCCATGAAGCTGTCATCATTAACAGAATTGAAGCTACTCACAGCAGAAATTCCTGGTAAGTACCTCATTCTTGTTCCTGTTGTTGTTATTGTGTGTCTAAATATATGAGGGGGTACTGAAAAGTTCCTGGCTTTAAGGGTATCATGAAAAGGTAGAGCTGTTACCATTACAGGGGAGGTAGGATTGCTGTAATAAGTGTGTGAATCTGAGAGGGGAATATGTTGAATAAAATCATAATAAACTGATCCTCCTGTAGTTTAACTGATCCTCCTATATTTTAACTGATCCTCCTGTAGTTTAACTGATCCTCCTATATTTTAACTGTTCCTTCTATATTTTAACTGATCCTCCTATATTTTAACTGATCCTTCTGTATTTGTTTTAACTGATCCTCCTATATTTTAACTGATCCTTCTGTATTTGTTTTAACTGATCCTCCTATATTTTAACTGACCCTCCTGTATTTTAACTGATCCTCCTATATTTTAACTGATCCTTCTGTATTTGTTTTAATTGATCCTCCTGTATTTTCTTTTACCCAGCTTTGTTAATATTGGATTTTTAAACATCTACACTGAACTTTGCATTTTCCTTATTCTCTCTCTCTCTCTCTCTCTCTCTGTATACACACATATTATATACATATATATAATATACACATATTATATACATATATATAATATGTGTAGAAGTAAACAGTAAACCTGTGTCTAAAATTACGAGGGTAGATTACACCACAAATGTTATATATCATTCAACCTGAATCATATGGGATTTTCCAAGATTTCTTACAATATTTCTCATACATACCATATCAATAACCATTGCAGGGTATCTATATGAGTTATTAACTCTATATTTTATTTATATGCATGTATAATATGCATGTATAATAAATACAAAGACCAAAATCCAAAGATGTATATATTATTATTATTATTACTTCCTTTGTAGCCTGAGTATCAACAGCTTATCATCTTCTACTCAGTTTACAATCCACCATTATGCCAACAGTGTCACATACGATGCTTCCACATTTATTGCCAGGAACAAGGACACCATTTCAGATGATGTTGTTTGGATATTTTCCCAGGAAAACTGTGTGTTTGGTTTTGGAACACATTTGTTCTACCAGGAAATTGGAGATGGTCAGTGGAACTTTATTGTGATATTACTGTTATCATTATTATTGGCAAGTGGTGGGGTGGCAGTATCGGTAGAGGGTCGGACGCCATGCTTTGACGCATAGTTACGGCCCTTGCCATTCTGAGTTCAAATCCCGCCAAGGTTAACTTTGCCTTTCATCCTTACGGGGTCGATAAAATAAAGTACCAGTCACATACTGGGGTCGATTTAATCGACTTTCCCCTCCCCCCAATATATATATATATATATATTGGAAAAGAGTCAGGACCCCGACGGCTGAGCTCCGGCCGTTTCGACAGCTAGATCGGAGCTCAGCCGTCGGGTCCTGACTATTTTCCTATTACCCCACTCTACTACCCTAAGTATTGAGTACTCTGGTGCATTATGGTCCACCTGGTATCTTACTACACCTTCTTTGTTATATATATATATATATGTGTGTGTGTGTGTGTATGTATGTATGTGTGTGTGTGTGTAAAAAGTAAACAGAAATAACAAAGCAAACGACACAGTACAATTAAGAAATATATTAGTTTAATGCTTGAAATAACAGGAAAAGAGTCTTAACGTCTCGGACACTAGTCCTTCATCAGAAAATAGATTGAGAAATAAAAGTTGAAATAAAAAGATAGTGAGAAGAGGAAAGAACAGAAAAAAAAAAGAAAAAAAAAACACACGAGTGTATTCAGTCAGCATATGTGTGTGTGTGTGTATGTGTAATGTGTGTGTTTGTGTATAAAACAGAGAGAGATGGTTGTATATTGATGTGTCATATATTTTCTCTTCTTCAGCATCAGTTTCTGGTCCCCAGGGCAAACTGTACAAAATTTTACCTCGTGTGGGCATTGGAAGGTAAGAACTGTCATGTGTGTGTTTGTGTGTGTATATATATACATTTGTTTATATATATTTATATATATGTAGCAAGCTACTTTCCTTTGGCGCATTGATACGCTGTCCGTGTGTGATTTGGCTAGGTTAGGTCAATCGCTATCCGCGCACAGATATGCATTTTCAACTTCCGCCCAAACTGAGACTTTCCCCACAACCTTTAATAAACTAACTCTCTTGCAACTTTGACTGTGATAAGGTAAACACCAATTTTTCTTTTGTCCCGCAACCATCAACCAATATGTAACACAACAATGTATATATATACAAGTGGAATGTTAGTAAAATCGAAGTTATGGGGGTGGCCAAAGCAATGAAGTAACAATTAGGTTTGCACGAAGCACTCAAAAAGAATGTATTGATAAATATATAGGCTACACCTTAGAGTAATTAACATATGTTAGATAGCATGACAAATTGAAAACTGCGGCTAAAGGGGATAGCCACATAATTCGCCAAAACAACGAAAATACAATCAAGTTAAATATATATATATATATGTGTGTTATTTTTTTCATTGTCCACTACAGGTTGTCCAGCCACACAAACACGTTGACCGAGGACTTCTGTCTAAAACTTGATGAAATCATCAAAAAAGTCTCCCTCACCAAACCACACTTTATTTATTGTTTGAAGGTAACTAAACTAAAAACCAAAATGCATATCTCTGTTTCTTCAATACAAAACTGTTTATTTTAAAGTATTTATATTTATATAAAAATATTCCATCATTAATGTTATGTCAGAACATTTGTTAAGTTATGTTCCAAACACCGGTTTAGTAACAAGAAGATTAGTTATATTACTAAATCACTCCAAATTCCTGATCATTTTTAACATGATTAAAAATTACAGGCAGTGTCTTTTCATTAGAAATATGGTAAAGAAAAGGCTTAAAGTGTTTATATTTATCTAAAAACCTTCCGTCTTGATTCGAAGTCAGAAATGGTGTGAAATAATGTTCCAAACGTCATCTTTATAATAAGAAAGTTAGTTGTATTACCAAATTCCTGATGATTTTCAAAATTATAGACAGCGATTTCATTAGAATTATAGTAATGGAAATAAGGGTTAAATATCTCCAAAACTGTCCTTATTTGTGATGTGTTCTGTTTACAGAGTAATGACAGTGCATCCTACCTGACATTTGAAACTGAGGTGGTTCGAAGACAACTGCAGAGTCTACAGGTCATAACAACAGCTAACCTGATGAAAACAAGTAGGTAGACACATGTCTTGTGTGTTTTCTACGGCTGGATGCCCTTCCTAACACCAACCACATTTACAGTGTCTATATATAGATATATATATATATATACACATACATACCTAAGTGTTAGCTATATATTTTCATATTTCCAGCACCAATACATCGAATCAAATACGGTTTATTCAACAAACTCTACAAGCTTCTACTTCCTAAGATATCTACACCCACCACAGATGAAAACCAGGAAGAACTCTGTAAGGTGAATAATTCCTTGGAACTTTCACTCTTCTATTTATGGTATAATCTTGTATTTCCATCAAACTGTAATGGGAAGGAACGTGGCAGGAGAAAATACCAAGGGACTTACTAAAGTCCCCGGTACTGGGGAGAGATTTATCTCTCAATAAGAAGCTTCTCTCTCTCTCTCTCTCTCTCTCTCTCTCTCTCTCTCTCTCTATATATATATATATATATATATATATATATATATATATATATATATATATATAAGAAGAATAAAAAGTCTGTTTCTCTTTTACTTACTCTCTCTCTCTCAGATGTCTCTCCCTCATACTATTTCTTAAAGAAGAAGAAGAATACTCTTTCTCCCTCTCTCTAGAAGTCCCTCTGTCTCTCTCTAGATGAAGAATAAAAAGTCTCTGTTTCTTTCTCTTTAGAAGGAGAAGAACAATAAGTCTTCTCCTCACCTCTCTCTTTCTTAGTAAGAAGTAGAAGAAATAAGAATTTCTCAGTTGTCAATCCACCCCAGGTAGTTGTGGGTGTCATTAATTTTTACCCAAGATGCATTGTATGCCATGACTGAGGGAGATTTCACTGTTATTTCTAGCTCTAAAATAACTTACATGTATTTTTAATCACCATCTTTCTCACTTTACACCTGATGTTTATATTTCTAGATGATTCTTGACCGTCTTAAAGAAATAAGTCGAAACTTCGGTTTGGACAGCCAGGCATTTGATTGGGTTTTTAGACAACATCACTTGCATTTCAGGTTGGGTATAAAGTTTCTCTCTGATCTTGCTGTCTGTCTGTATCTATCTATCTCTGTATAAATCTCTATCTATCTATATACCTATCTATCTCTGTATAAATCTCTATCTATCTATATACCTATCTATCTATGTATAAATCTCTATCTATCTATATACCTATCTATCTATCTTTCTTTATTGTTAATTTTATATTTGTTATTTGTTTTCTTTACTCGTCTTTTTGTGTAAACTCCCCCCTTGTATGTGTCCCCTTCTTTTGCGCCCTAGTGGCAATAAATAGAAATCTATCTATCTTTCTTTCACAAGTATTGAGTACTAAGCTGAACATGGTCTTACTTGTCTAGACTGGTAACACCCAATCTCTCTCTCTCTCTCTCTCTCTATATATATATATATATATATATATATATATATATATATATATATATATATATATATATATATATATATATATGAAGGAGAGAATTGGCTGTGTAGTTGCTAGATAAGGTAGGCTTAAGAATAAGAAGAAAGCAAGAAGGGGGGGGGGGGGGGCTCATCAGTTGTCTGCTGGGCTGGGGCTCTCGGATATTTCTGCACAAAAATATCCGAGACCCCCAGCCCAGCAGACAACTGATGAAGAACCCCCCCCCCCCTTCTTGCTTTCTTCTTATTCTTATTTTTAAGCCTATATATATATATATATATATATATATTTATATATATATATATTTATATATATATATATTTATATATATATATATATTTATATATATATATTTATATATATATATTACACGCTTCAGAAAAAGCTCTTTCTTTGAACTATTTAATTGTAAGAGACTATTTTGAATTTCTAACCCATGCTAGCGTGGAAAGTGGACGTTAAACGAGGATGATGATGATGATGATGAACTCAATATATACCTTTGATATATATATATATATACCTAAGATATATATATATATATATATATATATATATATGGAGGCACATGGCTTAGTGGTTAGAGCATTGGCCTTGCAATCGAAAGGTTGTGAGTTCAATTCTCAGACAGGGTGTGTTGTTTCCTTGAGCAAGACACTTTATTTCACATTGCTCCAGTTTACTCAGCTGTAGAAATGAGATGATAGGGACCCCAGTCCCTATCATTCCACTGCAAAGTGGTCGTGTAGGTGCCACGGCAAAAAAGCACCCAGCACTCACTGTAAATGGGGTTGGTGTTAGGAAGGGCATCCAGCTGTAGAAATCAAGCCAGAATCAGTTCCCGTCCCACCCTTGCAAGCAGGGAAAAGTGGACGTAAAATGAAATGATGATGATGATGATGATATATACCTTAGATATATATATATACACATTTTCACCTATTTTTTTATGTTCCAATGACAGTGAGCAGGTGAGACAAGAACTAGAAGCGTATAAACTACACATTCTCTATCAGTCGGCAGTGGTCATCCAGACCCAGTGGCGAGGATACCAGTGCCGTAAACGGTGGCCATTCTTATTTCAACACTTACAGGCACTTCAACTTCGGTAAGTACACACATATCTATCTGTTTATCTGTCTAGCCATCTATCTATCTATCTGTCTCTCTGTGTAGACATCTATCTATCTACTTACATATCAATCAATCTATCCATCTATTTATCTATCCATCTACCTACCTATCTATCTATCTATCTATCTACCTACCTATCTACCTACCTACCAACCTCCCTCCCTCCCTACCTCCCTACCCATCTATCTATCTACCTACCTCCCTACCTATCTATCAATCCATCTATCTACCTACCTGTATATCTATCTATCTACTTACCTACCTCCCTACCCACCTACCTATCTACCTACCTATCCATCCAACTATTCTATGTAGATTTCTTTCCTCTACTCAGGTCCAAATTTTTTTTTATTTATTTTTATTGTTTATTCAGAAGGGAAGTGTAAGGCTCATTACAGATAAACCTGACCCCTTCTCCTTCCTTTCATAGGATCTTAACCTTTGTTTGTTTCTGTTTTAGGAGATTGAACTCTCTACCAAATGAATACAACCCAGTATTTGTGACATCAAGTGTTCCAAAGTTGGATTGGACCACAGTGAAACAAATCTGTGCCACGTATGGCATCAATCCTGTGAGTTTATCAATGTTTAGCTTTCTTGAAATTCTCAGTTTTTTTTCCCTCACACGACTCACCTATGGAATTATTTTCCATCTTTTTGCTTTCCTGACCTCTAACTACAAATTATTTAAAATTCATATTACATACAGACACACTCATACACTCACACATATTCTAATGTGTGTCCGTCCAGAATATATTTTTTTATCCCGTTAGTAAAATAAGTTGGATTACTTTGAATAAATAATGAATGAATATTATATAATTTATCTACTAAATTTCGTAACTCTTGATTAAATATAAATAATTTTATTGGTGATTTTAAGATTCACTTCTTTTAAAATTTTCAAATGTCAACACTTCCGGTTAGCGTCCGTTATATTATAACATTTATTACATTGCTTATATAAACATACATATAGTTCTGTCGCTACTTTTCTCCTAATGCAGTTTATATATAATATCGTCATTTTTTAAGGTATCATGGATTACTTTACTGATTACAGAAGAGAGTGTAACGCAGTCTTCGTTCAATTTCTGTGCATATTGTCAATTATGATTTCATTTGATGTATCATATCTACATGTATATATACTTGCGTATAATATCAATATACACACTACACATGCTAGCAGAAAACCACCCGAGGGGTGGTTTTCTGCTAGTTCTATTTAATAAAGTTTTATTGTTTCACTATTCAGAGTGTAGTACCAGCGGTACCTTCAGCAAGACATTACAGTGTGGCTGGTAATATGAAGGTGAATTTTCCACAGACACGCATTGCTACTGAGATTTTCAAAAGTATGTACCCTCATGTTTTCTTTCTGTATATATTCACACACAAACACATACACACATATATCTTCAAAGCTCCCATGCTTCCTGAAATTCGCCAAAACTACACCAAATATTCCCCCCTCCATATTCACACACGCATGTATGTCTGTGTGTATATCATGACTCATACACTGTTCACTTTCCTGACCTTTGTACATTAAAAAAGTAGAAACAATTATTCTATGTACTATACATGCACCTTTGATGAGTTGTAGTGCACCTGAGCACTGTACACAATAATTTTGTTTTATTATTATATTAGCAGCCCTATGTGTATGAGTCATAATATACACACAGATATATGCATGGAGGGAGAATATCAGGTGTAGTGTTGGCGAATTTCGGGAAGCATGGAGGTTTTTAAGGATGCAGTGTCTCGACAGCTAACAACTGATGAAGGTAGTTTGTTCCATGGAGGTTTTAAAGGATGCAGTGTCTCGACAGCTAACAACTGATGCAGGGAGTTTGTTCCATGGAGGTTTTAAAGGATGCAGTGTCTCGACAGCTAACAACTGATGCAGGTAGTTTGTTCCATGGAGGTTTTAAAGGATGCAGTGTCTCGACAGCTAACAACTAATGCAGGTAGTTTGTTCCATGGAGGTTTTAAAGGATGCAGTGTCTCGACAGCTAACAACTAATGCAGGGAGTTTGTTCCATGCTTCAGCAATTCTGAGCGTGTATAGTACATAGATTAATGTACAAAAGTCAGGAAAGTGAACAGTGTATGTCTGTTTATCTCTTTGTCAATCTATCTCTCTATCTACCTGTAACTACCTGTAACTACCTGTCTATCTGTCAGTCTATTTATCTCTCTGTCTACATATCTATCTATTACCAACATATCTACCTATCTACCTATCTACCAATATATCTATCTACCAATATTTATTGCTGTTTATCTTAAACCACATACATTTTCGTTTTTTTTTTTTCTAGTTGGCAAACATGTCTGGCTTCAGACAGGTGATGATGTGAAGGTGTTGATGCCTTCTTCAACAAAAGATGGTCACTTCACGGTGCAGTTCCAAGGTATTACTCATGATGTCCCCCACCATATTGTACAGTTGAGGGTAAGTCAGTTACACATACAATATTATACATGGAATTCTAAAACATTGCAAGTGAGAGGAGTCAATTAAACCAACCAACTATAATATTTTATCAGGTGTGTATTTTTGTTATTTTCCAGACTATGGGAACATTGTTGTAAGTTAACCAACTACACAGATGAATGGAGAATAATTCAAGGGAGCCACATTGTGATCCCTTGTTCTATGGCTAAAAAGCCGTATGAGGAGGTTACCATCATCATCATCATCATTTTTATGTCTGCTTTTCCATGCTTGCATGGGTTGGACAGTCCTACTCAGCACGGCATCACTCCACTTGTCATGTTCCTTCATCATCTCCTCTGCCAGTCTTAGCAATTTGAGGTCAGCTCTCACAACCACTGCCCAGGTCTTTCTTGGTTATCCTCTACTATGGCTTACTTCAACTGGGATTTCCTGGCATTTCTTCACCCATCGATCATCATCCACACACATCACATATCCATACCATTAAATGTAAAGTATAAAGACCTCCTTCAGTCACGAATGACCATGGGATTTACACATAGAAAGTTCTCCTCTGAGGTACAAGACCGGCCAAGGTTGTTTTTGGAAGACCAGTAGTCACCCATACATACCAGTCACCCCCTCTCCACGCCACTAACGTTGTCCAAGAGGAAGTCTAAGGCCAATACAGCTTGGCACCAGTGACATCACAACTCATTTCTACAGCTGAGTGAACTGGAGCAACGTGAAACTAAAGTGTCTTTTTCAATGCATCAACCGGCCGGAAAAACGAACTCACAACCTCACAATTGCAAGCCCAAAGCTCTAAGCACCAAGCCAAATGCCTTCATATATATATATATAAGTGACAGAGTACGAGACTCCCCTTTGACAAGACACCAGCTCATTGCAGTACTGCGGATGGTAATTTTCATCTGAGTGTACTGAAGCAACATAAAATCATTTCTATATGTCAGCACATTTCTCCTTGTCCTCCTGCTCTTTCAACCTTTTCTATACTTCATCTAGTTGTCACCCACCTTGTCTATTGTCTCTCTGTTGACCACTGGCCACTGGACTGACTTATGAGGCATTTTCCCCCATCGCTGTTTTAATGGCTGTTTTAGCGATGAGTTTTCTTATTTTTTTATGAATAAAATGAAATGTTTTGTTCAAGAACCCAATGCATTGCCCAACCCAGAAATTGAACTCCTGGCATTATGATCTTTAGTCCAACACCCTAACCACGAGGCCATGCACATTCATGCAACATCATTATTTTCACCAACTTTCTAAAGAGTGATAACCTTTAATCCTGTATGACATTTGTACATATATCCTGAACATTTGTGTCATTAAATTCTAGAAATAAATTATTTAAATATCGTTCTTATCTTTAATTACTTCCATTAACTAAACTATATATAATGTGTGTGTATATATATATGTGTGTGTGTGTATATATATATGTGCATGTATTGTGTGTATGTGTATATATATGTGTGTGTGTATATATATTTATATATATGTGTGTGTGTGTGTATATATATATATATGTGTGTGTATGCGTGTGCTTATGTATATATGTGTTTGTTTACATTTTCTGCTCGCTTCTCATGTAACTGAGCAGTTAGACAAAAGAAATCGATAAAACAAGTACAATACTTGAAAACATTAAGTATTGGGTTCGATATGATTGACTAAATAACCTCCGCGGAGGCTGATCCCCGGCATGGAAGCCGTCTAATGACTGAAACAAGGAAAAGAAGAATTTGTGGCAATGCCTTTATCATTTTATTGTTTATAATTCTTACAGAATGAAAATATAAACAGAGCATATAAATAAATTTACAGTAGGATAACATAACAAATATGTTTTCTGCGAGACGCAGCTGAAACATACCGCTCGAGCTGTGACGTGGGGTGTAGTTCGTCGCTTCGTCCCCCTTTTATCTTCTTTTGTTGCGTTGGTAAACAAAGATGGTGTTTTATGAGAAGATGAGAGAACACAGGTTAGTAAAATGAGATCCGAATAGGAGGAAAAGAGGCCGTAAATCTGTGAAGTTTACATTCCCAGTTGCCTCCCTTGTTTAATGTTAGCAGACGCTGGTAAATCCAACGTTTTTGTGTATTCTCTCTCTCTCTCTCTCTCTCTCTCTCTCTCTATATATATATATATATATATATATATTTATTAAAATAACAGATTAAAGTTTAAGCAAAGAATCGCTGCTTTCACCCTTAACGGGATCTTCTGAGTTTCAGAAGATCCCGTTAAGGGTGAAAGCAGCGATTCTTTGCTTAAACTTTAATCTGTTATTTTAATAAATATTTGCTCTACGGTTCTTATATATTTGATATATATTTATCCTTATCGAGCCCTCTTTGGATTTTAGTCTTCAAATTTATTATTATTACTATATATATATATATATATGTGTGTGTGTGTGTGTGTCTCTCTCTATATATATATATATGTATATCTAGCTGTCGAAACGGCCGGAGCTCAGCCGTCGGGGTCCTGATTCTTTTCCTATATATATATATATATATATATATATATATATATATATATATATATATATATGTGTGTGTGTGTGTGTGTGTGTGTGTGTCTACATCTATATTGTGCGTGTATGTGTCTATATATGTGTGTCTGTCTGTCTAGAAGTTAAGGGCCGAATCTCTCGTTTGAGTGAGGTTTCTTCTCTGAAGACCTGCTGTCCAGATCTGAGAGATTCTTACCACTATATATGGAACGAATTTTATGGAATAGAAAGGACACAGCTTCGGTCGATTCTTCACTCATTCAATAATTTTATTAAGTCAGTATTATGAATGAAAATTCGAACCTAATCAGTGAGGATGACGACTTCGTGTGGGTAGGAAAATTGAGTTATCCGGACCGATCCACCAGTTTCTTCAATTCCGATCTCTCCGCGGTGGTCCCAATATATAACAGTTTTCCCTGATAGTAAAGGTTACACACACACACACATATATATATATATACACACACCAAAGGTTAGAGTGATGAGAGAATATTGTGTTACATTGGAATATGTGATATATCAAATGTAATGAAATGAATGAAAATGAGACAGAACTCGAAGAAACGGGACAGTAGAGAAATGGTTGAAAAAACTGGGGAATGTGACAAACACAATAACATCGAAAAATTCTGATTTTCCGCCGTCTTCTCAAAACTAATGTTTATATTTTTTTTTCCAGTATATAAACAGTAGGGAAATCATAGCTTGCAGTACTACTACGATGATATTTGTAAATTAGGAAGGCATCTTATGGAATAGATAAACAATTCAAAGGATAGAATACCATGTTTTTACGACGGGCAGTCAAACAAGTAAGTGAGACGAACATAGAAATTGTAAAGAAAAAAAAAAACCACACACACACGCACAATATATATATATATATATATATATATATATATATATATACATATATATATATATATATATGTTCGTACAGGGAACAGAGGAGCTTCTCAAGTTTTCAAGCTCCAAATTTGACCATATCTCCAGAAAACAAGTGATATCAAAATAGTGACCTTTCTTCAGGCGCTTATATGAGTTTATAAGAACGGCGAAGACATGAAAATTAACAAATAAAAACAGTCGATCGCTAGAAATACGTTGTATACATTAGTATACACGTATATATAAATACACACCAGTTGGCGACAGGAAGGGTACTTCGCTGTAGAAACCATGCCTAAATGTGTTGAGAGGACCCTTTAGCTGTGTCAAAGACACAACCTCTCTAGTGTTGGTGATCTACACTATCACGCGCCCAGTACACGTTGTAAATGAGGTTGGTGATAGGAAGGGCATCCAACCGTAGAAAGCTTGCTAAACGAATGGTTGGGATGGCCTTTTAGTTGTGTCAAGGACATGACAACCTCCCTAGGGTTGGTGATCTACATTATAAAACCACCCAGTACACGCTGTAAAGTGGTTGCTGTTAGGGAAATTCGGAAGTCTCTACCGCCACAGGTTCAACGAGAAACCTGTCAGAAAATGGCCGGTAGTCTCACAACTTGCGATATTCAGCTTGTTGGCCAACGAAGTCTGAGTTCATCAGAGTTAAACTGACGTCGACATAGACAAGAACGAGTAACCAGAGTTACCTCCCGTAACCACAAAAAACATGGCGACACATCTGAGCAAAGTACTTCGTCGTAATTACTTGTACGGCTTTAGTAGAGTTGGAACTCTGCTTGTAAACACTTCGGTTACAACACAGCACTCCAGAAAGCACCAGGTAACATTTAAGCACTATCATGTTGATTGCAAACCCCACCCTATCGGGCAGCGTTCGGGTGACTAAGTATGTTGGCCGCTGGTTTTCACCCAGTTTTGTTTTTTACTATGTATAACATGTAATACGTAAATACAAGCGATCCTTCGTTTAGGTCTAGGCACCAGAAGTCAATTAATTCAGCTAAATAGGTTGTGTATAATATAAATATGTATATATGTGGGAGAGTATGCATGCATGCTTGTGTTCGGCAACCTCTAATGTGCAGAGAGAATGCAGAGCACACTCACATACACATGCATTCTTACACACATACACAACACAACACACACACATATATATGCATGTGTATATATATATATATATATATATATATATATTCGAAAACGATTTCTTGTAAAATAAATTATACACGCACACACACAGTTACATGTATGTATATATCTAGGAGTGTGTGGAATGATATATCGTCTGTATGTAGTGATAGATTTAACCTATTTCTCTTTCAACCTTGCATTTAAAGAACAAAATACATGTCAGTCTGTTTGTTTGCTTACAACAGTGACCTGTCTCAGAGATATATACACGCACATGTATCCTATACAGGCTTTGTATACCGTAGTACTTTAAACAGTCTAACTTGAACTGAAGGAGCACTCAATACTTGCGTTTAGAGCGTAAATTATATTTTATATGCAGAAAAGTGGCAATGACCTTTTTTTTATTATTCGGCTATACCGGTTCCAGTCATTTGACTGCGGCCATGCTAGGGCACCTTGCACTTATTTTGTCGAACAGTTAACTTAGGGGACAAACTTAAATACAGTTTGAAACGTAAACAACGACGCAAGACAAACACACACGCACATATATATCTAAAGAAATATTACACACACGCACACACACACACACACACATACATATGTGTCAAGGGCGGTGCCCCAGCATGGCATCAGCCGGATGGCTGAAACAGGTAAAAGAGTAATATAAATGAAAAGTATAGAAAGTATTGTAGCAAGAAGCCAACAGTATTCCATAATATAAGTGACTATAGCGTCAAAATGGGAAAATAGTTAACGTAAGATGTGGGAAAAATAATTCAAACTCAATTCAAAAAGAATCGGGATATAGATTCATCCAACAGAATTTAGTGAAATATATATATATATACACTCTCATACACACACACGCACAAATATATACAAACACGTTCACACACAGACATATACATGTATAACTAAAGAAGTATTACACACGCAAATATATATAAACACACACACATATACCCCCCCCCCCCCCCCGACTCTCAAGCGTGACCCTAATAGCCAACACTTTCGTAACTGTACTCCTTGTTGTTGTTATTTACTTTTCCAATATATATATATATTGTTATACTTTGGGAGGGTCATGTTGCCAATAAGAAACACACGCACCATGACCCTACCAAAGTATAACAATATCGGTTTCAACACACGATTTCAGATAAAGAATCTTGCTAAACAAATTCAGAAACGAAATATATATATATACACACACATACAAGGTGTCCCAAAAATGTATACACACTTCCCACGGCCTACAAATATATATTGCCTGTACAGGTAATCAAAGTGTGTATACATTTTTTGGGGACATCCTGTATATATTATATATATATACATACGCATACATAACTCTACTCCGTGTGTTTTATTTTTGTTTGAGTTTATCTTTTGGGGTTTTCTTTGTATTTTCTTGTTTTGTTTTTTGTACTTTGTCCTTGAAGATAAGAAAAATAAAACTCAGCAAAATATTGTTGTTTTGCCAAAACATGTTTAATCTGGCAAAAGTTAAGTTTTCCTGGTCCTTGTCTTTCTATAGTGATATATCATTTCCTTTTATGCATATACTGTGATCAAGGAATGCGAGGCCACTTGCGTGACTTGGAACCGGCTCAGATTCCGCCCAGTAGACATCTCTCCTGTAGACGTCAAATCCCACCAAGCATATGAGATGTCATCCAGTGCAATTATTCAGAAAGAATAATATGGAATCTAGATTCCATATTATTCCTTCTGACGACTGAAGACAGATATAAATATCTGTCTTCAAGAAACCACTGGTAAATGAATTAATTATCTTATGTTGTTTATTACATAACTAAAAAGCTCTGTAGCCTACATAGAGCACTCTCTTTTCCTTTAACTTTCCTACGGAAATACTTCATTTGTATATATATATATATATATATATATATATATATATATATATATATATATATATATATATAATGAGTTGTATATATATATATATATATTGATGAGTTGTAGTGCACCTGAGCACTGTACACAATAATTTCATTATTATTATTATAAACCTGGTATATATATATATAATTGGTACTCTATTAATCGCCAAAGGATAAATGGCTAAGTTGACCTTGGTAGTATTTAAATTTGTATAGTAAAGATGTGGAACAAATGTTGTCAATTATTTTATCTGATGCTCCAATTAATGTGTCAATCCAGTAGTCGGGTAATATTTACAGTTGTAAAGAATTGTCACGGTACTGTGATTCTGAATTGTGAAATATGTGGGAGGTCATTCTCACAATTTGTGTATTGTGTGTATGTAGACTGTCAACCATACCTGTATGTGTGTATGTATGTGTGTGTGTGTGTGTGTGTGTGTGTGTGCAGACTATGAACCATACATGTATGTGTGTGTATCATCATCACCGTTTTACGTCCGTTCTTCCACGCTAGCATGGGTTAGACGGATTGTCCTGTCGTGGGCAGTGTCCAGTCGGCTGACCTTGTCTTGCTCATACGGGAACTGATTCTGGTTTGATTTCTGCAGCTGGATGCCCAACACCAACCTCATTTACAGTGAGAGCTGGGTGCTTTTTTTTCCGTGGCACCTCCACGACCACTTTGCAGTGGGTGGGTGTGGGGGCATATTGTCTATATGCTTCAGCTTTGTCTTGTACCCGTGGGGGGGGGGTCGGGTCTTTTGTATTAGTGCGTAACACCAGAGGTCACGGTCGTATGTCATCGCCTTTGAGAGGTGTAATTGGGTGTATATATATATATATATATATATATATATATATATATATATATATATATATATATATATATATATATACACACACACACACACACACACACACACACACACATACACACACACACACACACACACACACACATGTATGGTTCATAATCTGCATATGATTCCAATTCCTCAGAGGAATAAAAACACACCCAGGAGCTGGACATATTGATGTATTGACGGAGTAAAAGACACATCAACAACATGTGTACCTGTCTCTCCCACACCAATTCAGACTGCCTGAAGAGGTCACCTAAATATATATAGCAGTAAATTTATAATTTATAATAAACGAAACCAAATTTGACTTAATTATTTTACATTACTCCGGAGTAAACAAACCAACCTGCGCACTTCGTCGAGTGCTCCAATCTGCATACTGTGGTGTTGGTAAACAACCAACATATACACAAAATATATATATATATATATATATATATTGAAGGGATAACAAGGACGATTGGTTACACCTTCATTACATTTATTGGTAGGTGACACGCGTTTCGCCACTGATCAGCTCAAGGTTTGATCTGTATCGATTTTACCCGACTCTATAATCGGCAGCTCGACAGACCCTTTAAAATGCTAGTAGAAAATGAATACGGAGTGTAATATATTGAAAGGATATATGAAGGCACTTGGCTTAGTGGTTAGAGCATTGGCCTTGCAATCAAAAGGTTGTGAGTTCAATTCTCAGACCAGATGATGTGTTGTTTCCTTGAGCAAGACACTTTATTTCACATTGCTCCAGTTTACTCAGCTGTAGAAATGAGATGATAGGGACTGGGGTCCCTATCATTCTACTGCAAAGTGGTCGTGGAGGTGCCACGGCAAAAAGGCACCCAGCACTCACTGTAAATGAGGTTGGTGTTAGGAAGGGCATCCAGCTGTAGAAATCAAGCCAGAATCAGTTCCCGTCCCATCCTTGCAAGCAGGGAAAAGTGGATGTAAAAAAAAAAAAATATATATATATATGCAAAAAGTAAATGGAAAAAGCACAACAGGCAATGAAGTACAATGAAGATATATATTTGTTTCATGCTTAATATAGTAGGAAAATTCTTAATGTTTCAGACACTAGTCCTTTGTCAGAAAATAGAATAAGAAATTAAAGAATAGAAAGTTAGAGGAGTACAGGCAGAGGTAGAAACAAAAAAATATTTCTTTGAGAAAAAGCAGGCCTGGTTGTTTTGCCATTGCTTTATAAAACTGTTGACAGGAGCGATTATGGTGTTGGAAATTCAGTTGGCCATCTTTTGAGAAACTCTGCCCTTGAGGAAGTTTGTATACTCTTTTACCTGTTTCAGCCATCCGGCTGAGGCCATGCTGAGGCACCGCCCTTGTATATAAACTATTTGAAATTGGTTTCATTTTGTCTCTGTTTTATTCATAGCCTGCAGTGAAGTTGAGCACAACGAACTGTTTGAATGCCAAATTCTTTAACTCATTTGATGAAATAGTTGCAGACATACCTGATGGTGCTAAACTTTTGGTAGGAGGTAAGATTTGGAATGTTATTTGGGATTTCTTTTTTTCTTTTTCTACTGTTTCCTTCAAAAGAAATCATCAGGAAAGCCCCATACCTGATGATTTCTTTCAAATGAAACAGTTTTAGTCTGTGGCCATGCTGGAGCACAGCCTTCGTTTAGTCAATCATATCGACCACAACTATTTATTTTTTCAAGCCTGCTACTTACTTTATTGATATCATTTTTGGAGGCAAACTAGAATACCATATCAACAACCAGATATAACTGGATACAACTAGATATAACCATATCTGTAACTACCATATCAATTGATATAACTGGATATAGCTGGATATAAATGGATATAACTCAATATAATTGGCTATAGCTAGATGTACCTAGTTGTGGTTGGATATGACTGGATATAGATGGTTATAACTGGTTATAACTGGATATAACCAGATATAGCTTGATGTAGCTTGATATTACTGGATATAGCTCAATATAATTGGCTATAGCTAGATGTACCTAGTTGTGGCTGGATATAGCTGGTTATAACTATATATATAACTGGTTATAACTAGATATGACCAGACATAACCAGAAAAAACGGGATATAACCAGATATAACTAGATATAGCTTGATATAACTAGATATATACAGATGTAACCAGGTATATCTGGATATAACTACCATATAACTAGATGAGCTAGATATAACTGAATGTAACTGGGTATAACCGGTTAAAACCCACCAAATTTTTGATTATTTTCAAAATAATTCCCAAACCACAGACAGTAACTTTCATAAGGAATATGGTAATGAAAGGATGACAGGGTCCCATGGTAATTGTTAATTCTGTTTCAGGGTTTGGTCTGTGTGGAATTCCAGAGAACCTCATTGAAGGTCTACTGAA
Organism: Eledone cirrhosa; assembly: GCA_964016885.1. Taxonomy (NCBI): domain Eukaryota; kingdom Metazoa; phylum Mollusca; class Cephalopoda; order Octopoda; family Eledonidae; genus Eledone; species Eledone cirrhosa. Next base: position 12,302,116 of record OZ024762.1, read on the forward strand.
AAGTAAGGTGAAAGATTTGACTGTTGTCAGCAATAATGCTGGTGTTGATGATTTCGGACTTGGCTTACTTCTCAAACAGAAACAGGTAAGGGTTTAAAATATTTTGAGTTTCTTTTTTAATGTGTGTTTAGGAGAGAAGACTGAGATGCGCATGGAGGATGACTGCTGGGTAAAGAAGTGCCAAGAAATCCCAGTGGAAGGAAGACCACAAAAAACATGGGCGGAGGTGGTGAGAGCAGACCTCAGATCGCTGAAACTCACCGAGGAGATGACGAAGGACCTTGATAAGTGGAGAGATGTTGTGCTGAATAAAAGCCATCCACCCTTGCAAGCAGGGAAAAGCAGACGTAAAATTATGATTATATATATAAAAATATATATATATATATATATATATATATATATATATATATATATATATATATATATATATATATATATTTTTTTTTTTTTTGAGGAGGGTAGTTTAATATTATATATTATACAATACTATATATTATACAGGGCGGTGGATTGGCAGTATTGGTAGTGTGTCGGATGCCATGCTTTGGCGCATAGAGTTACGGCCCTTGCCATTCTGAGTTCAAATCCCGCCGAGGTTAACTTTGCCTTTCATCCTTACGGGGTCGATAAAATAAAGTACCAGTAATACACTGGGTAATTGCTGGCCTTGTGCCTAACGTAGAAACAATTATATATTATACAACATACAACATCTCTAATCCTTTATTGTAATGTTCTATTCTGTTGATTCTTTCAGATTAAAAGAATGATCTCTTCATATGTTGGAGAAAATGCTGAGTTTGAGAAACAATATTTGACTGGTGAACTTGAAGTGGAACTCACCCCTCAGGTAAGTTACACTTCACCTAGAGTCACTCATAGACATGGGCAACTGTTATTATGTTAAGGTAGGCAACATAATAGAGGGTCGGACGCCGTGCTTTGATGCATAGAGTTACGGCCCTTGCCATTCTGAGTTCAAATCCCGCCGAGGTTAACTTTGCCTTTCATCCTTACAGGGTCGATAAAATAAAGTACCAGTAATACACTGGGTAATTGCTGGCCTTGTGCCTAACGTAGAAACTATTATGTTGAAGTAGGCAACCTATTAGGTACATTACAAACAGTATTTGATTGGTGAAATTGAAGTGGAACTCCCCACTCCCCCAGGCAAGAAACACTTCACTCTATTTAGGGTAACTCCTAGAGTGTATTATAGAACCAGGAGCAGTTTCAGGTGGTTTGGTATCAAAAGGATTAAGCTAGGTCCCTTTTTCTCTCTCCCACATTTCTATATTTATTTGTCAAAAGCTAAACCCGTAATCTTCCCACCTGCGTGTATTTCCCTAGTGTTATTTTTCTTCTTTTTTGACCAGTTTGTCAAAATACAAAGGTTCTTACATAAAATTATGATGGAAGGTTTTTAGATATGTAATTACTTTACCCTTTCAATTTCATGTTTCTAATAAAAAAGACACTACCTATGATTTTCATATACTTTTGAAAATAATCAAGAATTTGGAGGGATTTAGTAATATAACTCAATTTCTCATTTAGTTGTTGTTTGGAACATAACAAAGTTTCTAACATAAAATTATGGTGGAAGGGTTTTTTCAGATAAAGAAAAACACTTTAAAATAAACATGGGGCAGTCTTGAGTGGTTTGATATTAAAGGGGTTAAATTACTCTGATTTTATTTATTTCAGGGTACATTGGCTGAGAAGGTTAGGGCAGGAGGGGCTGGCATCCCAGCCTTCTTCACACCGACAGCCTTTGGTACATTAATCCATGAAGGAGGGGCTCCTATCAAGTATAAACCAGATGGAGAAGTGGCTTTGGCCAGTCCAGGCCGTGAGGTAAGTCGACTGGCCAATTAACCAGATGGTTATGTCAGTTGTTTGGTTTGTTTTATATATATATATATATATATATATATATATATATATATATATATATATATATATATATATATATAAGGAGGCACATGGCTTAGTGGTTAGAGCATTGGTCTTGCAATCGAAAGGTTGTGAGTTCAATTCTCAGACCAGGTGATGTGTTGTTTCTTGAACAAGACACTTTATTTCACATTGCTCCAGTTTACTCAGCTGTAGAAATAAGATGATAGGACCGGGGTCCCTATCATTCCACTGCAAAGTGGTCGCGGAGGTGCCACGGCAAAAAAAGCACCCACCACTCACTGTAAATGAGGTTGGTGTTAGGAAGGGCATCCAGCTGTAGAAATCAAGCCAGAATCAGTTCCCGTCCCACCCTTTCAAGCAGGGAAAAGCGGACGTAAAATGATGATGATGATAAAATCTACAGGCAAAGACGCCCTGGCAGGCATCTTGCTAAAAGGACCTGTCCAAGATGTGAGCAGAAATCAGAACTGTTCTGCATGCAATTGTTCAATGCCCAGGAGTGGCCAATGTGTGGAATTATGTCGAACAGCTACTGTCGTGTACAGTAACCCCCCCCCCCCCCATTGGGGATTTTGATTGTTAATTTCACTTTTGTAACTGTTAAATTTGTTTACATGATTGTTTGTAAAACCCCCGTCATCACGTTTTGTAATGTCCCATTTCTTGTACGCCCTTGTGGCAAATAAAGAAATATATCTCTCTATCTGTCTATGTCTATCTATGGGACCAATCCGGTTGACCACCGAGTCCATTGTCATGATCAAACTGCCACCCTCCTTCAAAAACGAAGGAGAAGCGGTTTTCCTTTGTGTGATAGCTATGGCGAAAGAGGTTGTATGGCGGACGAGGTTAAAAGGGGTGAGGTCAGACACCTTTCTCTCCGGCCAACAACTGATTCTTTTTTTCAAATACCACTTTGGAAGAAGAATCAGGATGGAGAGTGAGGTGCTGTACCCCAGCAAGTTTTATGAAAGGTGGGTGAAATTGGCGAGAATGGCCCGAGTGAATGGGCCTTCTCTCTATATCAGCCTGTAGGTTGAGGAAAAAGAGGAAGAGAGGAAAAGGGTACAAACTCTTCGTACTCCTGGAGATGAGGGTTGCACATTTTTTCGGGGGTATGTGTTACCCATATGAAATGTCTCCCCCTATTGGGGAAAATCGATTAATTTTTAAATTGCATTTGTGATAGTATTTTACACGTTTTTATTGTATGTCAACTTCCCCCTTTGTATTTGTCCCCTTCTTTTGTGCCCCTGTGGCTAATAAAGAAACATATCTATTTATCTGTCTGTC
>OZ024762.1:12310331-12317831 GCA_964016885.1 Eledone cirrhosa
TGCCATGATTAGGGGGTAAGTAGTGTCAAAAGTTAAAGTATATCGCAAGCTTCTTCTTCTTCTTGCATAGGAGTTGGTCTCAGATTGTTGTGGTTCACATAATCGAGATCAGGGCTCAGTGATCAATTTCCATGGCTCACCTCAAGGAGATCAACAAACTTGAGCCCCTGCCCCAAGCCATTAGACTGGTGCTTATTACAAGTTTCATTTTTTTATCAAAATTTTTCCCCTGGACAAGACACCAGTTAACCCTCAACTATTGCTGCTGGTACTCATTTTTGGCTGAGTGTACCAGAGCAACATGGAATGAAGTGTATATATATATATATGTGTGTGTTGTGTGTATAACCATCTGCATATCTATTCACCTATATAAATATATATAATGTCCATCTCTATCAACATATCTATCTGTCTATTTGTATTTGTCCCCTTCTTTTGTGCCCCTGTGGCTAATAAAGAAATCTATCTATATATCTATCATCCTCTCCTCTACCAGTGGTCACATTGGACTGACTGTCCTTGGAGCAATGCAAGTCTCACAATTTGGAGATTTGGCCAATTGGATGATTCCGGTAAGATCCATTTGTTTTTGTTGGCTTTTGTAAACTTTTGTTTTTGCATCATAATGTTTCGGGATGATGTGGTGAAGGTTGACCTCATGAAGCTGAACTTCACAAAGGAGATAATCCAGGATCAAGTTAACTGGTCACACGTACTGTAGGAGACTCATGATCCCAGATCAAGTTAACTGGTGACATGTACTATAGGAGACTCATGATCCCAGATCAAGTTAACTGGTGACATGTACTGTAGGAGACTCATGATCCCAGATCAAGTTAACTGGTCACACGTACTGTAGGAGACTCATGATCCCAGATCAAGTTAACTGGTGACATGTACTATAGGAGACTCATGATCCCAGATCAAGTTAACTGGTGACATGTACTGTAGGAGACTCATGATCCCAGATCAAGTTAACTCGTGACATGTACTATAGGAGACTCATGATCCCAGATCAAGTTAACTGGTGACATGTACTATAGGAGACTCATGATCCCAGATCAAGTTAACTGGTGACATGTACTGTAGGAGACTCATGATCCCAGATCAAGTTAACTGGTGACATGTACTGTAGGAGACTGATGATCCCAGATCAAGTTAACTGGTGACATGTACTGCAGGAGACTCATCTTCACATGATCCCACCTCCCAGTCTAAGAACACACCAGCCAGACTAAGGACACTAGGCACTCATGTTGTAATGAGGTAGTGCTATGACACAACACACCCAGTCCACCCTGTAAAGTCGTAGTGCTGGTGTCAATGAAAAGCACCCAGTCCGCCCTGTAAAGTGGTAGTGCTGGTGTCACAATCAAAAGCACCCAGTCCACCCTGTAAAGTGGTAGTGCTAGTGTCAATGAAAAGCACCCAGTCCACCCTGTAAAGTGGTAGTGCTGGTGCCATGATGAAATGCTTCAAGTACATGCTGTAAAGTGGTTGGCATTAGGAAGGGCATTCAGCTGTAGAAAACCCAACCAAAATGGAGGGTAAGAGCAGGATATGGCCATCTGACCTCAGCAAACAACCAGTCTATCTAGCATAGAAAATAGACATTAAATGGTGATGATAATGATGATGATAACAATAATGATGTATAATTTAACCATTTAGTTACCAACCCAGCCAACACCAGCTCTGGTTTCCAATTTAAATTAAAATCTTCCAACATAATTTTATATAAGAACCTTACATTAAATTACTATCTTAGTAATGAAATAATTAATAATTTTAGTAAATCACTTGAAATTCTTTATCAGTTAATTGAGACAGAGGGTGTTTCATAAGAAATGCAGTCTTGAAAGGGTTAAGAGTGAGATGTGAGGGAGACATCAATTGAGGGTTTCTATTACTATTATTGTTGTTTTTAGGGTAAAATGGTGAAAGGTATGGGAGGTGCCATGGACCTGGTGTCCAGTGCAAATACCAAAGTCATCGTAACCATGGAACACAATGCCAAGGTAAGTTATCTCAGGCGGTCAACTGAGACACATACATATATTCACATACATACATATACACACACACGCGAATAAAAGCACCTAGTCCATGCTGTAAAATGGAGGGGCAAAGAGGGACTCCTGAGTCCAGTAAGACAACCTCTCTAGTGCTGGTGGCATGAATAAAAGCACCTAGTCCATGCTGTAAAATGGAGGGGCAAAGAGGGACCCCTGAGTCCAGTAAGACAACCTCTCTAGTGCTGATAGCATGAATAAAAGCACCTAGTCCATGCTGTAAAATGGAGGGGTAGAGAGGGCCCCTGAGTCCAGTAAGACAACCTCTCTAGTGCTGATAGCATGAATAAAAGCACCTAGTCCATGCTGTAAAGTGGTGCTGGTGTTAGGAAGGGCATCCAACCAGTCAAATAAGATATGAGGTTACAGTGTGCTAGTTCACTATTTTCATGGTAAGATAAGTTAAGCTCAATACCCTTTTTTACCTTTCATTCTTCAAGAGTCAATAGTTATAGTAGCAGAACATTTATAATTCAAACTTGAGTAAGACCAAAGATTAGTATTGCTGTTTATTTATACATCTATGGTTGTTTTAACATGGCCAGAGTTTTTCACCAATTGTGAAGAAAAAAAGTGTGTGTGTATATATCTTTATTACTAAACAGTCTTTATTAGTAACCACAAAGCACCATGTCCCTTCTAAATTTATATATATATATATATATATTTATAGTGTGTTTTATCAATTTTGACATAGCCAAGGAAAACATACCTTATCAGTTATATATATATATTAGATATTAATTTAACAATGAAAATAATAACAACAAAGTCAAGTTATTTTACCTATTCATATCATTGTTTTACGATTGTTTCAGAGGGTTGATCATATTGGACATATTGATTGATCTATAGCAGTTATAGAACTGTAGACTATCAGACCTCATATATAGCAGTTATAGAATTAGACTATCAGACCTCATATATAGCAGTTATAGAACTGTAGACTATCAGACCTCATATATAGCAGTTATAGAACTGTAGACTATCAGACCTCATATATAGCAGTTATAGAACTGTAGACTATCAGACCTCATATATAGCAGTTATAGAACTGTAGACTATCAGACCTCATATATAGGTTCGATCAGACCATCTTCAGATTACTCCCCATCAGATTACATTGTGTTCTATCTACGGTACGGACCCTACCACTAAGGGTAGCCCACACTGATATATATATATATATATATACATATACACACACACACAATATGGATTGGCTCAATCAAGTTGGATATTAAGCTAATATCTGGTTTTCATGTATATGGTTTCCATTGTTGGAATTATGACTGGCTGACAATATCTACATTGTACGTCAGTGACCACTGTGTATGGCTGACCTGTCAGCGTGGGCTGTGGTGACACAATGAACGAACACCAACACAACTACAGGTACATGTAGTAAACACCATGTATGTATGTAGGTATGTATGTATGTATGTAGGTCCGTACGTATGTATGTACGTATGTATGTACGTATGTATGTAGGTCCGTACGTATGTATGTACGTATGTATGTACGTATGTATGTAGGTAGGTAGGTATGTATGTACGTACGTATGTATGTACGTAGGTATGTATGTGTATCTATGTATGTCACATGGTACCAAGGGCCCAGCACTCTGTGTCAATAATTGTCACAAGTGTAGTGTTTGTACCAGAGTTTTCAAGTCGCTGGCTGGACTAAAAAGTCACACTCGTTCAGCGCATCGGTAGGGGTTCTCCTACATGGATATAAAGTAGTGGCCGTACTCGTAAACGAGTTGGCAACCACCACCATGTATGTATGTATGGTCCTGTAATTCTCTAGGGAGTCATAGGGGTGCTGTATTGACATGCAGTGTTTCGAGAGCATTTTTAAACCTGGTGGAGCCCATCACTCTCCAGGCCTGAGGACAGCAGATTTCTGTCAGAGAAAGATAGAAAGTGAGAGAGAAGAAATGAGAAAGAGATATAGAGGTAGAGGAAGAATCAACCCCAGTACTTGACTGGTACTTTTTTATCAACCTCGAAAGGATGAAAGGCAAAGTTGATCTCGGTGGGACCTGAACTGAGAGAGCAGAGAGCCAGACACCATATTATGTTCTTAATCTCTCAATTGTTTTTGTTTGGTTTTCTTTCCAGGACGGTACCTGCAAGATTGTCGGTGATTGCTCCCTACCTTTGACAGGTACACGATGTGTGGACATGATTATAACAGAGAAAGCGGTTTTTGAAGTTGACCCTGAGTCAGGGATGACTCTCACAGAGATTGGTGAAGGATTCAATGTTGAAGATATTGTTGAGACTACAGGCTGTATGTTTCAGGTAAATAATTGTTTCTACTTTTGGCACAAGGCTAGCAATTACTCCAGTGTATTACTGGTACTTTATTTTATCGACCTCCCCGAAAGGATGAAAGGAAAAGTTAACCTCTGCAGGATAATGATTGCATGTAGTTTATGTTGAGTTAAAGTACCAGGAGAATGTATGTGTGTGTATATATATATATATATATGGAGGCGCATGGCTTAGTGGTAAGAACATTGGCCTTGCAATCGAAAGGTTGTGAGTTCAATTCTCAGACCGGGTGATGAGTTGTTTCCTTGAGCAAGGCACTTTATTTAACATTGCTCCAGTTTACTTCAAAGTGGCCGTGGAGGTGCCACGGCAAAAAAGCACCCAGCACTCACTGTAAATGAGGTTGGTGTTAGGAAGGGCATAGAGCTGTAGAAATCAAGCCAGAATCAGTTCCCGTCCCACCCTTGCAAGCAGGGAAAAAACGAACTTAAAATGAAATGATGATATATATATATATCTAAAGGGTAAGGATAAAGACCTCCTTCGGTCACAAATAACCATGGGATTTATACCTAGAAAGTTCTCCTCTGAGGCACAAGTCTGGGCAAGTTTGTTTGTGGAAGACCACCACCTGCCCATGTATAGCAGCCACCCCTCTCCACGCCACCGATGTTGTCCAAGGGAAAGGCAATGGCCAATGCTGCTTGACACCAGTAACATCACAACTCATATATATATATACACTCTATATATCATATAGCTTGACACCAGTAACATTGCAACTCATATATATATATATACACTCTATATATCATATAGCTTGGCAACAGTAACATTGCAACTCATATATATATATATACACTCTATATATCATATAGCTTGGCAACAGTAACATTGCAACTCATATATATATATATACACTCTATATATCATATAGCTTGGCAACAGTAACATCGCAACTCATATATATATATATACACTCTATATATCATATAGCTTGGCAACAGTAACATTGCAACTCATATATATATATACACTCTATATATCATATAGCTTGGCAACAGTAACATTGCAACTCATATATATATATACACTCTATATATCATATAGCTTGGCAACAGTAACATTGCAACTCATATATATATATACACTCTATATATCATATAGCTTGACACCAGTAACATCACAACTCATATATATATATATACACTCTATATATCATATAGCTTGACACCAGTAACATTGCAACTCATATATATATATATACACTCTATATATCATATAGCTTGGCAACAGTAACATTGCAACTCATATATATATATATACACTCTATATATCCTATAGCTTGACACCAGTAACATCACAACTCATATATATATATACACTCTATATATCATATAGCTTGGCAACAGTAACATTGCAACTCATATATATATATACACTCTATATATCATATAGCTTGGCAACAGTAACATCACAACTCATATATATATATACACTCTATATATCATATAGCTTGGCAACAGTCACATCGCAACTCATATATATATATATACACTCTATATATCATATAGCTTGGCAACAGTAACATTGCAACTCATATATATATATACACTCTATATATCATATAGCTTGGCAACAGTAACATTGCAACTCATATATATATATATACACTCTATATATCATATAGCTTGGCAACAGTAACATCGCAACTCATATATATATATATACACTCTATATATCATATAGCTTGGCAACAGTAACATCGCAACTCATATATATATATACACTCTATATATCATATAGCTTGGCAACAGTAACATTGCAACTCATATATATATATACACTCTATATATCATATAGCTTGGCAACAGTAACATTGCAACTCATATGTACACTACATATATATTATATACACAGTATGTACAGTATATATATACAGTTTGGCACCAGTGACATCACAACTCGATTCTACAGCTGGGTGAACTGGAGCAAAGTGAAAAGAAGTGTCTTGCATCTTCTGGTCCAGGAATCGAACTCACAACCATACAATTGTGTATCTGACTCTCTAACCATAAAGCCATGTGCCTTTATATTACATATACATATTAATTTGTCTGCTATGCAGCTGAAGTATATGGTAAAGTTATATCTATCTATCTATCTCTCTCTCTCTCTCTCTATATATATATATATATACAGTGATAGTGACATGACAAAAAGCACCCAGTCCACACTGTAAAGTGGTCATGTAGGTGTCATGACAAAAGGTACCCAGTCCACACTGTAAAGTGGTCATGTAGGTGTCATGACAAAAAGCACCCAGTCCACACTGTAAAGTGGTCATGTATGTGTCATGACAAAAAGCACCCAGTCCACACTGTAAAGTGGTCATGTAGGTGTCATGAGAAAAGGTACCCAGTCCACACTGTAAAGTGGTCATGTAGGTGTCATGACAAAAGGTACCCAGTCCACACTGTAAAGTGGTCATGTAGGTGTCATGACAAAAGGTACCCAGTCCACACTGTAAAGTGGTCATGTAGGTGTCATGACAAAAGGTACCCAGTCCACACTGTAAAGTGGTCATGTAGGTGTTATGACAAAAGGTACCCAGTCCACACTGTAAAGTGGTCATGTAGGTGTCATGACAAAAAGTGCCAAGTCCACATTGTAAAATGTGGTTGGTGTTAGGAAGGGCATCAAGCCGTAAAAACTAAGCCGGAATCAGTTTTGAATGAGCAAGACATAGTCAACTGACCTGGCATGTCTCACAATGGGACAACTCGTCTAACCCATGCCAGAGTGAGAATATGGATGTTAAACAGTGATGATGATAATTATGATACAGTATGAAATTAACTGATACTGTGTAAATTTGCACATTTGTTTTGTGTAGAGAGACATGTAAACCTGCTAAATATATGTATTGACCTGTTTATTTGTGTATTTGCAGGTGTCAGCTGACCTGAAATCAATGCAGCAGGTGGAATTATGATAGTGAAGTAGCAGCTGCAGAAGGTGTGGAGGTGATCTCAATGAGGGGATAGCAAAGGTGGAGAGTAAGAGGTGAAGGAAGAGGAGAAAAGTGACGACAAGGATGATTATGACCACAAAAACAACAATAATAATAATAATAATGATGA
>OZ024762.1:12320331-12355331 GCA_964016885.1 Eledone cirrhosa
ATGGAAACTATATTTATAAAACCATATTTATTTCATTATATATATTTCAAGGATACCAAGTTAAATTATGGTATGCCTTCATCAGACAAAATACAATATATAACAGTTTTATAAATAGACATTGACGTACCCTTTTAAAAAGTGACCGTTGCTTTTGGAGGCCATCAGGGTACGTCAATGTCTATTTATAAAACTGTTATATATTGTATTTTGTCTGATGAAGGCATACCATAATTTAACTTGGTATCCTTGAAATATATATAATGAAATAAATATGATTTTATAAATATAGTTTCCATTTATTAATATCGTATATCTACTCCAAATATTTGTCGAGTGCTTTATATCAGTTATAAAAATATTTGCTTGTTGTATCCCAACAATTTAAATAGAACTTTTGCATATATATATATAATACATATGTGAAAGATACACACATATGTATGTGTTCATGTATAATATATACACATACACTGTACGTATATTATATAATGTATTTTAAATAATTATTATTAATTACAAGAGTTAGAAAATGTACCTTGCATTTGTAATGAATCTTTCACCCTTTAAAACCCCCCAAAATACTTTTAATATTGTTTTGCTTTGTTTTTCGCCATAACAGGAGAAACTTTCGAAATCATTTTTGCACCCATTTTGGCCATTAAGTAAGGACGGAGTTATCGTTCTTGAGATTTCCCCTGAGAAAATTTTGAGGAACTGATGTCGCTAAATCGTCAAATAATTTACCCGCACTGTTGCATCATGGGAGAGGTTAGGGTTGAATTTTTTTTTTTTTAACGAAGGCATGTTTCTAAATTTGTTCCACGTCAACGTGTTTGGTGTTTGATATAAGTAAATAAACCAAACAATTAATTCCATCCTACATCTCTCTGTAATCTGAACATCAAATTACCGTTGTGGTGGGAGGGGTTAAAAGGTAAACAATGGTTACTATATAATAGCTACACCGATTTCATAATTACGATGGTGCCGCTTTTCTTTTTCAGTGCTTTTGCTCATTTTATTTCATAGAACCGTGATTAATTAATTTGAAGACACTCACAGACATTCTCCGGCCTCTCACCCATAGAAATCTTATATATAATTTCCAATGCACATATACATGTTTCTATATATGTGCGTATGTATCTGTATGTGCGTAAAGAAACCCTTTCTTGTCAACAGTGGGGCGTCCTTTTATAAGTAAAGAAACCCTTTCTTGTCAACTGTGGTTACAGCTCTCAACCACTTTTATTATCCCTGTGCACATCGTATAGAGTGTATGCCTACCCCTTTACATGTTAAGAAGGGTCCTGTCACCTTAATTTTGCCTCGTAGCCCTTCTTTTTGATTCCATAGTTGGAACTTATTCCATATAGAACCGTTCCCACGGAAGCCTCGAACCTTTCTATTTTGCTGTTGTCATTCTACTTTATTCAACTGAACTGGTGACATCATTCTATTTAGACCGGTACTTTGGCAAAATTATGATGGATATATTGTTCGTGTTAGTTATCACTTTCGTTTTATTTGCTGTATATTAGGCTTTCTCTAACACATGCAGATATTTTTGAGACAGGAATAAATCTACATACAACCACAAAGCCAAATTTATATATATAAACGTTCTTTACTATATGTATTCTAACGAGAAAAAAAACCATCGTGTCTAGTGAGTGAAGAAGTAAAAGGAAAATAAAATGATTAGGTACCTCTACGTGTATATATAAATATTAGTATATGTAGAAAGATGTTTTGTTTCTTAGAAGTTGTATGTATATATAGAAGTTTTAGTTCTTAGAAGAAAGGATGTATACAGTGTAGAACGTCTATATATAAATGTAGCTTTATATATATGTACGTCTACAAAATTCTTCTTGTATATAGAATATAGTAAAGTGTGGTATTTTTTCTCAATAATATTTGCGAGTGTTTGGCAATGAATTTAAAAAGACCCTGCAAATAAAACATTACATACCCCTTTCTCTTGCTCTCACCCTGCCTCTCTTTTTCTCGCGCCATCTCTTGTCCCCTTTTATTCTGGATCCTTAGTTCAGAAGTTCTCAAACTTTTGAGGTCACCGCCCCGCCCCCCTCACGACCACGTTATACCCTCAGCGCACCCAAACCCTATTTCCAGCCCTATTTCCAGAGAAACCTACTTACACGCAAATTGTAAATAATATATAATAAATAAAATCGTTAATTTATAAATAATAAATAATATAATATATATATATGTTAAGTATTTCCGAAGAAAAAGCAAAGGAAAAAAGAGTGCTCTATGTGTAGAACAGAGCTATTTAATTAGAAAATGAACAACATAATACGATCTAGACGTATGTTAATATTGTCCAGAGTCCTGAAACCTTTGGTAATGGAGTAGTTTTATATTGTATTGTTCACTTTATAAAAATAATTAGATATTTTTTATTTTTCTATATTTATATGTATCATTTGATATTCAATATAGTATTATATCATCTCTACCCCCCACCTGCATCAGACATAAATTAGGTGGGGAGAGGTTGGCTTATAATTGAGTATATAATGCTTTTTTTAACCCTTTAACATTTACATTTCTCTATATTTATTATTATATTTTCATGGTAAACACTTATCTCATAATATTGAATCTACGAGATTTTGAAAACAATACCTTAACATCAGTGTGAAAAGCCATTTACAGATGGTTTAAAGAGAAAGAAGTGAGAGAATTCTGGCTGGATGCAGCCGGTTTAAATGTTAAAGGGTTAAACTCTACTGTTAGTGATCAAACTTTGTGGAGATGAGTATTTCATGTTGACGCACAATCTGTAACAGGCGGGGTGAGCAACTAGGAGGATCAAGGGATGTACATAGGGGGGCTTTAAAGACAACACTAAGAAATCTGAATGTATTTTTTTATGGATTGTGTATATATTTCCTTCTTTTTCGGGGTTCATAAGGGTAGAATTCTCAGGCATGCCTTCCAGCCAAGCTCATGGATGTAATCCAACCATCTTGTTCGGGGTCTACTCCTGGGTCTCCTGCCAGTTGGTTTTGCCCATTAAATCTGGCCAGTGGTTCTTTCCTAAGACATTCTAACCACATGTCCATAGTATCAGAGTTGTGATCTCTCAATTCAGAGGAGTAGCAGCTCTCCCCGGGGTGACTCTGATCTCCGAGCTACAAATCTGTCAAGTGATTCTTTCCTGAGACATTCTAATCACATATCCATAGTATCAGAGCTGTGATCTGTCAATTCAGAGGAGTAGCAGCTCTCCCCGGGGTGACTCTGATCTCCGAGCTACAAATCTGTCAAGTGATTCTTTCCTGAGACATTCTAATCACATATCCATAGTATCAGAGCTGTGATCTGTCAATTCAGAGGAGTAGCAGCTCTCCCCGGGGTGACTCTGATCTCCGAGCTACAAATCTGTCAAGTGATTCTTTCCTGAGACATTCTAATCACATATCCATAGTATCAGAGCTGTGATCTGTCAATTCAGAGTAGCAGCAGCTCTACCTGGAGTGACTCTGAGATATGCAGGGTTATCTAGCTTCCTACTGGGTTACTAGGTCCCTTGAGTGATTTAACAATAGGTATCCCAGTTCTAACATACACACGTATGCTATTGTTACAGCTGACATTTATACAAGTTTACCTGGCTTCCTACAGGGTTATATCTCGTAGGTTTCTTGGGTGTTTTAACAATAGGGACACCAGTCTCATCACACACATACATGTATGTGTGTGTATGATAGCTTACATCTATAGTGGTGGTGGTGGTGGTAGTAGACTCTTGATCTAAGTGGTATAGTGGAACCTTGGTTCACAAACTGTCTTGAGTAACAGACACGCAAGCCACCAACAACGGTTGGCCACAAGCTTGGAGTATCTTTGGCATAGTGTCAATTACTGTGTAGTTTGGTACTATGGTAATATCTGTCTTTCACACACACACTCTGTCTCTCTCTCTCTAGTTTTCTCTCAATATTTTATTTTCATCCTTACGGGGTCGATAAAATAAAGTACCAGTAATGAACTGGGTTCTTGCTGGCCTTGTGCCTAAAGTAGAAACAAATATTTTATTGTCATCACCACTACCATCATCAGCAGCACAACCAACACTGTCAACAATACCACCATAACTACCATCACCATTAGCAACACTGTCGCCATCCTCACCACTACCATAACTACCAACACCATCACCACTGCCAACATTTTCACCACCATCAGTCACCCCACCCAACATCACTATTATCAACACCTCTAACACCTTCCTCATCATCGATTATTGGAGACAGGAGAGTTCCTGACAGTTCTCACTTCCGTTTCCGGTCGTGTAGCTACTTCCGGTTTCGGTTTATGGCGAATTAATAAATTTTGTGATATCTGAAGAATATTTGCTGTAATAGAAGACATTTCACAGTAACCCTTGATATACATACATGTGTATATATATATACATGTAGTATATAACAGGTAAGACATATATATTCTAGCGACTTCTCCATGTTAGATCAATGTAAAAATAAAACTATTCGCAATAGATAAACAAAGAAAGTTTATTCACAATCGTATAAATAATATTACAAATCGTTTGTAATTCTTACAGAATGAAAATATAAACACAGATAATAAATAGAATTAATTATTGCTAGGAACCTTATAAATATAATATATAAAAATATAAATAACAAAATTAGAATTTCATGTCTCGCTCTAGTTTAGCAGACTACAGAAGTATGTGTATATATATATGTATATGTGTGTGTGATGAACAAGCAATGCCTGTGCTTTGAATGTTTTTTAAGTGGGGAAAGGCCTTGCACTCGACCAATCCCACTCTCTGAGCATCGAAAACACTACCTGATGCTTTTGTGTGACTGGCCGTAGCCCTAAAACTGCACCAAGCTCTAATCCTCCAAGCAATTGCAGTACTCTTAGCAGAGTTTGTAGCCATCATGTATGTATATTTGTATATATATATATATATATATATATATATGTAAGCATTGGTTATATAGAATAATAATAATAATAATCGATTCGTTTGCAAGCTTATATTTTATATATTATAAAATATATAAAAGTATTGATCAAAAGCGAGAAAAAGAAAGAAAATCAACAGCAACCATCAATTCACGACTAGATGCGACAATGGGTCACACAGCAGATCACATATGGGTCAACGGAAATATTTTGAGGCAAGCCAACATACAAGCTGACAACATTACTGTGGGTGATGACGTGGCTAAGACACTGAAACAGTAAAGTACCCTCACCAGTGTCACATTTAGGACAAATGAGGCCCTGTGCTAGTTAAGAGGCCCCTTATTTGAGCCCTGAAGGAGATAAAAACATTTTTTTAGCAGGAAGATGGGTTCTCCCTGGCCAGCGGCTCCTTGTGCTTAAGTACACCTCAGCACAATGGTAAATCCAGCCTTAACCCTCACCACAGACATTGAAGAGAAGTGAACGTTACCGACGAGTATCTCGTATAATAAATGATGAAATAGCATTATAGGCCACACATATATAGGTTAAGCCCTGCGTTGCATTCTCTGGAAAATTCTGGTTGATTGAGCATCTTGGGGCTTAGATTAATTGATAGAACATGAAACAAAAACGTAAGTAATTCAAAACAAGGTGCTTATGAGTAGAACTGAACCCCAAACCACATGGTTGCGAACTCCTTCACCTTTTAGCATTTAAATCGGCCAGAATTCTCTCACTGTTCAAACCGGCCATACTGATGTTAAGGTATTCTTCTCAAAATAAATATCAAAATCTCATAGATTCAATATTATGTGAGGTAAAGCCTTTACCGTGAAAATATAATAGTATATATAATGTAAATGCTAAAGGGTTAACCACACAGCCATGTGAATAGATAGTTACTACATGGTGACTATATATATGTAGGAACAGATATAGACACATGTTTGTGTCTATATGACAACATTTTATTTAAGTGGTAACTTAACAACTCATAGGTAACAACAATGGAGCTAAAGGTGAGCAAGGCACTGCCCCCTGGTGCAGAGACAAACTATCAGTGTGGAAATGCCTCAACAGACTAAGATCTGGTGTTGGGTGTGCAAAATGGGGACCTTGTGTGTGACTGCAGCATCGAACAACAGACTACACAGCACCTCCTCATATGACTGCTGCTGGAACACCCCTGCACAGAGTTGGACTTGGCAGAGTTTAATGCGAAAGGACAGCAGTATATTCAGCTGTTTTGTAATTGACACTTTTGTGGGCACGACAAGATGATTTTAATTGGTGGCACTCCTGCGACAATTTTCTTTATACATTAAAAGACATTGTACATGACAAAAGTACATTACTAGAAATCCAATATGTTATAAAATATATAGGATGGGTTTGGAGGGTCTCAGTATGTTATAAAATATATAGGATGGGTTGCAGGGTCTCAATATGTAAACAATGACTAATCCTAATTTAAAAAAAAAAATCAATGGAGACAACCAATTCTCCTCACCCACCCCTGCTTCTTCAAGCCCTTCCCTCATTATTTGGGATCCCCAAGAGTTCATAAACTTCACAGAAAGATGCAACATGAAGATGTAATACTATAGGCTGTCTGTAAAACTAAACTTTCCATTGTTGAATCTCTTAAGTATCATCTTTATCTGACATTCTTGTTTCTTGACATAAAAGAGTTCTTTTTTTTCACTTCAGATAACTTCATCAATATTTACCATCTTTTAAAGACTCCAGGAAGAGATCATCATCACAATTTAACGTCTATTTTTCCATGCTTCAATGAGTTAGACGGGTCACCCATGTCATAAGACAAGTCTGGCCAGTTAGCCACGCTGTACCTTACTCAGATCGAACTGTACTTTGGCTGGGATTTTTACAGCAGGATGCTCTTCCTAACATCAACCTCATTTATAGTGTTTTATATTGAACAAATATAACAATATGGTGGAATTACTGTCAAATATTCTGAACTGGGGTTAATAACAACATATCACTTCTCGTTGTCTGGAATGTGTACAGGTGTGAAAATATCACTGATATCTGAGGGTACTATCGTCATGCTGGTGTGAAAATATCACTGTGATATCTGGGGTAAATATCGTCATACAGGTGTGAAATTACTACTGTGATATCTGAGGTAAAGTGTACTCTGGGAGTTGTGGTTTAACTATGGACAAACAGAGTCATACACAAGAGAGACCATATCAGTGTGATATCTGTAGTAAATCCTTTTCTGGAAGACAGGACTTAACTGTACACATACGCATTCATACAGAAGAGAAACCATATCAGTGTGATATCTGTGGTAAATCTTTCACTGCAAATAGTAAATTAACTAGACACAAACGAACCCATACAGGAGAAAAACCATATCCCTGTGATATATGTGGTAAATTATTTGGGAGTAGTGACTTAACTACTCACAAACGTATTCATACAGGAGAGAAACCATTTCACTGTGATATCTGTGGTAAATCATTCTCTCATAGAAAAAGCTTAGTTGGACACACGCTCATTCATACAGGAGAGAAACCATATCAATGTGATGTCTGTGGTAAATCATTTTCTTGGAGTAGTGCCTTAACTGGACACATACGCATTCATACTGGAGAGAAGCCATACCGCTGTGATATCTGTGGTAAATCATTCTCTCAAAATGGTGACTTAACTAAACACACACCCATTCATACAGGAGAGAAACCATTTCACTGTGGTGTCTGTGGTAAATCCTTTGCCTGGAGTAGTGCCTTAACTAAGCACAGACGTGTTCATACAGGAGAAAAACCATATCAATGTGATATCTGCAGTAAATCATTCTCTCAAAGTGGTGACTTAACAAAACACAAACGTGTTCATACAGGAGAGAAGCCATTTAAATGTGATGTCTGTGGTAAATCATTTTATGGTGGAAATGACTTAACTAAACACAAACATATTCATACAAAAGAGAAACCATTTCATTGTGATATCTGTGGTAAATCTTTTTCCTGGAATTGTGACTTAAATACTCACAAACGCACTCATACAGGAGAGGAACCATTTCACTGTGATGTCTGTGGTAAATCTTTTTCTTGGAGTTGTGACTTAACTTCTCACAAACGTAGTCATACAGGGGAGAAGCCATTTCACTGTGAAGTCTGTGGTAAATCATTCTCTCACAGCGGTAGCTTAACTAGACACAAACATAGGAGCCATGGGCCTCCTGAAAAACGACCTGACCAAGATCCCGTGTAAGCCTGTGAGATACAAACTGCAGCACTGAAGGGTACAATGCAACCTCTAGTACTTTGCATAGTTTTACTGGTTGGATAACCCTCCTATTACCAACAACTTCGCAGTGTGGACTACATATATAACTTGCAACAGTTAAGGAAGAACACATTGTTCATATCGTTTTTGCATTTGAAAAGATGGGAATAACCCTGAAATATACTGGGTAAGAAAAACATTCCTTTGCTTTGTCATACTTTACCCTTTATATATTTCTACTGTACCAGCTTTCTGAAACTCATCAGTCATTTATAACTCATTTGACAAGAGGGTAATGGAACCATTACTTTGTTTTGTCATCCTTTGCCCTTTATATATATTTCTATCACATTGTACCGGCTGTCTCACATACATCAGTCATTTATATATATATTTGTAAAACTAAACATTCTCAGATCTTTTATACCATCCCAAATACAGGAATAAGGGATGATTCCATATATTTTGCATGGACACATTGCAACTGCAGACACCTAATAAATGTCCTTAAACCCTTTAGTATTTACTATTATATTTTCACAGTAAAGGCTTTACCTCACATAATATTGAATCTACGAGATTTTGATATTAGTTATTTTAAGAACAATACTTTAACATAAGTATGAGCAGAAAGAGGCGAGAGAATCTGGTCGAATATGGCCAGTTTATTCCTTATAATTATTTCGATGGTAATCACAGCATCTTTCTTAATGTTGTTATACTGAATCTCCATCGTAACTACACACTACGAATGTAAAGAGCTTTCTCCTGTTGTAAACCAAATCAACTTTTACTGAACACAATATATATAGAGATAGATATTTATACAATATTTTGTAGACATTTTTTATATACACACAATATATATGTATACTTATTGGAGTTTGCTGTTGTTTCTTAGAAGAAATGAAAAAGCAAAAGTTCAGTTTATTTAATTTATTCTTTTATTTCACATTTTCGTCTGTAGATAAGACAGTTTATTTACATTCCTTCGAAGATAGCAGTAGTATTTTCCTGTGTAGAGAAGGTTTAGTTCTGGTAAAGAAGAAAATCAGAAGTATATATGTAAGAGGGCCGGCTGACCAAATGGAAAGAAACAATGCAGTTCCTCAATGACTATATATCCTGTTATATATATACAAAATACTAGCAGTTCCTCAATGACTATATACCCTGTTATATATGTATAAAATACTAGCAGTTCCTCAATATCCTGTTATATTTATATATATAGAAACGGAAAGAAAGCGAGATAACACTCGGAATATGTCGTGTTATCTCGCTTTCTTTCCGTTTCTTTTTTTTTTAAAAAGAAGGAAAATGTTTAGCTATAAGTATGCCTATTTGACTCTGTAGAATTGCGGCTTGTGCGTGGCGCTGCACGTAGCGTTTCTGGCTTCGCTGTCGTACTTCGGTATGGCATGACCACTCGATCGTGTCTGAAGTTCGAATCGTTGCGGGGTCGGCCGGGACCACAGCAGGCTGGCTTTATGCTGGCCTGCTCTCCCGCCTCGCATGAGTTTTTGCCAAACAATTTGACGAGAGTTATCTCCCCTTAATTTGAATTATTTGCCCTTTGTTTACATTGAACTACTTCCGGTTTGTGGAACTCTTCTTCCTTTGTATTGAAGAAATAGCATCGTTTTATTTACTCTGGGACTATTAACGATATTGGTTTGGATTTTACATTCGTGTAAAGAGGTATGTAAAGTTTTATTTGCCGTTTATATGTGAAAACATTGCTAAATATACACTCACAGATATTATTGACATACAAGAGTACGTTTTTCTCTTTTTGGAAACGTAAATACATTTGTATAAACACTCTTCGTTATATATATATTCATCTATAGATGTAAATTCATTCTAACCATATTCCATATACCAGAATTTTAGGGACACACGAAGCTACATTTATATATACGTTGTTATATCTTCTAAAGATCATAACCAAGCCCTCTCAACACCATATACATTTCTATAACCTTAATACTGGAAGAATAAAGATACCTTGCATTTATATATAAATGCTCTCACTTAGAAACATACATAAAGTTCTTCCTTGTAAAGAATGCAATGTTTTGTTTGCCGTGTCCTCTTTCAGAATCCATAGACACAAGCTACATTTATTTACGTAAACTAAAGGTACATCTTTTAAGAATTGTAACTACAATTTCTCTGTTCACTTCTAAGAAACGAAAGTAAACCCTCTTTCTGACACAGAGCTACATTAATGAATACTTGTAAGAAACTAAACCATACATCTACATTTTATTATCTTTCACATCTAACAAAACACGGTAGCTTCTCTCCAACCTCCCTAGACTTCTTCATTAGGTCACTGAAGCTACCTCTTGTATTACTAATGTTATCAAGACTCCTTTTATTAGCCTCACATCTACTCCAATAAATACAAAACTAAACCTTTATCACCCATTTTATAATCCTAACAACACTAGGCTTTGAAGAAGAAAGGTAAATAAAAGAATAAACCATACTTTTTCTTTGTTGCTTTATTATCTCATTCATGTTTATATATATATATATACACACACACACCTATTCTAAGAAAGTAAACATACTTTTATATAGTCCTTCTCATACAGAAGAAGTCTTACTGTCTAGATAAATACTTCTTAATAGAAACAATTAAGCCATCTCTATATATATAAACCTTTATACAGGAAAATAAATCTCCTTTCATTGTTCTCAGAAGCAGTAAGAATTCCCTCCATTATATATATAATGTTGAGATACTATATATTATAGAATACACACGTGTAAGGAACTGTGGAATACATACACACATTAACCCCCCTAGATTCTGAGCCATCTCTATTCACTACATACCTTGTGTAACAAAGTACTGTTACCCCTGTAGCTGTGTATATACATACATTCGTATTTATAAATGTATCTCTCCCTATATATACTACATTGAAGAAAGATGCTTGCCTATACATAAACACTTATGTGTATATAAGAAGCCGTATTCTATAGAAAACCTGACCTCCAGACGTACCTGTAGCTCCGAGAAATTAGACAGTTCTTTCCCCATTACATACATCAATACCTTCCTATCTCTAGACGTGTATACTTACTACAATACTCTATTATATAGGAGAATAAACAGTAAGAATTCCATCCGTTATATATATAATGTCGAGATACTGTATTTCTCTCTATATATACACACTTCATTGAAGAAAGATACTTCTCTAGACGTACTTGTTGTTCTGAGAAGTTAAACTACAGAGTATCTAGGATACTGTATATATATGCATAAATCTCTCTATATATACACACAATAATCTATACGTATATATCTAAAATTACTCTATATACACAATTTATTTTCTTTCATTTATTATTACTTCGCCATCTGCGATCACAACCCTTACTGTGAACCCCTGTCTAACCAGAAAACCTCTATTTACTACACCCTCCATTCCATTCCATTACGTTGTTCCCTACTTTATATAGATTTATAAGAAACTAACCAACTGTATTTTTATAGAGTGCAGACACACTATTCTATTTATCTACTTACCTTTTCTGCTCATGATACATAAACACATACTTCTGTCTGCACACAATATTGATGTTAGAGCTGTGTTTTTATTAATATCTTCTTTGTTTCTTTCCAGATATGTTGAAGATCTCTGTCAGCTCACCACAGTGTATAATATATACACACACAGATTAAAGAAATAAAAACAAAATGTAGTGTTTATTGACTTATATTATATGTACTCCCCTAATAAATGTAATTACGATATACACAGCTAGTGGAAAGTCTAACTTCCTAGAGCTACATTTTATAATATGAATGTGTATATATAACACAGCAAGTTACTGTATATGATGTATGTAGAGGTTTGATTTCCTACGGTAATATAAAACTTAAACAACCATGTATTCTATATAATACAGTTATCTCTGCCAAGATGAGGTGTTTAATTACAGCAAAGAATATAAATATCTCTTGCCCTATATACACAGAGTATGTGTATATGATACTGGGTAGTGAAGAATGTTTAAGAGAACATTCAGTTTCTTAGAGCTACAAGTACAGTAAATGAAATACTTAGTGTATATATAATACAGTATTCTAGTGTAAAGGATTAATTTCTTACAGTAATATAACCTTATACAACTATGTATTCTATATAATACAGTAAGAGAAGGTATATAGCAGTTTAGTTACTTAGAGCTATGTTTATTGCCTTATATATACACATATTATGTGTTTAACAGAATATTCAGTTTCTTACTGCTACAAGTACAGTAAAGAAGATACTTACTGTATATATAATACAGTATTTTAGTAAATTTCTATATATATCTCATACTTAAGATATAAGAAGGTAATGTTTGTATTCTATTGAGTTCAGTCTCCTAATATATTAACTTCAATAGAAGTATGTAGCTCTCTCTAGTATCTAGAGAATGGTTTTATTATATACCTGTATGTAAAGGTTTGATTTCTTACAGTTATGTATTCTATATAATAATTATCTCAAAAGAGGGTATATAGCAGTTTAATTACTTAGAGCTACAAGTACAGTCAAGAAGATGTATTGTATATTAGTGTTTTGGTATCCTATAATGGTATATACACAACTTAGAGCTAAATTTATAATGTGAATATATATATATATGAGAGAAGATATTAATGTAACTACGTATGTAAAGGTTTAACTTCTTAGAGCTACATTTTTATAGAAGAATATATCTTCTTGTGGTAAGTATACATGTGTAGAGATAGAAAGATATGTATGTATGTATACATACGTATGTATATATACATACATATGTATATATAAACATACATATGTATGCATACATACGTATGTATGCATACATATGTATATATACATACATGCGTATGTATGAATACATACGTACGTATATATATATATACATATGTATGTATGTATACATATGTATGTATGTATACATATGTATATATACATACGTATGTATGTATACATACATATGTATGTATGTATATATACATACATACCTATGTATGCATACATACGTATGTATATATATATATACATATGTATATACATACATACGTATGTATATATATATATACATATGTATATATATATACATACGTATGTATGCATACATACGTATGTATATATATATATACATATGTATATATATATACATACGTATGTATGTATACATACGCATGTATGTATATATATACATACATACGTATGTATATACATACATACGTATGTATATATATACATACGTACGTATATATGCATACATACGTATGTATATATATACATATGTATGTATACATACATATGTATATATGCATACGTATGTATGCATATATACGTACGTATGTATATATGCATACGTATGTATATATATATATACATACATACGTATATATATACATACGTATGTATATATACATACGTATGTATATATATACGTATGTATATATACATATATATGTATGTATATATACATACATATGTATGTATATATACATACATATGTATGTATATATACATACGTATGTGTATATATACATGCGTATGTATGAATACATACGTACGTATATATATATACATACATACGTATGTATGCATATATATGTATGTATATATACATACGTATGTATGTATACATACGCATGTATGTATACATACATACGTATGTATATATACATACGTATGTATGTATATATACATACGTATGTATATATTCATACGTATGTATATATACATACGTATGTATATATATACGTATGTATATATACATATATATGTATGTATATATACATACATATGTATGTATATATACATACATATGTATGTATATATACATGCGTATGTATGAATACATACGTACGTATATATATATACATACATACGTATGTATGCATATATATGTATGTATATATACATACGTATGTATATATACATACGTATGTATATATACATACGTATGTATATATATATATATATATACATACGTATGTATATACATACATACGTATGTATATATATACATACGTATGAATATATACATACATACCTATGTATGCATACATACGTATGTATGTATATACATACGTATGTATGTATATATATACATACATATGTATATATATACATACATATGTATGTATATATATACATACGTATGTATGTATATATACATACGTACATATACATACATACGTATGTATGTATATATACATACGTATGTATATATTCATACGTATGTATGTATATACATACGTATGTATGTATATACATACGTATGTATGTATATATATACATACGTATGTATATATATACATACTTATGTATGTATATATACATACGTATGTATATATATACATACGTATGTATGTATATATACATACATACGTATGTATATATACATACGTATGTATGTATACATACGCATGTATGTATACATACATGCGTATGTATACATACATACTTATGTATATATGCATATATACATACGTATGTATGTATACATACGCATGTATGTATACATACGTATGTATATATACATACGTACGTATATATGCATACATACGTATGTATATATATATGCGTATGTATGTATACATATGTATGTATACATACGTATGTATGCATACATAGGTATGTATGCATACATACCTATGTATGCATACATACGTATGTATATATTCATACGTATGTATATATATACATACGTATGTATATATATACATACATATGTATGTATATATACATACATATGTATGTATATATACATACGTATGTGTATATATATATATACATACGTATGTATATATACGTACGTATGTATATATACGTACGTATGTATATATACATACGTATGTATACATACATACGTATGTATATATATACATACGTATGTATGTATATATACATACTTACGTATGTATATATATATACATACATATGTATATATATACATACGTATGTATGTATACATACGTATGTATATATACATACGTACGTATATATACATACGTATGTATATATATATATACACATACGTATGTATTTATACATACATACGTATATATACATACGTATGTATGTATATATACATACGTATGTATGTATATATACATACGTACGTATGTATATATACATACATACATATGTATATATACATACGTATGTATGTATACATACGTATGTATGTATACATACGCATGTATGTATGCATACATACTTATGTATATATGCATATATACGTACGTATGTATATATACATACGTATGTATGCATACATACGTATGTATATATATACATACGTATGTATGTATACATACGTATGTATGTATATATACATACGTACGTATATATGCATACATACGTATGTATATATATATGCATACATATACATATGTATGTATACATACGTATGTATGCATACATACGTATGTATGCATATGTACGTATGTATACATACGTATGTATATATTCATACGTATGTATATATATACATACGTATGTATATATATACATACATATGTATGTATATATACATACATATGTATGTATAAATACATACGTATGTGTATATATATATACATACGTATGTATATATACGTACGTATGTATATATATACATATGTATATATACATACATACTTATATATGTATACATACGTATGTATATATACATACCCACGTATGTATTTATACATACATATGTATATATACATACGTATGTATATATACATACGTATGTATATATATACATACGTATGTATACATACATATGTATGCATACGTATGTATATATACGTACGTATGTATGTATATATACATACATACATATATATACGTATGTATGTATATGTATACATACGTATGTATATGTACATACATACTTATATATGTATACATACGTATGTATATATATATACCTACGTATGTATACATACATACATATGTATGTATATACATACGTATGTATATATACATACGTATGTATATATACATACGTATGTATGTATACATACATGCGTATGTATGTATACATAGGTATGCATATATATGTATGCATACATACGTATGTATATATACATACATACGTATGTATATATATACATACATACGTATGTATATATATACATACATACATGTATGTATATACATACGTATGTATATATACATACGTATGTATATATACATACATACGTATATATACATACGTACGTATATATATACATGCGTATGTATACATACATGCGTATGTATGCATACATACATGCGTATGTATATATATATATACATACCTACGTATGTATACATACATACGTATGTATGTATACACATACGTATGTATATATATACACATATGTATGTATATGTACATACATATGTATGTATATATACATGTGTATGTATATATACATATGTATGTATATATATATACATGTGTATGTATATATACATATGTATGTATATACATACATACATCTCTAATTCCTTAGCTATATTTATATAATACAGTAGTCTAGAGATATAAGGGTATTAATATGTATGTAGGTTGTCTTTATATCTGTGTAGTGTAACTTCTAAATCTACAATGAAGATATGCTTTATATACACAAAAGTGTTTATATGGTGAGTATGCCTGTCTAGAGAACAGGGTAACTGCGTACATATGGTTCTACATACTGTACTCTATTGAACACAACTTCAATATATAATGGAGGTACTTCTTCCAATATAGAGAAGAAGGTATATTATTGACATGAAGTAAGCTTTGTGTGTCATATTGATTACAGTTTTTCTATATATGTGTGTATGTAAAGAACACTAAATTTCTTTGTATTTATACAGTTAGCCCTCTTGCTTCTTAGGAAGCATGTACACGTTCTACTATGAGATGCTTATACACAAGTAGATGAACAATAGTAGTAGTTTCCTAAGAGACGTATGTGTAGTATCTAGCGAGGATGTATTGATGTGTATGTACAGATCAAAACCTCTTATCTTATATATGTAGGATGTTCACTTCCAGGTTTCTACATACACGTGCATAATATAAAGAGACACACACAATGTGGGTTTAGATATATTCTATAGAATACAGTTTCTTATATACAGACATGTCTACATTGATGTTATTTACCTGTATATAGAGATGGCTTGTTTCTAATAGGTGTGTATCTAGGAAATAATTTATATAATATGAATCTAGTATACAGTGACAGAAGGTTTTTGTCTTCCTACAGTGTAAGAGGTGTCTAGTGTGTGTATATATATACAGGGAGTAAATAATAAGGCAACAAAGGAAAATACTGGTTTATTCTTTTATTTCACAATTTATTTACCTTTCTTCTTGAGATAGGGTTGTAGTAGTCTCCAGGTCTGGTGCTGTTCTTTAGGAATATAAAATAGGTTAGTTGTGTATATATAAAGGTTTAGTTTTGTATCTAGTGAAGAACGTTTATATATGGATGATGTAGCTATCAAGCAGGTGAGGATGCTAGAAGTAGTAATAAGGAGTCTTACGGCAGAGTAATAGAGCTACCATGCTTCGTTAGATATAAAATATAACTGTATGGTTTAGCTTCTATATTCATATGTCTAGAGAAGGTTTAGTTTCATGTCTATTATTCCAGTATGAACAAGTTTGTATATTGCGCCTCATAAGTATCTGTTATGATAGAAGGGAGACCGTTTATATATGAATATAGCTTCATGTGTACGTATGTCCCCAGGATTCTTCCTCTACATGGTTTAGAATAAATTTACGGCTAATACATAAATATGCCTGAAGTGTTTGTGTATTTACGTGAAAAAGTGTCTTCTTGTATATAGAATATCTGTGTGTGTATTCAGGTATATACAGAAGATAAAATGTGTATAGAGAGGAAGCTTGGTTATATTTCCTTACAAGTATGTATATAGTATCGAGAGACGATTTAGTTGTAACATGTTAGAAGAGGTGTGTATATATATACAGATCATGGTTAGTTTTGTTTCATAATAGAGGAGGGTAACATGTATGTTTAGTTAGAAGAGGTAGCTGCGTGTATATATTTAGTTTTGTTTCTTTAAAAGACATGGCAACTTACTTTTGTGTCTCAACAATGTGTGTGTATATACGGCAAATAAAACTTTACATACCTCTTTACACGAACGTAAAATCCAAGTAAATAGAATGTTACCACTTCAATACACTGAAAAGAAATGACAACAAAGTAAGAAGAGTTCCACAAACCGGAAGTAGTTCAATGTAAACAAAGGGCAAATAATTCAAATTAGGGGGAGATAACTCTCGTCAAATTGTTTGGCAAAAACTCATGCGAGGGGGAGAGCAGGCCAGCCTGCTGTGGTCCCGGCCGACTCCCGCAACGATTCGAACTTCAGACACGATCGAGTGGTCATGCCATACCGAAGTACGACAGCGAAGCCAGAAACGCTACGTGCAGCGCCACGCACAAGCCGCAATTCTACAGAGTCAAATAGTCATACTTATAGCTAAACATTTTCCTTCTTTTTTAAAAAAGAAAAGAAACGGAAAGAAAGCAAGATAACACGACATATTCCGAGTGTTATCTCGTTTTCTTTCCGTTTCTCTTTCTATATAAATATAACGGGATATATAGCCATTAAGGAACTGCTAGTGTTTTGTACATATATAACGGGATATACACGAATAGAAGCCAGGGAATATGTAGTAAGGGGTTGACTTATATAGGGAGTCAATAGTTTGACCATTTTCGCCAACTTCAAATTCTACATAAATAAGGTTCGCATTTTTGCCCACTTCTCAGACATAAGATAGGGAGGAGGGTCACCTTATATTCGAGTATTTTGTACATCTATTCTTGTTAGACTAGACCGGCATCATCATTGGTAGAGCACACCAGGTGCTACTGCGTTGAACGAGACTAAGGCTGTGATGGTCCTCAGGGCACTGCTGTCAATTGTCTTTGTGAGAGGCCACGTTTCTGCTCCATAGAGGAGAAGACATGCATCTTTTCAGAACAATTAATATGTAGGTAACATAGCCTTAGAGAGATCTGTATTTGTAATAGTTAATATCGATTTGGGTAATCTTAAGACCATGATTCCAATCATCAATATATGTATTGATTAAACCTAAATATAGTATATAAAGAAGTGGATTTTAAAATATGCAATGATAGTGTCGAGAGAAGGCTTAGTTAGTTACTTCTAACAATGTACCACTATGAATAAGACAGAAGGCGGTGTATGTAGATAGAATGTTTAGTTTTCCTGAGTATGAAGGGGTTTTAGTTATTATTCTTAGTAAAAAGATGGTTATATTATAAATATACGTCTCTAACATTCCTCCTGTATATGAAGGGTAGTGAAATATATTCTTGTGTCTCAGGAATAACTACGTGTTTATCGATGAATTTAAGGGACAACTAAAACATTACATACCTCTTTAGAAGAATGAAGGTGTATATATAAATGTAGCTTTATATGTGTATATTGATCTAGATAGGAAACGTTTCTTCCAGTGTATGGATTATAGAGGTGAATGCAATCACTAAAGAATGTTAATATATATCTAAGACTGTATTTTCGAGTGTTTGGCAATGAATTAAAATATACATGGCAAATAAAGCGTTCGTATAGGTAAATTAGAGGGTATTTTACCTCAGCTAAAGAACATTTATATATATATAAATCTAGTTTTGTGTGTGTATTTAGGTTTAAATAAAACAATATGTACGTCTCTAGAATCTTTCTGTGTATAGAATAATTGTTTCTACTTTTGGCAGCAATTATCCAGTGCATTACTGGTACTTTATTTTATCGACCCCATAAGGATGAAAGGCATATAGAATAATGTATGTCTGTGAGTGTATATACAGCAAATAAAACATTACATACCTCTCACCATTAGTATAATATCCAGACTGATTCTATCAAATTACACGAGTAAATCCAAACGATGTTAACAGTTTAATTCAATAAAGAAGAATGACAACAAACGAGAATAGTTCCAATCAGGGGCAAGTAATTCAAACGATAACTCTCGGCGAATTTTTTAGTAAAAAATCAATGCGAGGCGGGTACGCAGGCCAGCATAAAGCCGGGCTGCTGCCGCCGCAACGATTCGATCTTCAGACACATAGAATGGTCATGCCATACCGAAGTACGACAGCGAAGCCCGAAACGTTACGTGCAGCGCCATGCACAGAGCGCAACTCTACCGAGTAAATTAGTCATACTTATAGTTAGAATTTTATTTATTTAAAAAATATATATAGAGAAACGGAATGAAGACGAGATAACTGAGGGCGTGGAGAAATATCTCTTTCTGAATATATTTCGTATGGTGAGAGTTGAGATCTCTACCGAATAATTATCAATATTATACTTCGTCTCCGAAATATTTTCAGAAAGAAATTACTTTTTCACGACCGTGTTACCTTACTTTCATCCCGTTTCTATATGTAACAAGCTTAAACTACTAGTATTTAATACATATATATATATACAGAACAATAAGTATATTTACTTCAAGATAGTAATGTTTATGTTAATACAGAAAATAAAAAATGCAAACCATCGATCTTAGTAATTAGTATCAATCACTAATTATCTATTTTGGTAATAAGCATCTTAAGACCATGATTTCCTTCATCGATATGTGATTAGACCAAAATTTAGTATAATATATAAAGACTGTTCTCAGCTTATGACCAGTTTGCTTGGTGTTAAGTGTCTGAGAGTACACGACTCTCCCTGGATAGTACGCTGGTCTACCACAGGACTAACTCCTCGGCTGTGAGTACTGGAGCAATGTGATGAATGCAGAACTTCCAAACTGAGAGTTACATGTATGCATGGACCTGCAACTGCTAAGGGAGTCATACAGGCCACACATAGACATACAGTATTTCTAGGGCACTTTTTAAAACCTGGCAGACCCATCTCCTCTCCAGGTCTGAATACAGCAGATTTCTTCCAGAGAAACAGAAGAATCAACCTCAATACTAGACTGGTACTTTGTTTTATCAACCTCAAATGGATGAAAGGCAAAGTTGACCTCAGCAGGATTTTAATTCAGAGAACTGAAGGCATTTTCTGTTACATTCATATATATACATACATACTTTGTCTAATAAACAAAACATCTTCTCTCTCTACACAGATAACATATAAAGCTACATTTATATATACCTCTTCTAAGAAATTAAACCTACTCTAGACTTACACATAGATACAGTTATATATAAATACTTACCTTGTCAAATAAACACAACTAAATCTCTCTAGTCAGACACACAAAGCTACATTTATATAAACATTCTTCTCTACAAAAGAGGATCAGCTGAAAAGCTCATAGGCTGGCTTTGAAGAAGTGATGCTAGAACTGCGAGATATTGTGGTTAGGTTCATTATCATAGGACTTGGTGGAGCAATCAAAATTCACTGCCAACTCATGTACAACTTTATGATGTTCTTGATTCATCGGTGAAAAAGAATGACTCTGATAGTTCTGTTTCATGTGAGGAAGACAAAAGGAAACCTTCAGAGTGTGCATTGAGCAATATGGGATATTTCTAAAATGTAACTAATGCCAACTTGAATCATCCTTGGACATCATCATACATAGTATATATATATAGTGTGTTTAGTACAGTGTAGTTGTAGCTAACTAGGTATTTGGTTTTATGAAATGAAAGGGACAAAAAAACAAACTATATATATACACTGATACTTCAGTGTGTTATAAGTAATCCAATACCACTGTTGGATACATAAGAGTGCTTAATCCTGCTTACACCAAAGTTTATGGATTAAGGTGGTGCAAACACAACACTTAAATAAAGGAAACAATATATGACCATAGTACAGAAAATTCTTATAATATATATATATATATATACATCTCGGGCTGGATTCTGTTGAGGGTCTTTGCCACACGTGACATCAATGAGATTCCCCTGTAGTTGTTCATGTTAGAAAGATCTCCCTTCTTTGGTACTGAGATGATGTTAGTGATCAAGGGCAACTTTCTCCAGTGCCTGGTTACAGAACTCCAGGATGATATCATCAAAATCACACCTCTTCATCACTTTTGATGCCTCTCCATGGGTCTTGATCTTCTTCGTTCTCTGAAGCCCCTCTCTGGCGAAGGTCCTGTCTCAATATCCAGATCCTCAAACAGCTGTCTGATCTCCCTGGTATTCTGGGCTGTCGGAGGTGGCTCTCCTAGTAGGGTCTTAAAATGGTCCAGCCTCTTCTTATCCCCAGATCTAACTCAAACTCCCTCTCTTCCTTCCTGTAATCTCGTTGATCATCATCCAGCTCTCTTTACACTTACATATATATATATACCCTGACCTACAAGGTTACATCTCAAAGGAGGTTTACACCAGTTCTTTTATCCCGAAACTTTTTCAGGAACTGTGGACAAAGAGTTTCTTATGGTTGTAGGTTTTTTGAAAGGGGAAAAATAGCAGAAGGCAACACAGAAGGTGATTGTCGTGTGAAGGAGGAAGATTGGTAGAGCAATGGACTCCACAGACACTGGTAAGGGTAACTTAGAACAGGATGGAAAGGTATCCATGGTGAGTGAAAAACCTAACCATTGTTTCAGCTACAGCAGCAGAGGAATTAAGTTATGGTGGTTGTGAAGAAAACAGAGTTGGATGTCTTCAATGTAGTGACTATATAGACCAGAGGCTTTCAACATAACTGATGAGTGTTTCAGTGGAGACCAGCAACCTCTGAGGAGCAGGGACTACAGTAGTAGAGATAGAATAGGCAGAGGGAACGGCATATTTAGGGGCTGGGGAGAAGCAGAGACCACTGTAGTAGAGGTAGAGAGGGAACAGCATATTTAGGGTTGGGGAGGAGCAGAGACCATTGTAGTAGAGGTAGAGAGGGAACATCATATTTATGGGCTGGGGAGGAGCAGAGACCATTGTAGTAGAGGTAGAGAGGGAACAGCATATTTAGGGTTGGGGAGGAGCAGAGACCATTGTAGTAGAGGTAGAGAGGGAACATCATATTTATGGGCTGGGGAGGAGCAGAGACCATTGTAGTAGAGGTAGAGAGGGAACATCATATTTATGGGCTGGGGAGGAGCAGAGACCATTGTAGTAGAGGTAGAGAGGGAACATCATATTTATGGGCTGGGGAGGAGCAGAGACCATTGTAGTAGAGGTATAATGTGCAGAAGGAGGAGAGACAATAATTGTGGACCAGAGCCTGTTGAATTGTTGATAAAGCTGGAGTGTCATCCCTTAATGTAGCAACCTTGTCAACATGAATGTCCTTGGGGGATAAACCCCTTTTCTACAGGTACTTGATAATACCACGATGCCAAATGTCCATTTTCAAGAGGTCATTACTAATTACATTTGAAGTCCTCTTTCAATAGTCAGATGTCAGTTTACTTGGAAAGAAACAATGCAGTTATTAATAAGAAGAGTTGAAATTAATTCATGCAAGATTTCCCAGCACTAGCATCAGTCCTTCATAGTCAGCCGACCTTCGTACTTCTGCTGGGTGAAGCCCGACGGGGGCTGACGTCTTAAACAAGCCCCAACAAATAAGAAAGATTTAGAAGAGAATATACTAATTACTAGATATTCACACAAAAGTGACATTAGAATTATTGCTGGAAATAGCAGCCAAATATTTATCGCTCGCCACGTTTTAAAATAATGAAGGACACATTAGAAGATGTAGATTTAGATAGTCATATATACACATATTGGTCAACGCTGGAATCAACCCTGAGCACCTTTTTGATCTCCATGTGTCTAACACACGTGGACATGCCTACAAGATCAGAAAACAGCACAGCTCCCATGACTTTCGTAGACATTTTTTCACGCTCAGAGTTGCTGAAGCATGGAACAGGCTGCCTGCGTCGGTTGTTGGCTGCCGAGACACTGCATCCTTTAAGACACTCATGCTTCCCGAAATACGCCAAAACTACACCTGATGTACCCCTTCCATACACATGCACACATGTGTGTATCATGACTCGTGCACTGTTCATTTTGCTGATGTTTGAGCATTGCCCTATGTACTGTGCATGTGACTTTTTTTATGAGTTGTGGTGCACCTGGGCACTGTACACAATATTTCATTATTGTTATTATTATTATATCATGACTCATACACTGTTCATTTTCCTGACATTTGTACATTATTCTATGTACTATACATGCACCTTTGATGAGTTGTAGTGCACCTGAGCACTGTACACAATAATTTCATTATTATATTATATATATTTACATATACATAATCAAAAGTAAAAACATTGTTAATATCTTCCTACACAGATAAAATATAAAAGGTTGTATTTACATGTGTCACAGCTAATTCACCTCCGTAATTCTTAGGAAACCTGGCTTCTATTTCTAACAAGTGGAGCGTAGACGTAGAGACGTGTTGCTGTTGTTTACTTTTATTCACAGGTCTTGAACGAGCAAGACAAGATGACCCGACATGTGTGTAATCGATGGTATACCTGCCGTGACCATCCTGTGTTTATATGATTATCAAGGTACCCACATCTACATCGTTGAATGCACCTTTCATTGTGTTAAAAGGGGTTGTTAGAAGACAGAACATCTGAGGGTGAGAGGCCGGAGATCGTCAGTGAGTGGCTTTAAATTAATTAGCCATGATTCTATGAAATAAAGAAGCGAAATCACTTTGAAGAAAAATAGTAATTATTATGAGGCCGGTGTAGCGATTACATATTGCCCTTTGTTTATATTAACCCCTCCCGACATCATGGTAATTAGATATTCATTAAAAGTATTTTGTGGATTTTTAATAGGTGAACACATCATTATATATATATATATACATTGATATATAAATATATATACATTTATATATATATATACATGTATATATATATATACACATATACTCTTTTACCTGTTCAGCCATCCGGCTGAGGCCATGCTGGGACACCGCCCTTGTTGCTACACATTTTATCTCCAGCCTGTATAGGTTGGCCACTGGTGTAAGAGGGAGTTTGTTGCTGCTGCCCTTAGGTTTCCCTCGTGTCTTGCTGTGGGCTCATCCGTGATCCTGGATAACAAGGTGTCGAGATGTTTCTTGAAGACATCCACCTCCACGTCATGCAAATCTCTCATGTAAATATATATACATGTATATATATATATACATGTATATATAACTGTATATATATATATATATAGCATCACTCCTTCATAGGCTGACCAAGATACTCTCATGGAATGACCAAATGAGGTTTATTTTTCAACATGAAAGATTGCACAGCTCTAGCATCACTCCTTCATAGGCTGACCAAGATACTCTCATGGAATGACCAAATGAGGTATATTTTTCAACATGCAAGATTGCACAGCTCTACCATCACTCCTTCATAGGCTGACCAAGATACTCTCATGGAATGACCAAATGAGGTTTATTTTTCAACATGCAAGATTGCACAGCTGTAGCATCACTCCTTCATAGGCTGACCAAGATACTCTCATGGAATGACCAAACGAGGTTTATTTTTCAACATGCAAGATTGCACAGCTCTACCATCACTCCTTCATAGGCTGACCAAGATACTCTCATGGAATGACCAAACGAGGTTTATTTTTCAACATGCAAGATTTCACAGCTCTAGCATCACTCCTTCATAGGCTGACCAAGATACTCTCATGGAATGACCAAATGAGGTATATTTTTCAACATGCAAAATTCCACAGCTCTAGCATCACTCCTTCATAGGCTGACCAAGATACTCTCAT
Source organism: Eledone cirrhosa (assembly GCA_964016885.1). Lineage (NCBI taxonomy): Eukaryota > Metazoa > Mollusca > Cephalopoda > Octopoda > Eledonidae > Eledone > Eledone cirrhosa. The sequence goes on from OZ024762.1 coordinate 12,346,361, forward strand.
GGAATGACCAAATGAGGTTTATTTTTCAACATGCAAGATTGCACAGCTCTAGCATCACTCCTTCATAGGCTGACCAAGATACTCTCATGGAATGATCAAATGAGGTTTATTTTTCCACATGCAAGATTGCACAGCTCTAGCATCACTCCTTCATAGGCTGACCAAGATACTCTCATGGAATGATCAAATGAGGTTTATTTTTCAACATGCAAGATTGTACAGCCCTAGCATCACTCTTTCATAGTGAGCCTATGAACTTTTAAGCCTACCTTATATGCAAACAATGTAAGTATATACAAATAATTACTAAGAAATTCGAAATAATTTTTGCACCCATTTTTGCGATTAAGTAAAGACGGAGTTATCGTTCTTGAGATTTCCTCCTGGTGAAATTTAAGGAACTGATGTCGCTAAATCGCCAAATCATTTACCTGCCCCGTTGCATCATGGGAGGGTAATGGCTGCCTTTTATTTTTCGAAAACCATGGCAGTCTTTTTAATATCTTTCTCGCCAAAATGTTTTAATTATTTACTTATATGAAACAAGAAACAAGATGCTGCGAAAGAAACTAAAGAATCTGCCATCGTTTAAAAAATAAAAGGCAGCCATTACCCTCCCATGAGGCAACGGGGCAGGTAAATGATTTGGCGATTTAGCGACATCAGTTCCTTAAATTCTCTGAGACGAAATCTCAAGAACGATAACTCTGTCTTTACTTAATCGCAAAAATGGGTGCAAAAATTATTTCGAAACAACACTTGCTATGGACGAAAACGACAATATTAAAAGTATTTTGTGGATTTTTAATAGGTGAACACATCATTATACACATATTTATATATATACATGTATATATATATATATACACATATATTTATAAATATATACATGTATATATATACATATATATATATATACATGTATATATATATATACATGTATATATATATATACATGTATATATAACTATATATATATATATAGTTATATATACATGTATATATATATATATATATATATATACATATATATAACTATATATACTTCGCTTTTACTTATTCTATATACATATATATATATATACATGAATATATATATATATACATACATGTATGTATACATCTATATATAGTTATATATACATGTATATATATATATATACATATATATAACTATATATACTTCGCTTTTACTTATTCTATATACATATATATACATGAATATATATATATATACATACATGTATATATACATCTATATATATACATGTACATACACATCTATATATATACATGTATATACACATCTATATATATACATGTATATACATACATGTATATATATATATACATACATGTATATATATATATATACATACATGTATATATATATATATACATGTATATATATATATATACATGTATATATATATACATACATGTATGTATATATATACATGTATGTATATATATACATGTATATATATATATACATGTATATATATATATATATATATATATATGTATATATATATATGTATATATATATACATGTATATATATATATATACACATATATATATATACATGTATATATATATATATATATACATGTATATATAACTATATATATAGTTATATATACATGTATATATATATACATGTATATATATATATACATGTATATATATACATACATGTATATATATATATATCTATATATATAAAGAAAAAGAGATGAAATCGAAAATGCAACTGGAGTCTTATTTAAAAAAAAAATATATATATTTATTTGGTTCCTTTACCGGTTTCGCAGTTCTGCTTTTCAATTCAAAAGTAGAGTTGAGATGGAGGGTCTGTGGTATTTCTCAGATGTGGAGTTAGCGACCCTCACAATTTAGAATTACCGTTTCAATGCAGTAACGCTTTCTCCATGAACCAGCCTGGTGGAGAGTGTTCTCTCACATTGTACAGGCTTGTAGTGAAGTATATACCACTGGTGTAGTGATGGTATAGTGTGGTGATATATACGAAAAATTTAATCTAACACACTAATGACTCCACCAAATATCTGAGATTCTTTCCTCTTCCTGTTCAACCATTGGCAAAGGTTAGTAGCACAAATGTTGACTCTAGTATGGGATGAAGGTCAGAGACTGCTGGAGAGAGCTCATCCATGGATCTTGGGAATTATACTTGTCCTAATATACAATTTAAATGAAAAATTAAATAACGAGAGAAAAAAAACAATCACGGTTGATAGAAAAAGTACATTTTATTTGTTTCCCAAAGAAGAAAAATACATTATTTTAGATGGCAGGATTATTGATCATGAAGTTATTTAAAGGTGGCTTAAATAATTGATTAGTTTTCTCGATTGGAAGACAGTTAAAGTATTGACTTAACAGATATAGCACCTCTCTTGTGATCCCTTCACGGGATAGGGTGTTACTAAAAATATAAGAAATTGTGGGGTTAGTGTTTCAGCTAAGTATTGATTTAACAGATATAGCACCTCTCTTGTGATCCCTTCACGGGATAGGGTGTTACTAAAAATATAAGAAATTGTGGGGTTAGTGTTTCAGCTAAGTATTGATTTAACAGATATAGCACCTCTCTTGTGATCCCTTCACGGGAGAAAGGGGTTACAGGAACTTATGGGCTTCATGTGGACATGTTTCAGCTAAAGATTTGATCCATCCTATGTCAATATTTGATGTGTCCCACCAAAAGTATTAAAAAAAAAAAAAACCACGAGCATGTCCACCAAAAATTGAAAAGTCAGGCATGATGAGAAAATTAGAAATCCGGGAATGTCGTCAAATGAGGAAGAATTTACTTGAAGTGTGCCACTTTGTTGTTGATTGGGAGTTTCACGTACCCGGGGGAGGTCATGTAGGCTTTGATCTTGGCCAGTTCTTCAAATCTCTTCATGAAAGCAATTATCTTTGGATAATTCTCAAGAAGTTTGCCGTCGAATGCTTTATGTTGGTCAAACAGTTCGTACATTGTGAAATCTGCGACAGTCACCTGGAAATATTCAAAGCAAAATTACACCTGTTTAATAACAAGAAAGTTAGTTATAATACTAAATCCTTCTTCTTCGCCCACTTATTCCTGAGAGGGTCGTGGGGACAGAGTCCTCAAATACTCCCTCCAGCAGGTCCTGTCAGAAGCAACCGTCTCCAACTGATCTGGCTGGATCCCCAAAGCAAGACCATCTTTCCTGTTTAGGGTCTCCTGCTGGCTGGTTTTGCCAATAAAATCTGTCCAGTGATTCTTTCCTGTGACATTCTAACTACATGTCCATAGTATCAGAGCTGTGATCTCTCAATTCGGAGAAGTAGCAGCTCTACTTGGAGTGACTCTCTCATCTCCGAGTTACACACTCTATTGAGTAACGTTACTCTAAAAACCCTTCGGAGAAACCCTTTAACTTCTTCATTATTTTCAAAAATATGTCTTTCACTGGAAAGGGTTAAAGTGTTTATATTTATCTAAAAGCTTCCATCATAATTTTAGGTAATAACCTTTGTTAAGTTATGTTCCAAACACCAGCCATTAGAGATATGGTACTAAAGTGATTACATTTATCTAAAAACTTCCAGATAGTCAGACAAATAAATGTATAGGTAGGGAGATAGATAGACATATGTATATATAGAAAGAGATAGACAGTCAGGCAGAGGGACATAGAGATAGTGAGGTAGGTGGGTGGGAAGGTTGATATGTAGGTAGATAGATAAGTAAGACTCACCTTTTCTCCACCAAACCAAGTATGTTTGCTCAAATAACTCTCAAACAACTTCAGTGATGTGTGTACCTGCTTCATATATTCTACTTTGTTCTCAGCCTGAAGGTTTCAAAGAGATAAGATTAACAAACATACCTTAAAGTAGTCATTATCACCATTTAAAGGCCATTTTCACTGCCATGTAACATCACATATTCACTGCCCATGTCTCACTACCATGTAGCATCCTCTACATTCACTACCCATGTAACACCCTCTACATTCACCACCATGTAGCACCCTCTACATTCACCACCATGTAGCACCCTCTACATTCACTGCCCATGTAGCATCCTCTTCATTCAATACCCATGTCTCACTACCATGTAGCATTCACTGCCCATGTCTCACTATCATGTAACATACTCTACATTCACTACCTCACAACTCCACACACACCTACCCAATAAAACCCTCCGTTACTTACGTAGTTCGGTGCATAACAAAGACGTACAAAACCATTCCTGAAGTCCATCGATTGGTTCTCCATAACATCCACAAGGACTTTCTCTTCTTCGGTTTCACCGACTACAATAGGAAAAGGAAGTGAAACTTACACCTTACACCCCTGGTGGTGGTGAGATTGGTTGGGGAGAGGGGACAGTGTCGAGAGGTGGTGGTGGGATTGGTTGGGGAGAGTTGACTTACGGAGGGAGGTGGGGGTGGTGGGATTGGTTGGGGGGTGGGGGTGGTGGGATTGGTTGGGGGGGGGGATTGGTTGGGGAGAGTTGACTTACGGAGGGAGGTGGGGGTGGTGGGATTGGTTGGGGAGACGGGAACAGTGTCGAGAGGTGACTTACGGTGGTGGTGGTGGTGGTGGTGGTGGGAGGGGAACAGTGTCGAGAGGTGACTTACGGAGGTGGTGGTGGTGTGGTGGTGGGAGGGGAACAGTGTCGAGAGGTGACTTACGGTGGTGGTGGTGGGATTGGTTGGGGAGAGTTGACTTACGGAGGTAGTGGTGGTGTGTGTGTGTGTGTGTGGGGGGGGGGGGGGGGCAGTGTCAAGCAAGAGAGAGAGAGAGAGGTGACTTACGGAGGTTGTTTTTACGTCCGATGTAGCGGATGATGGCGTTACTTTGTGATATCTTGATGTTACCATCAATATAGTAGGGAAGCTGAAATATAAAACAGAGAGTGGTGATGGTGGTGGTGGTGGTGGTGGTGGTGTTGTTGTTACTGGTGGCTGTAGTGTTGTTGGGGATATAGTGGTGGTGTTGTTACTGGTGGCTGTAGTGTTGTTGGGGATATAGTGGTGGTGTTGTTACTGGTGGCTGTAGTGTTGTTGGGGATATAGTGGTGGTGTTGTTACTGGTGGCTGTAGTGTTGTTGGGGATATAGTGGCGGTGGTGTTGTTACTGGTGGCTGTAGTGTTGTTGGGGATATAGTGGTGGTGGTGTTGTTACTGGTGGCTGTAGTGTTGTTGGGGATATAGTGGCGGTGGTGTTGTTACTGGTGGCTGTAGTGTTGTTGGGGATATAGTGGTGGTGGTGGTGTTACTGGTGGCTGTAGTGTTGTTGGGGATATAGTGGTGGTGTTGTTGTTACTGGTGGCTGTAGTGTTGTTGGGGATATAGTGGCGGTGGTGTTGTTACTGGTGGCTGTAGTGTTGTTGGGGATATAGTGGTGGTGGTGTTGTTGTTACTGGTGGCTGTAGTGTTGTTGGGGATATAGTGGTGGTGTTGTTACTGGTGGTTGTAGTGTTGTTGGGGATATAGTGGTGGTGTTGTTACTGGTGGTTGTAGTGTTGTTGGGGATATAGTGGTGGTGTTGTTACTGGTGGCTGTAGTGTTGTTGGGGATATAGTGGTGGTGTTGTTACTGGTGGCTGTAGTGTTGTTGGGGATATAGTGGTGGTGTTGTTACTGGTGGCTGTAGTGTTGTTGGGGATATAGTGGTGGTGGTGTTGTTACTGGTGGCTGTAGTGTTGTTGGGGATATAGTGGCGGTGGTGTTGTTACTGGTGGCTGTAGTGTTGTTGGGGATATAGTGGTGGTGGTGGTGTTACTGGTGGCTGTAGTGTTGTTGGGGATATAGTGGTGGTGTTGTTGTTACTGGTGGCTGTAGTGTTGTTGGGGATATAGTGGCGGTGGTGTTGTTACTGGTGGCTGTAGTGTTGTTGGGGATATAGTGGTGGTGGTGTTGTTGTTACTGGTGGCTGTAGTGTTGTTGGGGATATAGTGGTGGTGTTGTTACTGGTGGTTGTAGTGTTGTTGGGGATATAGTGGTGGTGTTGTTACTGGTGGTTGTAGTGTTGTTGGGGATATAGTGGTGGTGTTGTTACTGGTGGCTGTAGTGTTGTTGGGGATATAGTGGTGGTGTTGTTACTGGTGGCTGTAGTGTTGTTGGGGATATAGTGGTGGTGTTGTTACTGGTGGCTGTAGTGTTGTTGGGGATATAGTGGTGGTGTTGTTACTGGTGGCTGTAGTGTTGTTGGGGATATAGTGGTGGTGTTGTTACTGGTGGCTGTAGTGTTGTTGGGGATATAGTGGTGGTGTTGTTACTGGTGGCTGTAGTGTTGTTGGGGATATAGTGGTGGTGTTGTTACTGGTGGCTGTAGTGTTGTTGGGGATATAGTGGTGGTGTTGTTACTGGTGGTTGTAGTGTTGTTGGGGATATAGTGGTGGTGTTGTTACTGGTGGCTGTAGTGTTGTTGGGGATATAGTGGTGGTGTTGTTACTGGTGGCTGTAGTGTTGTTGGGGATATAGTGGTGGTGTTGTTACTGGTGGCTGTAGTGTTGTTGGGGATATAGTGGTGGTGTTGTTACTGGTGGCTGTAGTGTTGTTGGGGATATAGTGGTGGTGTTGTTACTGGTGGCTGTAGTGTTGTTGGGGATATAGTGGTGGTGGTGTTGTTACTGGTGGCTGTAGTGTTGTTGGGGATATAGTGGTGGTGGTGTTGTTACTGGTGGCTGTAGTGTTGTTGGGGATATAGTGGTGGTGGTGTTGTTACTGGTGGCTGTAGTGTTGTTGGGGATATAGTGGTGGTGGTGTTGTTACTGGTGGCTGTAGTGTTGTTGGGGATATAGTGGTGGTGTTGTTACTGGTGGCTGTAGTGTTGTTGGGGATATAGTGGTGGTGTTGTTACTGGTGGCTGTAGTGTTGTTGGGGATATAGTGGTGGTGGTGTTACTGGTGGCTGTAGTGTTGTTGGGGATATAGTGGTGGTGTTGTTACTGGTGGCTGTAGTGTTGTTGGGGATATAGTGGTGGTGTTGTTACTGGTGGCTGTAGTGTTGTTGGGGATATAGTGGTGGTGGTGTTACTGGTGGCTGTAGTGTTGTTGGGGATATAGTGGTGGTGGTGTTACTGGTGGTTGTAGTGTTGTTGGGGATATAGTGGTGGTGTTGTTACTGGTGGCTGTAGTGTTGTTGGGGATATAGTGGTGGTGGTGTTGTTACTGGTGGTTGTAGTGTTGTTGGGGATATAGTGGTGGTGGTGTTGTTGTTACTGGTGGCTGTAGTGTTGTTGGGGATATAGTGGTGGTGTTGTTACTGGTGGCTGTAGTGTTGTTGGGGATATAGTGGTGGTGTTGTTACTGGTGGTTGTAGTGTTGTTGGGGATATAGTGGTGGTGTTGTTACTGGTGGCTGTAGTGTTGTTGGGGATATAGTGGTGGTGGTGTTACTGGTGGCTGTAGTGTTGTTGGGGATATAGTGATGGTGGTGTTGTTACTGGTGGCTGTAGTGTTGTTGGGGATATAGTGGTGGTGTTGTTACTGGTGGCTGTAGTGTTGTTGGGGATATAGTGGTGGTGTTGTTACTGGTGGCTGTAGTGTTGTTGGGGATATAGTGGTGGTGGTGTTGTTACTGGTGGCTGTAGTGTTGTTGGGGATATAGTGGCGGTGTTGTTACTGGTGGTTGTAGTGTTGTTGGGGATATAGTGGTGGTGGTGTTGTTACTGGTGGCTGTAGTGTTGTTGGGGATATAGTGGTGGTGGTGTTACTGGTGGTTGTAGTGTTGTTGGGGATATAGTGGTGGTGGTGTTGTTACTGGTGGTTGTAGTGTTGTTGGGGATATAGTGGTGGTGGTGTTACTGGTGGCTGTAGTGTTGTTGGGGATATAGTGGCGGTGGTGTTGTTACTGGTGGCTGTAGTGTTGTTGGGGATATAGTGGTGGTGTTGTTACTGGTGGCTGTAGTGTTGTTGGGGATATAGTGGTGGTGTTGTTACTGGTGGCTGTAGTGTTGTTGGGGATATAGTGGTGGTGTTGTTACTGGTGGCTGTAGTGTTGTTGGGGATATAGTGGTGGTGTTGTTACTGGTGGCTGTAGTGTTGTTGGGGATATAGTGGTGGTGTTGTTACTGGTGGCTGTAGTGTTGTTGGGGATATAGTGGTGGTGGTGTTGTTACTGGTGGCTGTAGTGTTGTTGGGGATATAGTGGCGGTGTTGTTACTGGTGGCTGTAGTGTTGTTGGGGATATAGTGGTGGTGGTGTTACTGGTGGCTGTAGTGTTGTTGGGGATATAGTGGTGTTGTTGTTACTGGTGGTTGTTGGGGATATAGTGGTGGCTGTAGGTGGGGGGGTGTAATGGTGGTAATGATGGTGTTGTTAGTGGTATTGATGATGGTGGTTGGATAGTGGTATTGGTGGCGATGGTAGTGGTATTGATACGGGGGAGGAGGGGTGATGATGATGGTGGTGGTGGTGGTAGAACACCACCCCCTATACATTAAAATCCAACCTACATTAGCAAAATCCAATCCAAAAGACTGTTTCACTTTGAACCAACATTCACGACTAAATTCAGGAGCTGATAAAATAGAAGAAGAAAAATTAAATAATTAAAATAGAATAAGTAAACATTACAATACAACGGGGGGAAACATAATAGTATCACCGATGATGTCACAGGTGTGTGATGAAAGAACTTTGATAGACTATATATAATAGTATCACTGATGATGTCACAGGTGTGTGATGAAAGAACTTTGATAGACTATATATAATAGTATCACTGATGATGTTACAGGTGTGTGATGAAAGCACTTTGATAGACTATATATAGATATATATATTTATATCTTATTTCCCATATTATGTATCCTCCTAATGTTCTTATGACATTATATTTGTGTTTCAACCTTTATTATATACTCTGATGATTCCGGCCTTGTGCTAGGAATGTGTTGGTGGTGGTAGTGCTGGTAGTGGTGTTGGTGGTGATGGTAGTGGTCATGTAAGGGTTAA
>OZ024762.1:12360331-12370331 GCA_964016885.1 Eledone cirrhosa
GTAGTAGTAGTAATAGTAGTAGTAGTAGTAGTAGTGGTGGTGGTGGTAGTAGTGGTGGTGGTGGTGGTAGTAGTAGTGGTATTGGTAGTAGTAGTAGTATAGTAGTAGTAGTGGTGGTGGTGGTAGTAGTAGTGGTGGTGGTAGCAGTAGTAGTGGTGGTGGTAGCAGTAGTAGTAGTGGTGGCAGTAGTGGTACTACGTAAACGTATAGAACAGCGAACCAATGTAAGGGACATAATTTGTGTGTGTGGTATGTATGTATGTATGTATATAAGTATTGACTATATAGTTATGTATATATAATAAACATATATGTGTATATATTGATGTCAACTAGATATTTCGAGTAGCGTTAGGCATGCATGATATATATATATATATATATAGGAAAAGGTATGACCCCGACAGCAGAGCTCAAGCCGTTTTGACGGCTATTTCTGGTCCAGAAATAGCCGTCGTACGGCTTGAGCTCTGCCGTCGGGGTCATACCTTTTCCTATTACCCACTTTACTACCCTAAGTATTGAGTACTCTGGTGCGTTATGGTCCATCTGGTTCTCTTACCACAATTCCTTCGTTATATATATATATATATATCCAGGGAACGTAAGGTGAACTTACTGTAGGTTCACCCAGGTGAGCACTGGATCTTTAGATTCACGTCTGTAGCGAGGTGTAGAGCTAAATTATATATATATATGAATAAATTTAGTCCTTCATCAGTGATCTTCCAACCTTCATTGGTATTTCATCGCTTTAAAGACCATATACCTCCGGTTGGTGCGAGCAACGGCTAAAGAAAGTCGTTGGGACACGTAAATAAGGGGAACGAGCGAGACTGTAAACAATCAAAGATGGTAATGCAACGAAAAGTGAGGAAGAAGGAGTCAAGTCCCAGTTATATATATATATATATATATATATAATACGCGCCTATACATACATGTATAAGTATGCATGGTATGGTTATATATATACGCATATATAGTTAATACCACACATATAAATAGTTAACAAAGCTACTCATTTCGAAAAAAAAAACATATATATTATGGAATACTGTTGGCTTTTTGCTACAATATTTTCTATACCTTTCATTTATATATATATATATATAATCTTCAGTCTAGCCACTAGAAGCAAATCAGAGAGGTGGAGTATCGTTTTATCTTTATCTATGCACGAGTTATTTCCCTTAGCTCATATTTCTTTTATAGACACTGATGATGTAAAATGAAGAACATTTATATTCAACAAACTTTAATTAAATCATATAATAGTTGTAATTAAAAAAATAGATCAATGAATGAATAATGAAAGCAGCCGAAATAGGGTTCTTCCGAAGGGTTTTTGGAGTAACGTTACTTGATAGAGTGTGTAGCTCGAAGATCAGAGAGTCACTCCAGGTAGAGCTGCTACTTCTCTGAATTAAGAGGTCACAACTCTGATACTCTGGACTTGTGGTTAGAATGTCTCAGGAAAGAATAGCTGGATTGAGAGATCACAGCTCTGATACTATGGACATGTGGTTAGAATGTCTCAGGAAAGAATAGCTGGATTGAGACATCACAGCTCTGATACTACAGACATGTGGTTAGAATGTCTCAGGAAAGAATAGCTGGATTGAGACATCACAGCTCTGATACTATGGACATGTGGTTAGAATGTCTCAGGAAAGAATAGCTGTATTGAGACATCACAGCTCTGATATTATGGACATGTGGTTAGAATGTCTCAGGAAAGAATAGCTGGATTGAGAGATCACAGCTCTGATATTATGGACATGTGGTTAGAATGTCTCAGGAAAGAATAGCTGGATTGAGACATCACAGCTCTGATATTATGGACATGTGGTTAGAATGTCTCAGGAAAGAATAGCTGGATTGAGACATCACAGCTCTGATATTATGGACATGTGGTTAGAATGTCTCAGGAAAGAATAGCTGGATTGAGACATCACAGCTCTGATATTATGGACATGTGGTTAGAATGTCTCAGGAAAGAATAACTGGATTGAGACATCACAGCTCTGATATTATGGACATGTGGTTAGAATGTCTCAGGAAAGAATAGCTGGATTGAGACATCACAGCTCTGATATTATGGATATGTGGTTAGAATGTCTCAGGAAAGAATAACTGGATTGAGAGATCACAGCTCTGATACTATGGACATGTGGTTAGAATGTCTCAGGAAAGAATAACTGGATTGAGACATCACAGCTCTGATATTATGGACATGTGGTTAGAATGTCTCAGGAAAGAATAACTGGATTGAGAGATCACAGCTCTGATACTATGGACATGTGGTTAGAATGTCTCAGGAAAGAATAACTGGATTGAGACATCACAGCTCTGATATTATGGACATGTGGTTAGAATGTCTCAGGAAAGAATAGTTGGATTGAGACATCACAGCTCTGATATTATGGACATGTGGTTAGAATGTCTCAGGAAAGAATAACTGGATTGAGACATCACAGCTCTGATATTATGGACATGTGGTTAGAATGTCTCAGGAAAGAATAGCTGGATTGAGACATCACAGCTCTGATATTATGGACATGTGGTTAGAATGTCTCAGGAAAGAATAACTGGATTGAGAGATCACAGCTCTGATACTATGGACATGTGGTTAGAATGTCTCAGGAAAGAATAACTGGATTGAGACATCACAGCTCTGATATTATGGACATGTGGTTAGAATGTCTCAGGAAAGAATAACTGGATTGAGAGATCACAGCTCTGATACTATGGACATGTGGTTAGAATGTCTCAGGAAAGAATAACTGGATTGAGACATCACAGCTCTGATACTACGGACATGTGGTTAGAATGTCTCAGGAAAGAATAGCTGGATTGAGACATCACAGCTCTGATATTATGGACATGTGGTTAGAATGTCTCAGGAAAGAATAGCTGGATTGAGAGATCACAGCTCTGATATTATGGACATGTGGTTAGAATGTCTCAGGAAAGAATAACTGGATTGAGAGATCACAGCTCTGATACTATGGACATGTGGTTAGAATGTCTCAGGAAAGAATAGCTGGATTGAGAGATCACAGCTCTGATACTATGGACATGTGGTTAGAATGTCTCAGGAAAGAATAGCTGGATTGAGACATCACAGCTCTGATACTATGGACATGTGGTTAGAATGTCTCAGGAAAGAATAGCTGGATTGAGACATCACAGCTCTGATATTATGGACATGTGGTTAGAATGTCTCAGGAAAGAATAGCTGGATTGAGAGATCACAGCTCTGATATTATGGACATGTGGTTAGAATGTCTCAGGAAAGAATAGCTGGATTGAGACATCACAGCTCTGATATTATGGACATGTGGTTAGAATGTCTCAGGAAAGAATAGCTGGATTGAGAGATCACAGCTCTGATATTATGGACATGTGGTTAGAATGTCTCAGGAAAGAATAACTGGATTGAGAGATCACAGCTCTGATACTATGGACATGTGGTTAGAATGTCTCAGGAAAGAATAGCTGGATTGAGAGATCACAGCTCTGATACTATGGACATGTGGTTAGAATGTCTCAGGAAAGAATAGCTGGATTGAGACATCACAGCTCTGATATTATGGACATGTGGTTAGAATGTCTCAGGAAAGAATAACTGGATTGAGAGATCACAGCTCTGATACTATGGACATGTGGTTAGAATGTCTCAGGAAAGAATAGCTGGATTGAGAGATCACAGCTCTGATACTATGGACATGTGGTTAGAATGTCTCAGGAAAGAATAGCTGGATTGAGACATCACAGCTCTGATATTATGGACATGTGGTTAGAATGTCTCAGGAAAGAATAACTGGATTGAGAGATCACAGCTCTGATACTATGGACATGTGGTTAGAATGTCTCAGGAAAGAATAGCTGGATTGAGAGATCACAGCTCTGATACTATGGACATGTGGTTAGAATGTCTCAGGAAAGAATAGCTGGATTGAGACATCACAGCTCTGATACTATGGACATGTGGTTAGAATGTCTCAGGAAAGAATAGCTGGATTGAGACATCACAGCTCTGATACTATGGACATGTGGTTAGAATGTCTCAGGAAAGAATAGCTGGATTGAGAGATCACAGCTCTGATATTATGGACATGTGGTTAGAATGTCTCAGGAAAGAATAACTGGATTGAGACATCACAGCTCTGATACTACAGACATGTGGATAGAATGTCTCAGGAAAGAATAGCTGGATTGAGAGATCACAGCTCTGATACTATGGACATGTGGTTAGAATGTCTCAGGAAAGAATAGCTGGATTGAGACATCACAGCTCTGATACTATGGACATGTGGTTAGAATGTCTCAGGAAAGAATAGCTGGATTGAGAGATCACAGCTCTGATACTACAGACATGTGGTTAGAATGTCTCAGGAAAGAATAGCTGGATTGAGAGATCACAGCTCTGATACTACAGACATGTGGTTAGAATGTCTCAGGAAAGAATAGCTGGATTGAGACATCACAGCTCTGATATTATGGACATGTGGTTAGAATGTCTCAGGAAAGAATAGCTGGATTGAGAGATCACAGCTCTGATACTATGGACATGTGGTTAGAATGTCTCAGGAAAGAATAGCTGGATTGAGACATCACAGCTCTGATACTATGGACATGTGGTTAGAATGTCTCAGGAAAGAATAGCTGGATTGAGAGATCACAGCTCTGATACTACAGACATGTGGTTAGAATGTCTCAGGAAAGAATAGCTGGATTGAGAGATCACAGCTCTGATACTACAGACATGTGGTTAGAATGTCTCAGGAAAGAATAGCTGGATTGAGACATCACAGCTCTGATATTATGGACATGTGGTTAGAATGTCTCAGGAAAGAATAGCTGGATTGAGAGATCACAGCTCTGATACTATGGACATGTGGTTAGAATGTCTCAGGAAAGAATAGCTGGATTGAGACATCACAGCTCTGATACTACGGACATGTGGTTAGAATGTCTCAGGAAAGAATAGCTGGATTGAGAGATCACAGCTCTGATACTATGGACATGTGGTTAGAATGTCTCAGGAAAGAATAGCTGGATTGAGAGATCACAGCTCTGATACTACGGACATGTGGTTAGAATGTCTCAGGAAAGAATAGCTGGATTGAGAGATCACAGCTCTGATACTACGGACATGTGGTTAGAATGTCTCAGGAAAGAATAGCTGGATTGAGAGATCACAGCTCTGATACTACGGACATGTGGTTAGAATGTCTCAGGAAAGAATAGCTGGATTGAGACATCACAGCTCTGATACTACGGACATGTGGTTAGAATGTCTCAGGAAAGAATAGCTGGATTGAGACATCACAGCTCTGATACTATGGACATGTGGTTAGAATGTCTCAGGAAAGAATAGCTGGATTGAGACATCACAGCTCTGATACTACGGACATGTGGTTAGAATGTCTCAGGAAAGAATAGCTGGATTGAGACATCACAGCTCTGATACTATGGACATGTGGTTAGAATGTCTCAGGAAAGAATAGCTGGATTGAGACATCACAGCTCTGATACTACGGACATGTGGTTAGAATGTCTCAGGAAAGAATAGCTGGATTGAGACATCACAGCTCTGATACTATGGACATGTGGTTAGAATGTCTCAGGAAAGAATAGCTGGATTGAGACATCACAGCTCTGATACTACGGACATGTGGTTAGAATGTCTCAGGAAAGAATAGCTGGATTGAGACATCACAGCTCTGATACTATGGACATGTGGTTAGAATGTCTCAGGAAAGAATAGCTGGATTGAGACATCACAGCTCTGATACTACAGACATGTGGTTAGAATGTCTCAGGAAAGAATAGCTGGATTGAGACATCACAGCTCTGATACTACGGACATGTGGTTAGAATGTCTCAGGAAAGAATAGCTGGATTGAGACATCACAGCTCTGATACTACGGACATGTGGTTAGAATGTCTCAGGAAAGAATAGCTGGATTGAGACATCACAGCTCTGATACTATGGACATGTGGTTAGAATGTCTCAGGAAAGAATAGCTGGATTGAGAGATCACAGCTCTGATACTACGGACATGTGGTTAGAATGTCTCAGGAAAGAATAGCTGGATTGAGACATCACAGCTCTGATACTACGGACATGTGGTTAGAATGTCTCAGGAAAGAATAGCTGGATTGAGACATCACAGCTCTGATACTATGGACATGTGGTTAGAATGTCTCAGGAAAGAATAGCTGGATTGAGACATCACAGCTCTGATACTACGGACATGTGGTTAGAATGTCTCAGGAAAGAATAGCTGGATTGAGACATCACAGCTCTGATACTATGGACATGTGGTTAGAATGTCTCAGGAAAGAATAGCTGGATTGAGACATCACAGCTCTGATACTACAGACATGTGGTTAGAATGTCTCAGGAAAGAATAGCTGGATTGAGACATCACAGCTCTGTTACTATGGACATGTGGTTAGAATGTCTCAGGAAAGAATAGCTGGATTGAGAGATCACAGCTCTGATACTATGGACATGTGGTTAGAATGTCTCAGGAAAGAATAGCTGGATTGAGACATCACAGCTCTGATACTATGGACATGTGGTTAGAATGTCTCAGGAAAGAATAGCTGGATTGAGACATCACAGCTCTGTTACTATGGACATGTGGTTAGAATGTCTCAGGAAAGAATAGCTGGATTGAGAGATCACAGCTCTGATACTATGGACATGTGGTTAGAATGTCTCAGGAAAGAATAGCTGGATTGAGACATCACAGCTCTGATACTATGGACATGTGGTTAGAATGTCTCAGGAAAGAATAGCTGGATTGAGACATCACAGCTCTGATACTATGGGCATGTGGTTAGAATGTCTCAGGAAAGAATAGCTGGATTGAGACATCACAGCTCTGATACTATGGGCATGTGGTTAGAATGTCTCAGGAAAGAATAGCTGGATTGAGACATCACAGCTCTGTTACTATGGACATGTGGTTAGAATGTCTCAGGAAAGAATAGCTGGATTGAGAGATCACAGCTCTGATACTATGGACATGTGGTTAGAATGTCTCAGGAAAGAATAGCTGGATTGAGACATCACAGCTCTGATACTATGGACATGTGGTTAGAATGTCTCAGGAAAGAATAGCTGGATTGAGAGATCACAGCTCTGATACTATGGACATGTGGTTAGAATGTCTCAGGAAAGAATAGCTGGATTGAGAGATCACAGCTCTGATACTATGGACATGTGGTTAGAATGTCTCAGGAAAGAATAGCTGGATTGAGACATCACAGCTCTGATACTATGGACATGTGGTTAGAATGTCTCAGGAAAGAATAGCTGGATTGAGAGATCACAGCTCTGATACTATGGACATGTGGTTAGAATGTCTCAGGAAAGAATAGCTGGATTGAGACATCACAGCTCTGATACTATGGACATGTGGTTAGAATGTCTCAGGAAAGAATAGCTGGATTGAGACATCACAGCTCTGATACTATGGACATGTGGTTAGAATGTCTCAGGAAAGAATAGCTGGATTGAGACATCACAGCTCTGATACTATGGACATGTGGTTAGAATGTCTCAGGAAAGAATAGCTGGATTGAGAGATCACAGCTCTGATACTATGGACATGTGGTTAGAATGTCTCAGGAAAGAATAGCTGGATTGAGACATCACAGCTCTGATACTATGGACATGTGGTTAGAATGTCTCAGGAAAGAATAGCTGGATTGAGACATCACAGCTCTGATACTATGGACATGTGGTTAGAATGTCTCAGGAAAGAATAGCTGGATTGAGACATCACAGCTCTGATACTATGGACATGTGGTTAGAATGTCTCAGGAAAGAATAGCTGGATTGAGACATCACAGCTCTGATACTATGGACATGTGGTTAGAATGTCTCAGGAAAGAATAGCTGGATTGAGACATCACAGCTCTGATACTATGGACATGTGGTTAGAATGTCTCAGGAAAGAATAGCTGGATTGAGAGATCACAGCTCTGATACTATGGACATGTGGTTAGAATGTCTCAGGAAAGAATAGCTGGATTGAGACATCACAGCTCTGATACTATGGACATGTGGTTAGAATGTCTCAGGAAAGAATAGCTGGATTGAGACATCACAGCTCTGATACTATGGACATGTGGTTAGAATGTCTCAGGAAAGAATAGCTGGATTGAGACATCACAGCTCTGATACTATGGACATGTGGTTAGAATGTCTCAGGAAAGAATAGCTGGATTGAGACATCACAGCTCTGATACTATGGACATGTGGTTAGAATGTCTCAGGAAAGAATAGCTGGATTGAGAGATCACAGCTCTGATACTATGGACATGTGGTTAGAATGTCTCAGGAAAGAATAGCTGGATTGAGACATCACAGCTCTGATACTATGGACATGTGGTTAGAATGTCTCAGGAAAGAATAGCTGGATTGAGACATCACAGCTCTGATACTATGGACATGTGGTTAGAATGTCTCAGGAAAGAATAGCTGGATTGAGACATCACAGCTCTGATACTATGGACATGTGGTTAGAATGTCTCAGGAAAGAATAGCTGGATTGAGACATCACAGCTCTGATACTATGGACATGTGGTTAGAATGTCTCAGGAAAGAATAGCTGGATTGAGACATCACAGCTCTGATACTATGGACATGTGGTTAGAATGTCTCAGGAAAGAATAGCTGGATTGAGACATCACAGCTCTGATACTATGGACATGTGGTTAGAATGTCTCAGGAAAGAATAGCTGGATTGAGAGATCACAGCTCTGATACTATGGACATGTGGTTAGAATGTCTCAGGAAAGAATAGCTGGATTGAGACATCACAGCTCTGATACTATGGACATGTGGTTAGAATGTCTCAGGAAAGAATAGCTGGATTGAGACATCACAGCTCTGATACTATGGACATGTGGTTAGAATGTCTCAGGAAAGAATAGCTGGATTGAGACATCACAGCTCTGATACTATGGACATGTGGTTAGAATGTCTCAGGAAAGAATAGCTGGATTGAGACATCACAGCTCTGATACTATGGACATGTGGTTAGAATGTCTCAGGAAAGAATAGCTGGATTGAGAGATCACAGCTCTGATACTATGGACATGTGGTTAGAATGTCTCAGGAAAGAATAGCTGGATTGAGACATCACAGCTCTGATACTATGGACATGTGGTTAGAATGTCTCAGGAAAGAATAGCTGGATTGAGACATCACAGCTCTGATACTATGGACATGTGGTTAGAATGTCTCAGGAAAGAATAGCTGGATTGAGACATCACAGCTCTGATACTATGGACATGTGGTTAGAATGTCTCAGGAAAGAATAGCTGGATTGAGAGATCACAGCTCTGATACTATGGACATGTGGTTAGAATGTCTCAGGAAAGAATAGCTGGATTGAGACATCACAGCTCTGATATTATGGACATGTGGTTAGAATGTCTCAGGAAAGAATAGCTGGATTGAGACATCACAGCTCTGATACTATGGGCATGTGGTTAGAATGTCTCAGGAAAGAATAGCTGGATTGAGACATCACAGCTCTGATACTATGGACATGTGGTTAGAATGTCTCAGGAAAGAATAGCTGGATTGAGACATCACAGCTCTGATACTATGGACATGTGGTTAGAATGTCTCAGGAAAGAATAGCTGGATTGAGACATCACAGCTCTGATACTATGGACATGTGGTTAGAATGTCTCAGGAAAGAATAGCTGGATTGAGACATCACAGCTCTGATACTATGGACATGTGGTTAGAATGTCTCAGGAAAGAATAGCTGGATTGAGAGATCACAGCTCTGATACTATGGACATGTGGTTAGAATGTCTCAGGAAAGAATAGCTGGATTGAGACATCACAGCTCTGATACTATGGACATGTGGTTAGAATGTCTCAGGAAAGAATAGCTGGATTGAGACATCACAGCTCTGATACTATGGACATGTGGTTAGAATGTCTCAGGAAAGAATA
>OZ024762.1:12375331-12385331 GCA_964016885.1 Eledone cirrhosa
CTTTTATATCGGTTATTTAATTTATTTGGTCCTCAATGTTAAACAGAAAAAATGAATGGAATAACAACACCCAAACAAACAATACTGACCTAAGAGAAGTAAATAAATAAACACATACACAAGCACAATAACAACAAACACATCTAAACACACACTAGTAAACTAAGATAGAATACATTAACCAATACACAGTCACCCAAACAAGAACACACATCAAACAAAACACTATACACACACGCAAACGCATACGCAGAGAAGACAAAAAAAATAAACAAATAAATAAAAAAAATAAACAGACTAAATAAAGATGGTGTAAGGATACAATGCAACAGGAGGAAACATAATAGCACCACTGACGATGTTGCAGATGTGCAACGAAAGAACTTTGATAGACTATATATATGTGTTTGTGTCTATATTATATCTGTATTTCTGACCGTTGGTCAGTCAATGGCAACATTGAGGACCAAATAAATTAAATTAACCGATATAAAAGACACAGAAGCGAAAACAAACCAAGCAGTGAGTGTGTTCTGTTATTAATTCTGGCAATATTATTACACAAATATGACCCTCCCCAAGTATAATATTTGTTTCGACACACGATTTCATATCAAAAACCTCGCAAAACTATATATATATATATATATATATATATATCACACACGTATGTATGTGTATGTATGTATATATATATATGTATATCACACACGTATGTATGTGTATGTATGTATACACGTATGCATATTTGTATAGAAAAAAGTTTAGAAAAGAAATTTCAAAATAGAAAATAAAATTCAAAAGAGAACAGCAGTTATTTGAGGGGGGCGGGGGGTGTAAAAGCTTAGGGGGTTAAACTGGAAGTAGAGGGATGTTCGAAGTAGGGTCTCCATAGCTGGGACCAGGGTAAATACTGTGTCATATATAAATGTGCATGCGTTTTTATACACACATATATAAATGTACATATGTGTGTGTGTGTGTGTGTGTATATTTATATATACACATATATATATATATATATATATATATAAATGTATGTTAGTATGTGTATATATATATATATATATAAATGTATGAATGTATATTTATATGTATATATATATACTTACATATATATAAATATATATATATATGTGTACAAATACATATATATATATATATAAATGTATGTATGTGTATATATATATATAAATGTATGTATATATATATATATATCTACATACATACATATATATAAATATATATGTGTGTATATATATATATATATATAAATGTATGTACGTATGTATGTATGTATGTAGACATATGTATGTATATATATATATAGGATAGGTGTGTATATGTATGTATATATATATAAAATAGGTATATATATATAGTTATGTAGATTAAGCAGCCATAAGAAGACTAAAAAATGGTAGAGTCCCAGGAACAGACAATGTCCGAGGAGAAGTGATCCAGCAAAGAGGAGGGGGAGTTGTAGACATCCTTACCTGCATATATAGGTGTGTATATATATAGGTATGTGTGTATATATAGGTATAGGTGTATATATATATATATGTATATATATATATATATATATATAGGTGTGTGTGTATTTATAAGTACGCATGTGTATATATATATATATATATATATAGGTGTGTGTGTATTTATAAGTACGCGTGTGTATATATATATATAGGTGTGTGTGTATTTTTAGGTATGTGCGTGTATATAGTTATATATATCTGTGTGTGTGTATAAGGATGTGAAAAGTCAACAAAGAAAAACACAAAAGAACCAAATACAATGTTGATATATATATATATATATATAGCTTGGTTACAGTATTGGCCTTGCAATCGAAAGGTTGTGAGTTCAATTCTCAGACCGGGTGATGTGTTGTTTCCTTGAGCAAGACACTTTATTTCACATTGCTCCAGTTTACTCAGCTGTAGAAATGAGATGATAGGGACTGGGGTCCTATCATTCCACTGCAAAGTGGACGTGTAGGGCAAAAAAGCACCCAGCACTCACTGTAAATGAGGTTGGTGTTAGGAAGGGCATCCAGCTGTAGAAATCAAGCCAGAATCAGTTCCCGTCCCACCCTTGCAAGCAGGGAAAAGCGGACGTAAAATGATGATGATGATGATATATATATATATGAATGTGTATATATATATATACACACACATCTATATATATATATATATATATATATCATCATGATCATCATTTTACATCCGCTTTATACTTCTTGCAAAGGTGGGACATATATATATATATATATATGCGTATATATACATGTGTGTGAGTCTTGGGTTCAATCGGGGGTAACCACAGTAAGTAAGGTACTCCCCCCCCCCCCTTTTTTTTTTCTAAATGTCTCTCCACTACTTCCCCACCCTCAGAACTCTCTTACCACCCACTTTTCTCGTTCGCCCCCCCCCCACCCCACTCCCAAGAGCGTGAAACTAATAAACCTTTGTTTTTACTGCCTCTCTGTTTTCGTTCCCGTTCCAAATTTTCACTATATATATATATATATATACACACACACACACGTGTGTATGTCTGTAATAATATTTACATAGACAATATTACATAACCAACCAATAAACAGGTGATTTCCCAATCCAACAGGTAAATCTAAATAAAGCAATCAGCATCTTACCTGTTTATTTATATTGGTCTTTTATATTGACATACGTCTGGAATATTTACCTGTTGGAGTGGGAAACCAAGCTGTCCCTTATTCTGTAATACTATGTACGTAATTAACTCTGAAGACCCTGCAATAATTTAGCAGAAATTATCTGGAAAATGGGCTTCGTTAGCTGAAATGGTTAAACGATCTTTACAGGTAGAAAGTTTGTTGTAAAATATTTGTAATACTAAAGAGAAAAGACTTCATATTTTAATGAGATGCAGAAATAGGTATGATAGTGTTGTTGTTTTGTACTTTTGAAGACTATTTTGCTAGCGTGGTTTCATGTGGTACAGGATTAACGTCCTGTACCACATGAAACCACGCTAGCAAGTTTATATATATATGTATTTATATATATATGAGTTTATATATATATGTATATAGGGAATCCAACTGTAGAAAACCTGCCAGACAGTCCTATGCGAGCAAGACAATCACTCTTGCCTCAAGTGGGAAAACCCCCGTCCAAACCCATGCAAGCGTGGAACACGGACGTTAAACGTTGATGATGATGATGATGATATATATATATATATATATACATATATATATTAACTCATCCACAATTTATAGAGCTCTCACTTGTTGATCTTAATGCTATGCTGTACATAGATAAATATTATATATATATATAAATATAAATATATATATATATATATTTTTTGCAATGCATCGTATTGCTGGCCATAGGCAAGACCCTAGTAGGACTAAAAAGTCACGTCTTTGATGTTCATGCTTAAGTATCAAGTAATGGCATTACTCGAAATCAAGTTGCAGCCAATATCATCATCATATATGTATGTATATATATATATATATATATATATATATACACAATATATGTATGTATGTATGTGTATATATATATATATATATTTAGTAGAATGGTGTTTTGTAAAAGAAAAGAAGGGAACTACAATTACAGTGAAGTACTCAATACATTATGTAGAGAGGGTATTTTATTTTATTTCATTTTATTGAGAGGTGACTCATACAGAACCAGTACTGTTTCATTCAGTGAAGAAATCATCAAAAACTGTACAATGCCAGTAAAAGTTACCTCTCAATGATATGTGAGTGTATATATATATGTGTGTCTGTATATATGTGTGTGTGTGTATATGTGTGTCTGTATATATATATATATATATATATATGTGCGTGTGCATACATGTGTGTGTGTGTATATATTCCTGTCATTTTAACTTATTTTCATTTTTAAAATATAAGTTGCCATTCCCTATATTTTATGTGGGTGGTCCCACGGGCTATACCGATAGCAATATCACATATCGGCATGCCACACTCAGTCCGGTTGTCAAAATAAGTCTAGTCCTTTTCTAATTGTGCTAACTAAAACGTGTGGCCATGCACCGCTCGACCACACATTTGTACCGCGCTTCGGGTCCTATTTTTCTTTCTCTCTTCCTATAGACAGTATTAATAGAACTTATTAGTTAACACACAAACACTTTACTTAAGTGACGCGTAACCCTGCTATCCTGCTATGGGGGTAAGGGCGTGCTATCGCTTACCCAAGGCGAATGCCCAGACTAGCGGAGGCCTCTTACTTCTCCCACTCGGATACTTAACCGACCGCTTGCCGGGTTAGTTATAATTAATCAAAATTTTAAAAAAAAAAAAAAAAAGTGAGACGATCATCCCCCCGGACCCGGCAAGGGTTCATATAGGAGAAAGGGGATTAGACGACAGGCAGCCACAGTGGGGGGGAACTCGGATGCGCTCAGAGACTTCCATACTGCGTGCGAGCTGACATGCCAGAATCAGCCAGCACTCAACTCTAGCATCTCCACCTTCGACAGCATCGCCTGACGGCACAGAAGCCTGCTAAACCTTCGATTTATATATATGTATATATATATATATAGTCAAGTGGGAAAACTCTCGTCCAAACCCATGCAAGCGTGGAAGATGGACGTTAAACGACGACGACGATAGATGTATATGTGTGTATATGTGTGTATATATATATATATATATATATATATATATATGTATATGTGTGTATATATATATATATATGTATATATATATATATATATATATATATATATATATATATATATATATATATATATATATATATATATATATATATGTATATATATATATATATATATATATATATATATATATATATGTATATGTGTATATATATATATATATATATATATATATGTGTATATATATATATATATATATATATATATGTATATGTGTATATATATATATATATATATATATATATATATATATATATATATATATATATATGTATATGTGTATATATATATATATATATATATATATATATATATATATATGTATATGTGTATATATATATATATATATATATATATATATATATACAGAAGCCTGCTAAACCTTTGATTTATATATTATACATACACACACATATATATATATATATATATGTATAATATATAAATCAAAGGTTAGAGATGATATATAAACATATATATATATATATATATAGTGTGTGCATGTGTGCGTGTGTAATCAAGTGTTTGTATGTGTGTATAAGTGTGTGTGTGTGTAATCAGGTGTGTGTGTGTATGAGTGTGTGTGTGTTAAGGGTGTGTGCGTGTGTCTGTTAGGTGTGTGTGTGTGTGTTAGGTGTGTTTTAGGTGTGTGTGTGTGTGTTAGGTGTGTGTTTTAGGTGTGTGTGTGTGTGTTAGGTGTGTGTTTTAGGTGTGTGTGTGTCAGAGTCATTCAGGATGGATCGGTTGGTGGAGATCTTTAATGGAGCCATGGCTGGGAGAGCAATTAGAGGTAGTGATGAGAGGAGAGTCCCAGCGTTCATGGCTCACCCCTGGGGCCAGGTGAACAATATGGACATGGACCGCCTGATGTTTCTCGTGACGGGGTGGAATAGTGATGGACTTGTAGGTCACCTCGTCGTCTTCCTTGGGGACATATTCACCCTCAATACTGAAACAGAAGGAAATATATTGGGTTTATATATGAGAGATAAGTAGAGAGGGGTAGAGAGAGAGAGAGGTAGATAGAGAGAGAGAGGTATATAGAGAGAGGGAGGTAGAGAGGGGGTAGAGAGAGAGGTATAGAGAGAGAGGGAGATAGAGAGAGAGAGGGGTAGAGAGAGAGAGGTAGATAGATAGAGAGAGAGAGGTAGATAGATAGAGAGAGGGAGGTAGATAGATAGAGAGAGGGAGGTAGATAGATAGAGAGAGGGAGTTAGAGAGACAGAGAGAGGGAGATAGAGAGAGGTAGGTAGATAGATAGAGAAAGGTATATATATATATATAGAGAGAGAGAGAGAAACAGAAATAAATAGATAGATGTAGAAAGTTGGAGAGAGAGGAGAGAGAGGGGTGGAGAGGGGTGGAGAGGGGGTGGATAAAGAAAGAAGGGGCATGAAAAAAAGAGGGGAGAGAAGGAAGAGAAATATGGACAACATGAGAGAGAGGTACATATACACATATATGGACTATATCAGTATATACACACATGCAGAGACAGACACACACACAGACAGACACATACATACATACAAACATATAGACTATATTAGAACATACACACACAGACATACATAGATACACACATACATACATAGACACACACACACATACATACATACAGACATACATAGACACACATACAGACACACATATATACATAAACACAGACATACACACACACATATACAGACACACACACACATATATACAGACAGACAGACACACATATATACAGACAGACACACAGACACACATATATACAGAGACACACACATACATACATACAGACATACATAGACACACATATATACATAAACACAGACATACACACACACATATACAGACACACACACACACACATATATACAGACAGACAGACACACATATATACAGACAGACACACAGACACACATATATACAGACAGACACACACATACATACACATATAGACAGACATAGACAAGCCAAAAGAGAGCAGGGTTTGACCAACCCCTGAAATACTTACTCAGAAATATGGACAAACAATGAAACACTGGAGGGTTCTTCTGGCTGAATAAAGCCATGACCTTTCTCCCTACAGAACTCTTTCACTCTACCTCGGAGGGTTGGGCCACATTTTGCTCTTTCTGATCTGAAATTCAAAGCACAACATAATTATATATATATAAATATATATCCTCATCATTTAGTGTCCATTCTTGCATGCGTGCATGGGTTGGACAGGTCTGGCCAGAGTTTGACCATGTTGCACCTTGCTCTGGCGAGGACTGTAAATTTGGCCGAGTATTTTACAGCTGGATGCCCTTCCTAACACCAACCACACACACACATATATATAATTCAAATTTAAAAGATATATTTAGAGAGAGAAAGCTATATGTCATTTGAGAAACAAATAATATTCAGGAAAATACATACTTTAACTCTTTAGCATTTAAACCGGCCAGAATTCTCTCACCTCTTTCTGTTCAAACCAGCTATAACAGGCCCCTCATACTGATGTTAAGGTATTGTTCTCAAAATAAATATCGAAATCTCATACAGTCAATATTATGTGAGGTAAAGCCTTTACCGTGAAAATACAATAGTATATATAGAGTAATGTAAATGTTATGTGAGATGTGTGAGTTAAAGCCTTTACCATGAAAATACAATAGTATATATAGAGTAATGTAGATGTTATGTGAGGTAAAGCCTTTACCGTGAAAATACAATAGTATATATAGAGTAATGTAAATGTTATGTGAGATGTGTGAGTTAAAGCCTTTACCATGAGAATACAATAGTATATATATAGAGTATACATACTCTATATATGCGAAAGGGTTAAGGTGGAAAAAGCCTATACTATAAGGCCTGTACTATAAAGGTTCAAGGTATATAACAAGGTAAATATAAAACAGTAGTTACGCTGAATATGTCCGACTGCGTCTGGTTGGAATCGGACTAGGAATAAGAAACCTGTGTTGAGAGACAGGAGAACCTGCTAAGGCAGCATTGTTAACAGCTTGAGTCTGTGGAATATCTCGAACTGACGACATCTTCGGCTGAGCCTGGCAAAAAAAATAAGGGATAACATTCTTAACCAATTGTAATAAAACCTTTAAAAATTCTTCGTTAATTAACTGAAATAGATTGGATTTCATTAGGATTAAAAGGGTTTAATTTATATCACCTGTTATCTAATTTAATTGGAAGTGAATAGAATCCCCTAATAAGACATTATTATCCAGCAAGGGGGCAGTAGTTATGTCACAGGGTTGTGAGAGATTTCTTGGGAGCTACAGTTGTCACCCATTGCTCCATCTCCCCTAGTAGTTTACCGCTATCGGTCCAGGGTTGCTAGTTAGTACAAGTTATTAATTTACTCCAAATGACCCTGGTTATTATATGTTGTTAAGGGATACTAGTTAACGAGTTTAAGTACCGAACGACCCTGGATAGTACATATACTAGTTAAGAAGTTTACTAATTAACTACACCAAATGACCTTCATTAGTACATGTACAAGTTAAGGGCAACTACATACAAACATTGGTACAAATAACTGCCAAAATTGTTAATAAAATCCCCTGAAGGGCAGTGCCCCAGCATGGCCTCAGCCAGATGGCTAGAACAGGTTTAAGAGTACGTAACCACTCAGATATTTTGGGCAACTTGGCCGACCTTAAATGTACTTTTAGCTTCTGTAAACATCAAACATTATATTGTACCGTGTTAGGTTTCAATGATAATATTTACAAGTTCTTTCAAGGCAGGCAATTGTTGCAGCTTTAGACATCTCAGCTTTGATCTGACACTGTTGCATATTGCCAATGGATTATTATCAGGAGTGATCATCATCATCATCGTTTAAGTGATGTTCACGAAAACGAGTTGGAAGGCACGTACACCTGTTTACAGAATTTACCTGACTATCGTTCAGGAGTCACAAGGTCATGTTGGTGACACAACAAAAAGCACCAAGTCCACTCTGTAAAGTGGTCATGTTGGTGACATGACAAAAAACACCAAGTCCACTCTGTAAAGTGGTCATGTTGGTGACATGACAAAAAACACCAAGTCCACTCTGTAAAGTGGTCATGTTGGTGACATGACAAAAAACACCAAGTCCACTCTATAAAGTGGTCATGTTGGTGCCATGACAAAAAGCACCCAGTCCATTCAGTAAAGTGGTCATGTTGGTGACATGACAAAAAGCACCCAGTCCACTCTGTAAAGTGGTCATGTTGGCGCCACGACAAAAAGCACCCAGTCCACTCTGTAAAGTGGTCATGTTGGCGACACGACAAAAAGCACCCAGTCCACTCTGTAAAGTGGTCATGTTGGTGTTAGGAATGGCGGAAACCAAGCCAGAAACAGTTCTGTGTGAGCAAGACAGGGTCACCTGACATGGTTTGTAAATTGTGGTAAATTGTAAATTTATTATTTGCTGTGAAGGAGTCACGTCAATGTGTCGTCAACATGTCCATGTCACGAGAGGCGTCAACATGTCAACATATCCTACTTTGGGGAAACACAGTCAACTAATTACTATGGTTACTAAAAGACTTTCTGTGTCTGTTTATATCAACATTTATATTGGAAGGAAGGAAGGAAGAAAAAAGGGAAGGAAAGAAGGAAGGGAGGAAAGAAAGAAGGAAGGGAGGGAGGAAGGAAGGAAGGGAGGGAGGAAGGAAGGAAGGAAGGAAGGGAGGAAGGAAGGAAGGGAGGGAGGGAGGAAGGAAGGGAGGAAGGAAGGAAGGGAGGGAGGAAGGAAGGAAGGAAGGAAGGGAGGAAGGAAGGAAGGGAGGGAGGGAGGAAGGAAGGGAGGAAGGAAATAAAGAAGAATTGTGAATTAGATGTTGACAGGGTAATGTATGGGGGGATAGAGAGAGGTAGAGGGGGAGAGGGAGAGATAGGGAGAGGGAGAGATAGAGATAGTGAACTCAGCGAAAACACAGGAGATAATGTAAAAACAATGTCTGAACATTACAGCACTTAGAGGACAACAACAACAATAATGACACAAACAATAACAGCAACCACCACAGTAACAACCACCACAGTAACAACAACCACCACCCAACACCACCACAACAACAGTAACAACCACCACCCCAAGCACCATAGTAACAACAACCACCACAGTAACAACCACCACCCAACACCACCACAACAACAGTAACAACCACCACCCCAACCACCACAGTAACAACCACCACCCCAACACCACCAGAGTAACAACCACCACCCAACACAACAACAGTAACAACCACCACCCCAACACCACCACCCA
>OZ024762.1:12390331-12402831 GCA_964016885.1 Eledone cirrhosa
ACTAAGCCATATGCTAACAGATGTTATTAGTCAGGTGATAAGATACAACATATGATCTGCTTCAACTTAAGATTAAAAGTTAAACATTTTTCAATCATTGTTGCTGCTGCTGCTACTACTACTGCTACCACCACCACAACCACCACTACTAACAAGCTAAAAAGTGATCCTGTAAGCCAGAGGTCCCCAAAATGGTTCACATCGACTCCCTAGAACCATCCTTAAAAAGGGATTGATACCGACCCCTAGAGTTTCATGAGACTATCCTTAAAAAGGGGTTGATACAGACCCCTATGATGATGAGATTCTCCTTGGAAATAAGATCAATATAAACCGACCCCTTGGGCTTTCATGGAACTCTCCTGGAAAGGAAGTCAATACTGACCCTTATGTTGATGAAACTCTCCTTAGAAAGGAGGTCACTACCGACCCTTATGTTGATGAAACTCTCCTTAGACAGGACGTCACTACCGACCCCTATGGTTTTGATGAAACTCTCCTTAGATAGGAAGTCACTACCGACCCCTATGGTTTTGATGAAACTCTCCTTAGAAAGGAGTTCACTACCGACCCCTATGGTTTTGATGAAACTCTTAGAAAGGAGGTCACTACCGACCCCTATGGTTTTGATGAAACTCTTAAAAAGGAGGTCACTACCGACCCCTATGGTTTTGATGAAACTCTCCTTAGAAAGGAGGTCACTACCGACCCCTATGGTTTTGATGGAACTCTCCCTAGAAATGAGGTCAATAAATGAGAAATAAAAATATGTCAACTGAACTTTTAAGCTGACATTTCTATACAAAATAAAACATCAAAGTCCAGACTAAAAACCATTTGTTGATTAATCTTTCTAATTACTAAATAATTAATCTAGTTTATTGTTTTATTTATTTGTTTATTAATATTTCTAATTACTAAATAATTATGTTTATTATTGTTTTATTTATTTTCTAAAGTCTCCCACAAAGAGTCCTCGCAGTTTCCACTGTTTCGAATATAAGGGGTCAGAAAATAATTTAAGGGACAAAACTAGTTCCTATCTATTGCTATCAGTCACATCCCTAATTTAAGGGACAAGACTCTAGCCCCTACCTAACAGCTAGTTCCAGACTGGAACTAGCTGTTGAAATGGCAAGAGCTCAGTTGTTGGGGCCCAACTCTTTATAATATAACCATACTCTACAACCCCAAGTATTGAGTACTCTGTTGAGTAATGGTTTAACTAGTTTCAAACTGAATTCATACTGATTTATATATATATATATATATATATACATACAGTGTGTCCCAAAAATTTATACACACTTTGATTAGAATGCTGTTGAAGTATGTATACATTTTTGGGGGACATCCTGTATATGTGTGTATATATATATATATCACACTGTAAATGTGGTTGGCATTAGGAAAGGCATCCAGCTGTAAAAACCAAGCCCAAATCAGCCCTGTGTGAGTGAAACCTGGTCCTCCCACAAAGATACCCTACCCATGCAAGTGTGAAATATATGTAAAACAATCTGTTTCAACCTGGATGATTTAACTTAAGATTTCCTTCATGTAACAAGTGTTTTGAGGGAGTCATTCTATCGTCTTAAGTATAGCATGTAAAATGGTGACAATGTGTGTAGGTGTATATATCTATGTGTGTATATATATGTATGTATATATATATTTGTGTAATTTTATTCATGGTAAATGTGCATTCATAAGCACTCCTGCATATACACTTAGCCAAATATAAATGTGTGTGCATATGTATGTATGTGTGTATATATACACACACACATTTATATTTGGCTAAGCGTATATGCAGGAGTGCTTATGAATGCACATTTATGCCATGAATAAAATTACACACACACACACACATACATACATACAAACACACACGCCCATATCCATTAACATGTTCCTTCCTCTTAACTTTGGTAACTAAACAAGATTTCCTGGCAGACATTTTCAACTTCCTGTTTGGCAGTCACACCAACGCCACCTGGTGGTGGAGTGAAGAGATACAATTGCTTTGTTGGTGAAACAGCTTTTTGTCTTTTGAGATTTTGCAAATAGCCAATATCTCTCCCCCTCCACTTCTCTCTTCTTATCCCTCTCTTTTTCTTTATCTATCTATCTCTTTCTCTTCTCTCTTTCCTTATCTCTCTCTCACCTTGCAACACCAAACATCATACATTACGTTACATTGCTGGGATGTTTGTCTTTTACTCAGCTGCCTCTCTTAACCAAGATTCTGTGAGAAGGGTTGTACAGCGCAAACCATTTCATTACAGACATCAAGTGTGAAATGGGGCATTAAGGATGGTGGTGAGACTTGAGAGGTGATGGTGGAATGGTAAGGATGGTTAGAGACAGCAATGGAAGTGAGAATGGTTTGGTGGTCGAAAGGAATGTCACTGAGAGGTAGGAAGACAAACAATAAATTGCAGAAGATGGTGGAAATAGAGCCAGTGGTGGATGTTGTGAAGAGAAATAGAGTGAGAAGGCTGGGTCATGTGTTGAGGAGGGGTGAGAGGAGTGATAGAAATGAATGTGGAAAGAAGTGAGGGGAAGAGGAAGACCAAGAAAGACATAGCTAAAAATGATGGAGGAGGAAATAAAGCCAGTTGAGATGAATATAGAGGATAGGCCAAATATGGAAGCCTCCCTACCTGGTTACACGTTAGAAATAGCCAAATCACTGTCGATGTCTTAACCCTTTAGCATTTAAACCGACTGTATCCAGTCAAAATTCTCTCACCTCTTTCTGTTCAAACCAACCATAACTGGGTGCTCATGCTTATGTTAAGGTATTATTCTCAAAATAAATAATTGTTTCTACGTTAGGCACAAGGCCAGCAATTACCCAGTGCATTACTGGTACTTTATTTTATCGACCCCATAAGGATGAAAGGCAAAGTTAACCTCGGCGGGATTTGAACTCAGAATGGCAAGGGCCGTAACTCTATACGTCAAAGCATGGCGTCCGACCCTCTACCAATACTGCCAATCAAAATAAATAATATCAAAATCTCATAGATTCGATTATTATGTGAGGTAAAGCCTTTACTGTGAAAATACAATAGTATATATAGAGTAATGTAAATGTTATGTGAGATATTATGTGAGGTAAAGCCTTTACTGTGAAAATACAATAGTATATATAGAGTAATGTAAATGTTATGTGAGATATTATGTGAGGTAAAGCCTTTACTGTGAAAATACAATAGTATATATAGAGTAATGTAAATGTTATGTGAGATATTATGTGAGGTAAAGCCTTTACTGTGAAAATACAATAGTAAATGTAGAGTAATGTAAATTTTATGTGAGATATTATGTGAGGTAAAGCCTTTACTGTGAAAATACAATAGTATATATAGAGTAATGTAGATATTATGTGAGGTAAAGCCTTTACTGTGAAAATACAATAGTAAATGTAGAGTAATGTAAATGTTATGTGAGATATTATGTGAGGTAAAGCCTTTACTGTGAAAATACAATAGTATATATAGAGTAATGTAAATGTTATGTGAGATATTATGTGAGGTAAAGCCTTTACTGTGAAAATACAATAGTATATATAGAGTAATGTAAATGTTATGTGAGATATTATGTGAGGTAAAGCCTTTACTGTGAAAATACAATAGTATATATAGAGTAATGTAAATGTTATGGGAGATATTATGTGAGGTAAAGCCTTTACTGTGAAAATACAATAGTATATATAGAGTAATGTAAATGGTAAAGGGCTAAATTAGAAATAATTATTACTATTATTAACAGTAATAGTGATTATTCGAGACACGGGTATGCAAGATGTCGGCCCCCTAACCCACAGGTATTGGGACAATAGAGTAATGTAAATGCTAAAGTGTTAAAAAAAATTTAAAGAGAGAAAGGACACATTGGATAATTTTAGTCCTACGTTTGAAATGAAAAAAATCAGATGATCAGAGCTGCAATATTTTTGTACCATATGCCAGTCCACTCAGCCTGACCTAGGGTTAAACAACAAGCAGTAGTTGAAATAATTTGTATGTAATTAAGTGTTTCTCATACCTACAATTTCCTGTTGTTACAATTGTTATTTTTTTATCTTTTATTTTATTTGTCTTCTACCAATAATAGCCACACGGTCATTATGTAGTCATTCAGCATGCTAGAAATAGTAGCTAAATCTCACTCTATACCCAGGCATGGGCAACCTTTTTCAATCAGTGAGCCACATATGATGTGGTTCATCATAAGGTGGACCACATATGATGTGGTTCATCATAAGGTGGACCACATAGGATGTGACACATCATAAGGTGGACCACATAGGATGTGGCTCATCATAAGGTGGACCACATCCACTGTGACTCATCATAAGGTGGACCACATACACTGTGACTCATCATAAGGTGGACCACATACACTGTGACTCATCATAAGGTGGACCACATACACTGTGACTCATCATAAGGTGGACCACATCCACTGTGACTCATCATAAGGTGGACCACATCCACTGTGACTCATCATAAGGTGGACCACATACACTGTGACTCATCATAAGGTGGACCACATACACTGTGACTCATCATAAGGTGGACCACATACACTGTGACTCATCATAAGGTGGACCACATACACTGTGACTCATCATAAGGTGGACCACATACACTGTGACTCATCATAAGGTGGACCACATACACTGTGACTCATCATAAGGTGGACCACATACACTGTGACTCATCATAAGGTGGACCACATACACTGTGACTCATCATAAGGTGGACCACATCCACTGTGACTCATCATAAGGTGGACCACATACACTGTGACTCATCATAAGGTGGACCACATACACTGTGACTCATCATAAGGTGGACCACATACACTGTGACTCATCATAAGGTGGACCACATACACTGTGACTCATCATAAGGTGGACCACATACACTGTGACTCATCACTAGGTGGACCACATACACTGTGACTCATCATAAGGTGGACCACATACACTGTGACTCATCATAAGGTGGACCACATACACTGTGACTCATCATAAGGTGGACCACATACACTGTGACTCATCATAAGGTGGACCACATACACTGTGACTCATCATAAGGTGGACCACATACACTGTGACTCATCATAAGGTGGACCACACTACTAAAAAAATTCAAAAGTTTTGAAATTAGGGACCATTTAGAAATCCAAATGGCCCACATGCAGCTCATGGGCCGCAGTTGGCCCATGACGGGTTTATATAAATGGGATTTAGATGAGTGTTTCAATAGGTGACTTAATAACAGTGAAACCTTATGAAAATCTAAATGTGGCCCTTCTGAAGGACTGAATGTGGCTCTTCTGAACAACTAAGTGTGGCCTTATTTCTGAAAGGACTGTGACCCTTCAACTGTGTGATCTGAAAGACTAACTGTGGACCTTCTGAAGGACTGTAGACATTCTGATGGACTATAGCCCTTCTGGGAGACTGTGGGGGTCTGAAAGACTAATTGTGGACCTTCTGAAGGACTGTAGACATTCTGATGGACTATAGCCCTTCTGGAAGACTGTGGGGGTCTGAAAGATTAACTGTGGACCTTCTGAAGGACTATAGCCCTTCTGAAAGACTGTGGGGGTCTGAAAGACTAACTGTGGACCTTCTGAAGGACTGTAGACATTCTGATGGACTATAGCCCTTCTGGAAGACTGTGGGGGTCTGAAAGATTAACTGTGGACCTTCTGAAGGACTGTAGACATTCTGATGGACTATAGCCCTTCTGAAAGACTGTGGGGGTCTGAAAGACTAACTGTGGACCTTCTGAAGGACTGTAGACATTCTGATGGACTATAGCCCTTCTGGAAGACTGTGGGGGTCTGAAAGATTAACTGTGGACCTTCTGAAGGACTGTAGACATTCTGATGGACTATAGCCCTTCTGGAAGACTGTGGGGTCTGAAAGACTAACTGTGGACCTTCTGAAGGACTGTAGACATTCTGATGGACTATAGCCCTTCTGGAATACTGTGGGGGTCTGAAAGATTAACTGTGGACCTTCTGAAGGACTGTAGACATTCTGATGGACTATAACCCTTCTGGAAGACTGTGGGGGTCTGAAAGATTAACTGTGGACCTTCTGAAGGACTGAGTGTGAGCTGATGGAAGAATTACATGTTTAAATAATTATATTTTGTAAAATAACTGAGGTTTTGTGAAACAATACTTCCCAATATGACCTCATAGGACATCAGTTAATTTCTGTACAGCCTCCCAGTATAAAAATCTTCCCCATCCAATCATATAGTCTAATTCTAACACCCTGAATAATTACTGGTACACATTTTAAACGTTTCTACGACAGATCGAAAGTAATGAAATCATAAAAGAATTTATAAAGGAACCTAATAACCCCCTCCACTACCACCCCAGGACTAATATCGATCTGTTGTTGTTAATAAGGAGGAATGGTCACATGATTAGCTAGAAAGAACAGTTTAAATAACCATGGGAAGTGTTATAAAGAGAAAGTGACGTGTAGCTGTGTATGGGTTAGCAAACTGAAAAGGTAGTGTAAAAGGTGGAACTGTTTTGGTGAAAAACGAAACGTTTCATAAACACACACACGTGTTTGTGTGTTGAACAGTGTGTGTGTGTGTTAAACTGTGTGAGAGTGTGTGTGTGTGTGTGTGTTGAACAAAATAGAACAAAAGTCAGAGATAGGTAGTCAATTGGTTCATTGTTTTACGCTCGTTTCAGAGGGTTGATTGATCATGGTGGATCGATATATATGTGAGGCTGGCCTAGGACTAAAATAACGAACAAACCAACCAACAATCTTGTCAGTTTCACCAACACACTCGACAAGGTCAGTGGATATGCTAGACATAGCAGCCAGCTATCATCTTCCTCAAAACTCTCTCTACCTCCCCCAACTCCACGACACACGAGATGTTCTTCTTCCAAGATATTCTTTACAAGACGGGATGGTCATGGATGGAATATCTTGGACCATACATTTATTTTATCAGGCATGATGTACAGTTGCAAGTCTTACGTGGGGCGAAATTAAACTATAAGAACAACAACAAAGCCTGTGATAAAAGGTGAGCTACCAATATATAGAGTTGTGTATCTAGCCCAGATGTTTGGATAACCACTTCACTTGGTACATGCTGGCCTTTAGATATATTAGAGAGATGTAAACATCACATAGGCTCAGCATACGTCTTCTCTCATCTCCACACAACATACAAATACACGCACACATACAAATACATGCATACATACATATACACACACGTAGCATATACATATACACACACGTAGCATATACACACGTAGTATATCCATACGTACATGTACACAAAATATATATATATATATCCACACCTACATACATGTACACAATATATATATATCCACACATACATGTACACATATATACACACACACACACATTCATACACGTACACATATATACACACACACATACATGTACACACACACACGTTCACTCCTCACCATCGCCATCAATAAACCTATAGGAAATGTTTTAACTGTACATCATGCCTGATAAAATAAATCTATGGTCCAAGATATTCCATCCATGACCATCCTGTCTTGTGAAGAATATCTTGGAAGAAGAACATCTCGTGTGTCGTGGAGTTGGGGGAGGTAGAGAGAGTTTTGAGGAAGATGATAGCTGGCTGCTATGTCTAGCATATCCACTGACCTTGTCGAGTGTGTTGGTGAAACTGACAAAATTGTTGGTTGGTCTGTTCGTTATTTTAGCCCTAGGCCAGCCTTAAACGAGCAGAGCTTTGAGCAAAAGCAGTTTAGGATTTAGGACGAGGTCCTGTGCTAGTTAAGTTATGAGGCCTTTACTTGGGTCCTGAAACGATGAAAAATTCATCGTAAACATTTTGGGGTGCAGGAAGATGGACCCTACCCCGCTGGCCAACGGGGTCCTGTGCTTAAGTACACCTAAGCACAATGGTCAATCCGGCACTGATCAAAAGCCTTCCAACCATGACCATCTTGTCTGTATTTTCAGACTGTCTCACATTACACATCCTAATCATATTTGCTTCCTTTCGTTTCTGGAGGTATTTTTAAAGGTTCTAACGTACTTTGAGGGAATTTTAGCTGTTATTTCTAGCAGTTTGAGCAATCCTGTAGAACCTCCTTCAAGCTGTAAATGTTTAGCCCCAGGCAAGCATTGGTTGAGTAGACCTAAGACAGAAGCAATGTCAACCGTGACCATCCCGTTTTTTTAGGGTTCTTACTGACTACATTAACTAATCGTTTCGATATCTGTATGAGATGATTTGAGGGAGATTTGGTTGCTATTTCTAGCAGGTCAAACAATTAACTCGGATGTTTCATTGAAAGCCGATCAATGGAAGTTGGTAATATAGACAGGACGGTGTATGGCTGTCTAATGGGATAGACAGAGAGAGAGAGAGTGACAGACAGAGAGGGGGATATATATATATATAGAGAGAGAGAGAGAGAGAGAGAGAGAGAGAGAGAGAGAGAGAGAGAGAGAGAGAGAGAGAGAGAGAGAGAGAGAGAGAGAGAGAGATTGTGTGAGATTATATATATATATATATATATATATATATATATTATAGAGAGAGAGAGAGAGGGGGGATAGATAGATAGATAAATAGGTAGATGGATAGACAGACAAATAGCTAGACGGATCTGCGAGTGTTAAGACTCGTGTTCCCCGACAAAGAAACATTAGTTGACATTATATGAAAGCGGCTGCAAATTCTACAAATTAACTCTGACACCATTTAAAGTGTGGTAAATGGTAGAAGAATTATAAACTGCTACTGTGGACATTTGTTTGTCTTCACACATATAGACATTAGGTTTAGTTGATGACAACCACGAACAAACGGAGAGACAGACACTTATATTATTGGATTGGCAGTATCGGTAGAGGGTCGGACGCCATGCTTTCCAGCATAGTTAAGTCCCTTTACGGTCTGAGTTCAAATCCCGCCGAGGTTAACTTTGCCTTTCATCCTTACGGGGTCGATAAAATAAAGTACCAGTAATGTACTGGATAATTGATGGCCTTGTGCCAAAAGTAGAAACAATTATATTATATATATATATATTATATGGTGTACCCCAAAAATGTATACACACTTTAACAACATTCTAATAAATATAGCTTGTCCAGGTAATCAAAGTGTGTATACATTTTTTGGGTCACCCCGTGTATATATATATATATATATATATAACATACGGTTCGATTTTTACCATTTGAATATATTGAAAATATACGTAAATACGTTTCCACACACACATATATATAAATACACACATACACACAGCACCAGCTCTATTCTTTCAGTCTGTTATATTATATTATATTATATTATATATATATATATATATATATATATGTATG
The DNA here is from genome assembly GCA_964016885.1 of Eledone cirrhosa. Taxonomy (NCBI): domain Eukaryota; kingdom Metazoa; phylum Mollusca; class Cephalopoda; order Octopoda; family Eledonidae; genus Eledone; species Eledone cirrhosa. Next base: position 12,399,753 of record OZ024762.1, read on the forward strand.
TATGTGTATGTATGTGTATGTATGCTGTAGAGAAATTCACACACAAACACGATATACAACATGCATTAAACATTTAAATTTACAATAACCACAAATGTACACGCACGCAGACATCACACAATATACATGTATATGCAGGGTGTCCCGCAAAAAATATATGCACACTCTGATTAGAATGCTGTTGAAGTGTATACATTTATGGAGGACACCCTGTGTGTGTGTAGGGTGGGCCAGAATTCATGACTCACTTTCCTATCATGGAGCAAGCGTCTTAAAGAAGTCCTCGAAATGTTCAAAACACCTGATAAACGTCTTGACGATTTGGACTTTTGTGGAGAATTGTCTAACTCAGTTCTCAAACGGTCTTCATTTTCATTTGTTCGAACAGATCTTGGTCGTCCTGGTCTTTTAGGGTCCATAACACTACCTGTTTCATCAAATAACTTATTAATCCTAGCAACAGTCTTTCTGGTGGGTGCCGGTGGGCCATAAGTTGCTTCCATTACTCTGCACACTTCAGTGATGTTGTCTGTTTTAGCAAATAATCTCACACATTGAACACGTTTTTCCAAGCTTAGCGAAGGATGTGCCATCGTTAATCAAATTTAGAATAAATAAATAAAAAAACCTGTGAGGCATATTAAGAAACAAAAATATAAATTAAGAAACATGCTAAGCATATTAAGAAATAAAATAATAAATTAAAACAATAACAATATAATAAGCACGTTAAGAAATATAACTAACAAGCGAGTCATGAATTCTGGCCCACCCTGTATGCGCATTCGACATATTCCCAGGTACTGCAGACTACAACAAATGCGTGCAAGAACAGTTTAAGATAACCAATATTACTTGTAAACATATACACACCAGATTTGCATATATAATACATACACATCCTAATATATATATGAGTGTGTAGTGTGTGTATGTATATATATATTGGTTTTCTGCTACAATATTTTCTATACCTTTCATTTATATATATATATATATATATATAGCCATCGCATGCATAGAAACAGCTTTAATGTATATTAACAATTAATGGATACGAGCTAATTGCATAGTATCTAAAAATCGTGCACTTTGAGAGAGAGAGAGAGAGTGGTTTATGTATATATATAAATATATATATATATGCATGTCATGTATGCATATATTTATACATATATGTTTAATATATATATATATATCATCATCGTTTAACGTCCACTTTCAAAGCTAGCATGGGATATATATATGTGTATATATATGTATGTATATACATATATATATATATGTATATACATATATATACATGCGTGTGTATGTATATATATATATGTGTGTGTGTATGAATATGTGTATGGTTTCATGATAATAATTAAAAAGTACATAGAAGAGAGAGAAAGAGACAAACCAAGATAAACAGAAATAAAGAGGAAATAGAAAGAAAGAGGGCGAATACAATTAGAAAATTACTGTTAGATTAAAAGCCCCTCCCGCGAACACACAGATATATATATATATATGTACATTATATATGTATAATACATATATATATATACTCATATACGTATTTATATATATATATATCTGTATATATATTTATGTATACCTAAATATATGTATATATATTTATGTATACATATATTTAGGTATGTACACATATATAAATTTATGTATGAATATACACATATATATATATATTTATGTATACATATACGTCTGTATATATATATGTGTGTGTGCGTATATATTTAAGTTCCGTTTATGATTTGGAATTATCAGATCTAATTGCTATTTTCTTTCTTTTATACATATGTGTGTATATATATATATATATGTATAGGTTTTAATATAGATGAGATTCTACAGGACTAGAACTGTTTCATTCATTAGAAATCATCAGGAATATAACCATATATATGTATATACACTATATATATATATATATATATACACTATATGTATATATATATACATATACACTATATGTATATATATACATATACATATACACTATATGTATGTATATATATACATATACACATATACACTATATGTATATATATATATACATATACACTATATGTATATATATATACACATATACACTATATGTATATATATATATACACATATACACTATATGTATATATATATACACATATACACTATATGTATATATACATACATATACACTATATGTGTATATATATATATACACTATATGTATATATATAACGAAATAGTCCAGAAATAGCCGTCGTAACGGCTCGAGCTCTGCCGTCGGGGTCATACTTTCTCCTATATATATATATGCATATACTATATGTATGTATGTACATATATTTATATAAACAATATATATATATAATTATGTGTATGTGAGTGTTTGTATGTATCAATTAGCGATCTATTAAATATTTAATATCTAATTTACCTGTCTTAGACAATCTAATTAAGTATAAGAGGAGATATTAATCTGAGCAGGAGTTACCATCAGTAAATCCCGCCAAACTAAATAGATCCATTAAAGACAAGAGAGAAGAAGAATTATAATCCTCACCTTTTGTATTTCAGAGTTGTAGAAATGTCTGTCTCCCTCTCTCTCCTTGGATCTCTGTATATATCTTTCTCTCCCTCTCTAACTCTGTATCTTTCACTATAATTCCCTCTCTCTATGTCTCGTTTTGTCCCTCTCACTCTCTCTCGTTATCTCCCTCTCTAACTCTCTGTCTTTCGCTATGACTCCCTCACTCTCTGTCTCGTTATCTCCCTCTCATTCTCTGTATATATCTTTCTCTCCCTTTCTAACTCTCTGTCTTTCACTATGACTCCCTCTCTCTATGTCTCGTTATCTCCCTCTCTAACTCTCTGTATTTCGCTATGACTCCCTCTCTCTGTCTCGTTATCTCCCTCTCACTCTCTGTATATATCTTTCTCTCCCTCTCTAACTCTCTGTCTTTCACTATGACTCCCTCTCTCTATGTCTCGTTATCTCCCTCTCTAACTCTCTGTCTTTCGCTATGACTCCCTCTCTCTGTCTCGTTATCTCCCTCTCACTCTCTGTATATATCTTTCTCTCCCT
>OZ024762.1:12407831-12417831 GCA_964016885.1 Eledone cirrhosa
CATATATTTTACACAGCTACAGTTGCTGTGTTGACTGCCGTGTATATTTTACACAGCTACAGTTGCTGTGTTGACTGCTGCATATATTTTACACAGCTACAGTTGCTGTGTTGACTGCTGCATATATTTTACACAGCTACAGTTGCTGTGTTGACTGCTGCATATATTTTACACAGCTACAGTTGCTGTGTTGACTGCTGTGTATATTTTACACAGCTACAGTTGCTGTGTTGACTGCTGCATATATTTTACACAGCTACAGTTGCTGTGTTGACTGCTGCATATATTTTACACAGCTACAATTGCTGTGTTGACTGCTGCATATATTTTACACAGCTACAGTTGCTGTGCCGGTTTTTTTTCCAGTAAAATGACTATTTTTTTAAACAAACATTTATTAACAACACATATCTGAATGATTGACAAATGTCACATCAATAAACTAGTAACCCCACCTAGCTTTGAAGTTATGAACTGTTGGAAAGGACTTCAAACATGTTAGGATGAGTTATCTCATCTACGGCACTGAAGAGGTTAAACAACGATGATGATGATGACCTCTCTCTCAAAACAATACAAAATCAAAACAAAAAATACTGATATTATTTTCTATATTTTAATCTTCTCTCCTATCTTAAATTTATTCTTAGTACTAACAAAAACAAGAAAAGATGGTTTGGTTTGTATTTCTGCAGGTGGTAACCTCTAGCAATGCAGCTTCTTCAGGTAAAAAAAGATGAGGGCTCCGTCTACTAATAGATGGAAGAATTCTCACAAAGCTGCTGCACCAGATATAATTTCAATCAATTCTCGTGTGATAACAGCCTGTCTGGTTCTGTTGTATGTCAGTCTAAGTTTATCAATCATCTCACCTGTAATTACATAACATATGTTAATTAGTCAATCATCTCACTTGAAAATTAGCTAATAATCATCACAATATGTTGTATGTTTGTCAAACATCCCACCTGTAATTACACCACAATATACACCAAACAAGAGACAACAGGTGGTCTATTAGAGTGACAAAGTGGACATCAAAGCAGTGAAGAACCAGAAGGTGACCAAAGACCAGATACTTCGGCCCCACTTGGCCCTGTATGGCCAAAGATAGGCAGCAATGGAGGTCAACCTTATTCCAACAGGAATAAGAAAGCCCTCAATCTTCGATATACTATGATCTGACTAGATATCTCAGTCCCATTTGGCTCAATATGGTCAGATATTGGAAGCAGTGGAGGTCAAAACTTACCGGCATTCTTGGTGGCTCCATCCATAGCAGTCATTCTAGAACTCTGTTCACTGCAGGCTGATTCCTTCATGCTGTAAAACAACTGACTGACCAGAGCGTATTCATTGTAAGAGACCAATACTTCCTCATCTATACTGTCGTAAACAGGAAGCTTCTCTGCCTGGCTGATGGTGTCCAGTGAGTAGATAGGCATGTTGGAGGTTTTATAGGAAACAACGCTCCTGCAAGAAGAGGAAGAATGGATAAGAAAGTGTAAAGACACTGTGGGAAGTGTGTACAGGTGGTGGGAAGTGTATACTGGCTGCGGGAAGTGTCCCTTAGAAGTCGCATTTCTCTCATTTTTATTTGTACTTATAGAGAAAGCTGGAAAAATTGGAAATGAAAACGGTCCAGTGAATGAGTGACGTATCACTCGGAGAAGAAGACAAACAATGAGATGTTTGGGTGATGTGTTGAGGAAGGCTGAATGTGACTGGGTCATATGTTGAAGGATGAAAGTGTGGATTCTGCTAAAGCCACCCAAGGGCCAGGTGGTAGTAAACCAGGTGACAGGTTACAGATAAAAATAAACAAGTGGAAATTATAGCACAGATTTTACAGGTAAAACCAACCGGCAGGAGACCCAGAGCAAGATGGTTGGATATCATCCATGAGCTTGGCTAGTCACGTTTGTGGACCCAGCTGGATCAGTTGGAGATGGTTGCTTCTGACAGGACCTGCTGGAAGGAATGTTTAGGGACTCTGCACCCCACGACCCTCTCGGGAATAATTGAAAGAAGAAGAAGAAATTCTAGCAAGATGGTGAACTTACTTGAAATAATTATAGAACAAGGTTCCGTGATCAAACTTATAGCCAGAATCTAAAATGTTGGAGGCTACGAAAGAAGCATCGCCAAATGTTGGGGGTTTCTTACCAACGTTGTTAAAGACCAACATGATCTTGTCACTCATCACTCTGGAAAGAACAGAAAAAGTAAATATAAATATGAAAATAAACTATGTTTCATTGTCTTGTTTTTTTTTGGTAGATTAATGACATCCAAGATCAGAAGAGTCTACAGATGTCTGTAGCAGTAATACACTGGGGGATGGAGGAAACTTGGTGATCTGAGAGAGGTTTCTTTACCCAAGTCTATAGCAGTAATATAGTTGGGGGGAATTTAGTGATCACAGAGAGGTTCCTCTACCAGTCTATAGATGTCTGTAGCGGTAATATATCGGGGGAACTTGGTGATCTCAGAGAGGTTACTCTACCCAAGTCTATAGCAGTAATATATTGGGGAAACTTGGTGAACCTGACCATTGACTTCAGTACACCAGCACTTCAAGTTTACAGAGTGTACTGGGTGTATTTTATCACAGCAACCGCACTACAAGTTTACAGAGTGTACTGGGTGTATTTTATCACAGCACCAGCATACAAGTTTACAGGATGTAGTGGGTGTATTTTATCACAGCACCAGCATTACAAGTTTACAGGATGTAGTGGGTGTATTCTATCATGACACTAGCACTGCAAGTTTACACAGTGTACAGGGTGTATTTTATCATAGCACCACAAGTTTACAGAGTGTACTGGGTGCTAAGAAATCTTCTCACCTGGCAAGGATTCCTCGGGACTTGTCTCCAATGAGGACCAGCTTTGTTTCAATGCCTTCTTTCTGGTTAGCAATGGTGTGTTTAATGGCTTTAGCCACCCCAGTGTGAATAGCTCCACACAAACCTCGATCAGATGAGACCGCAACAATAAGATGTTGGGGTTTAGTCTCATCTTGGTTGATCTCAGCCTTTTCAAAAAACTCTAGAAAAAAAGAGACAGAAAGGAATAAAATATTAACACCTTTCGTATCAAACTGTCCCTCTTTCTATAAATATAAACACAAAAACCTTCCATCATAATTTTATTGAACCTTTGTTAAGTTATGTTCCAAACACCCCTGGCTCTATGATACAGAACTATATTTTAAAGTGTTCATATTTATCTAAAAATCTTCCATTATAATTTTATGTAAGAACCTTTAAGTTATGTTCCAAGCACCCCTGGTTCTATGATACAAAACTGTTTAGATTTATCTAAAACCCTTTCATAATAATTCCATTCAAGAACCAAACAGCAACTTAATAACAAGAAAGTTAGTTATGTTACTAAATCCTTTCAAATTCTTGATTATTTTCAAAATTATTTAAAAATCATATCCAGTGTCTTTCATTAGAAATATGGTAATAAAAAATTAAAGTGTTTATATTTATCTAAAAACCTTTCATCATAATTTTATGTAAGAACCTTTGTTAAGTTGTGTTCCTAACAACCCTGATTCTATGAAACAAAACTGTTTATCTCAAAGTGATTATATTTATCTAAAAGTTGCTTCTGACAGGACCTGCTGTAAAGAGTGTTGGAGGACTCTGCCCCCCACACTACCCTCTCAGGAATAAGTGGGCAAAACAAGAAGAGTATGGTTTCATTAAAATTGTGGTCACAGCAGCAAAAAGAAAACATATATATAACATAATATATTCCTTCTATATACTGTACCGATTGTGTTGTTATTTCTGTTTTTGCAAGAGATGTCAACATGAATGGAGCTGTTATTTTTATCTAAAGACATTTTTTTCCAATTCCAACCCGCCCGTCCACTCAATCTATCTTATTTCTCATTCTTTCTTCTGATGAAGGACTAGCGTCTGAAACGTTAAGACCCTCTTCCTGCTATATCAAGTATTAACCTAATATATTACTTCCATATACTGTACCGATTGTGTTGTTATTTCTGTTTACCTCTTACATATATATATAAGAGGGATAAGTTGTGGTGTGCAGGAGAGAAAGCTGAGATGGTGTGGGCATGTGATGCGCATGGAGGATGACCGCTGGGTAGAGAAGTACCAAGAAATCCCAGTAGAAGGAAGACGCCACAGAGGTAGACCACGAAAAACATGGGCGGAGGTAGTGAGAGCAGACCTCAGATTGCTGAAACTCACCGAAGAGATCACGAAGGACCGTGACAAGTGGATAGATGCTGTGCTGAATAGGACCCATCCAACCCTTGCAAGCAGGGAAAAGAGGACGTAAAATGATGAGGATGATATATACTTACCCAGGGTTCCCATGCCATAAGAACGAGCTGGCTTCAAGTCTTTCTCAGCCCGGGCAAATTTGGCAGCTGATACCATCTTCATGGATTTTGTGATCTTTTGAATATTGCTGACAGATTTCAGTCGGATACGAACTGAAAAAGAAACAGTTCAATATTGGTATGATTATTATTATTACTAGACGAGGTGATGTCTTCTCCATATTTACCCTACCAGGGGTTGATAAAATAAAGTACCAGTCAAATACTGGGGGTCAATATAATTAAGTTTAGACATGCCCCAAATTGTTGGCCTTTACTTTAACCCTTTAGCATGTAAACTGGCCATATCCGGCCAGAATTTTCTCACCTCATTCTGTTTAAACCAGCCATAACCGGCCACTTTTACCAATGTTAAGGTATTTTTCTCAAAATAAATAATATCAAAATCTCATAGAGTCGATATTATGTGAGGTAAAGCCTTTACTGTGAAAATACAATAGTATATATAGAGTAATGTAAATGTTATGTGAGATATTATGTGAGGTAAATATTATGTGAGGTAAAGCTTTTACTGTGAAAATACAATAGTATATATAGAGTAATGTAAATGTTATGTGAGATATTATGTGAGGTAAAGCCTTTACTGTGAAAATACAATAGTATATATAGAGTAATGTAAATGTTATGTGAGATATTATGTGAGGTAAAGCCTTTACTGTGAAAATACAATAGTATATATAGAGTAATGTAAATGTTATGTGAGATATTATGTGAGGTAAAGCCTTTACTGTGAAAATACAATAGTATATATAGAGTAATGTAAATGTTATGTGAGATATTATGTGAGGTAAAGCCTTTACTGTGAAAATACAATAGTATATATAGAGTAATGTAAATGTTATGTGAGATATTATGTGAGGTAAAGCCTTTACTGTGAAAATACAATAGTATATATAGAGTAATGTAAATGTTATGTGAGATATTATGTGAGGTAAAGCCTTTACTGTGAAAATACAATAGTATATATAGAGTAATGTAAATGTTATGTGAGATATTATGTGAGGTAAAGCCTTTACTGTGAAAATACAATAGTATATATAGAGTAATGTAAATGTTATGTGAGATATTATGTGAGGTAAAGCCTTTACTGTGAAAATACAATAGTATATATAGAGTAATGTAAATGTTATGCGAGATATTATGTAAGGTAAAGCCTTTACTGTGAAAATACAATAGTATATATAGAGTAATGTAAATGTTATGTGAGATATTATGTGAGGTAAAGCCTTTACTGTGAAAATACAATAGTATATATAGAGTAATGTAAATGCTAAAGGGTTAAATTAGAACTAATTATTACTATTATTAACAGTAATAGTAATTATTCGAGACACAGGTATGCAAGATGTCGGCCCCCTAACCCACAGGTATTGGGACAATAGTTTCAATAAAGTCATGACATTGTCTGTGATAACCCAAGTAGACCACAGATTAGACTTTTTACTACTTGAATAAGAGTCAAAGAAGTTAAGGGGACTAATTATAGCCACCACATCCTCATACTTACTATCCTTCAAGGTGGCCATTCCCCGTGTCTGCACACTGAAAAATACAAAAACAGCAGAAATTTACAAAATGTCCACCTCCAGACATGTGTGTGTGTATATGGACCCATAACTCCTGCTGGAGCCACTAGGACACTTTAAACTCAGGATTGATTACTCATTCTCAGTCATCAACATCCCACATATATATGTATATATATATATATATATAGGAATGAGTAGGACCCTGACGACAGAGCTTAAGCCGTTTCGACGGCTAATTCTGGACTGAATTAGCCGTCGGGGTCCTACTCGTTCCTATTACCCACTCTACTACTCTAAGTATTGAGTACTTTGGTGCGTTATGGTCCACCAGGATCCTTACCACATTTCCTTCATTATATATATATATATATATATATATCATCATCATTTCATTTTACGTCCACTTTTCCCTGCTTGCAAGGGTGGGACGGGAACTGATTATATATATATATACTGAAAGTACAGTAGCTAGAGTCAGAACGGGATGGAAAAAAGTTCAAAGAGCTTATACCACTATTGGCCGCTAAAGGTTTCTCTCTAAAAATGAAAGGCAGACGGTATGATGCCTGCATACGAACAGCAATGTTACATGGCAGTGAGACTTGGGCATTGTGTGCAGAGGATCTATGCAGACTGAAGAGGAACGAAGCTTGCATGCTCCGTTGGATGTGTAATAGAAATATACGTGAACAGCAAAGCATAAATGAACTAAGGGAGAAATTAGGAATAAGAGGGATCAGATGTTGTTTACTCGAGAGAAGACTACGTTGGTACGGTCACGTGATGCACATGAAAGACGACAGCTGTAAAAATAGACGGTAGCCACGGAGTAGGCAGACCCAGAAAAACCTGGGACGACTTGATAAATTCCGACCTCACACACTTACACCTCTCCAAGACAATGTCACTGGACCGAGATCTTTGGCGCTACACGGTAATACAGAAGACCCGCCTTGCCTAAGTACAAAGCGAACCCTACAGTCAGTGGGCACCTCTTAACAAAAATACACCCCCACCCCATCCACACCAACCCTTTCGATGGTACCACAACATCCAGTCCGAAATAATGGAGGTCGTGTAGGTGTCATGACAAAAAAACACACAGTCCACGCTGTAATGTAGCCGTGTAACACGGTAAAAACCTCCCAGTCCACACTGTAAACGTGGTTGGTGTTAGGAAGGGCATCCAGCCGTAGAAAGCCCGCCAGACAGTCCTATACGAGCAAGACAACCAATCTTGCCTCAAGTGGGAAAATTCACGTCCAAACCCATGCTAGCGTGGAAGATGGACCTTAAACGATGATGATGATATATATTTAATTAGAAAGTGAACAACACAAAATATTACTCCATTACCAAAGGTTTCTGGGTCCCAGACTATATTAATATATGTCTGGATCGGTCATCAGACAGAGAAAGCTTTGGTAATGGAGTAGTTATATTTGGTGTTGTTTTACTTTCTAATTAAATAGCTCTGTTCTATACATAGAACACTCTTTTTTCCTTTGTTTTTTCTTCGGAATTACCTAACATATATATATATATATATTTACAGCACTCACTGTAAATGTGGCTGGTGTTAGGAAGGGATATATATATATTTAGTAATAGTAACATCCAGTTACTGTAGGTTCACTAGAGTGAGCACTCATACATAGTTTCCAGTAGGTATATTGGTGTTGTACTAAGTATAGTGTAATAATAATAATAATTGTTTCTACTTTTTGGCACAAGGCCAGCAATTACCCAGTACATTACTGGTACTTTATTTTATCGACCCCGTAAGGATGAAAAGCAAAGTTAACTTCGGCGAGATTTGTAATGGACGAGGTATTAGATCTTCATTACATTTATTGAGGTGTGACACACGTTTCGCTATTGATCAGCTCATGGCTGATAAAGCTATATACATGGTGTCCTAAAAAATGTATACACACTTCAACAGCATTGTAATAAATATTACCTGTACAGGTAATCAAAGTGTGTATACATTTTTGGGGGACACCCTGTATATATTTTGTTGTCTAACTATACATCAGCAGGTGCACACGGAACTTATAAACACCATGAGTATATATATCTCTCTCTATATATATACAGGGTGTCCTCCAAAAATGTATACACAGATTGATCACCTGTACAGGCAATATTTATTAGAATTGAGTTGAAGTGTGTGTGTGTATAGAGAGAGAGAGAGAGAGAGAGAGAGAGAGAGAAAGGCATAGTGGCTTAGTGGTTAGAGCATTGGCCTTGCAATCGAAAGGTTGTGAGCTCAATCCTCAGACCGGGTGATGTGTTGTTTCCAAGACACTTTATTTCACATTGCTCCAGTTTACTCAGCTGTAGAAATGAGGTGATATGACTGGGGTCCATATCATTCGACTGCAAAGTGGTCGTGGAGGTTGGTGTTAGGAAGGGCATCCAGTTGTAGAAATCAAGCCAGAATCAGTTCCTGTCCCACCCTTGCAAGCAGGAAAAAGCGGACGTAAAATGATGATGATATATACACACACAATCCTTATCGAGTCCTCTTCGGATTTTGGTCTTCGTAATTACTATTGCTATATATATATATATATATATATATATATAAGCAAAAGGGATATTCAATTTGTTGGTAACTGTTTATAACTGATTCAGAGCACTCGACAAGTTTTCTGGAGTATAATATCAATGATATTAAATAAATGGAAACTATATTTATAAAACCATATTTATTTTATTATATATATTTCAAGGGTACCAAAACTTTGGTACGCTCTCACCAGATAAAATACAAAGTTTGTTTTATAAATGTTGACACCACCAAGAAAAGATACCTTAACTGTTCAAGTGAAAATAGGTGTAGCTTTCGTTAAGTAAAATCTGCCCATTTGGCTTTTTAGAGGTTGGCAGGTCTGATATATATAATTTAAAAAAAGTATATATAAAAACCCGTACAGCAAATATTTATTATTAGTACAGATTAAAGTTTAAGCAAAGAATTTCTGCTTTCACCCTACTACGGGATCTTATATATATATATATATATAATGTATATATATACATTATATACACACGCGTATTCAGTTTAACTTCTAGAGGTCGGTAGGTGACAAGAAAACACCGACAAAATCATAGAAAGATTCAATACAATATATACACATTATATATATACATTACACAGGTAGAACCCGGTAGACAGGTGATGTTTAATAGGTTTTAACACCTGAATTATTCTGGATGCAACACCAACAGCTGACCTTGTGCCCTTGTGTGTTACACAAGTACTAACAGGTTTTCTATAAATTGCCATTTTAAAAACACCACAAAATAAATATACACATGTATATATTTATATGTGTGTGTATATATATACAAAAACAGCTGCAACACATATATTACAGTAGATATAATGTAAGATCGATGTGGGTATGGTGAAAAATGTGATAGAGGACATTTAAAAGTCGGTGCTCGAGAAAGACAGATAAAAATAACGAGATAGAAAGACATTTAAAAATGGTGGTCGTCTTTATATATTGTATAAAGGTTAAATAATATTACTGACCATTGTGGTGTGAATATTTGCACGGAACGACAGAACATGACTTTATAACCTTGACTTGGTTCTCGGTCTGTATTTCTTTGATCAAAGAAGGTAGCTGCTGCCTGATGAGGTCCGCGCCGCCGCTATAGTCCCGCACCAAAGAAAAAACACACACTTCCGCTATCTGAAAAAATCTTCACCTCCGCCTTTCTTTTCACTCCGCACTAAATTTAGAATTCATTAAGAGAAAACAAAAAAAATATATATATACAAGGTGTCCCAAAACAATGTATACACATTTCAACAGCATTCTAATAAATATGTGTATACATTTTTGGGGAACGCACTATATAATATATATTATGAAATATCGTTGGCTTCTTGCTCACAATAATTTCTATATTTTCATTTATAAATATATATATAAATGAAAAGTATAGAAATTATTGTGAGCGTGAAGCCAACAGTATTTCATAATATATAAGTGACTATATATATATACAGGGTGTCCCAAAACAATGTATACACACTTAAACAGCATTCTAATAAATGTGTA
>OZ024762.1:12422831-12450331 GCA_964016885.1 Eledone cirrhosa
ATAACTTTATAATGTTATACATTTATATATTGTCGTCAATATTGTTATATATAACTTTATAATTGTTTCTACTTTTGGCACAAGGCCAGCAAACATCCAGTACATTACTGGTACTTTATTTTATCGACCCCGTAAGGATGAAAGGCAAAGTTAACCTCAGCGGGATTCAAACGAGGTTTACTTTGCCTTTATATATAACTTTATAATGTATATTTATATATTGTCGTCAATATTGTTATATATAACTTTATAATGTTATATATTTATATAATGTGTTATATATAACTTTAAATATTATGTTCATTGTTGGTCAATATTGTGTTATATATAATAATTGATGTTTTCCGTCGTGGTCTTTCATCTTTTAAAAAGGGATTGATAAAAATAAAGTATTTGTCAAGTACTTGAGGAGGGGAGAGGAGAGGGATTGATCGATATAATCTATGATTCGGTTTGTCCCTCACCCCACCCCATTTCTCAAATTGCTGGCCTTGTACCTAGATTTGAAACCGTATATATATATATATTTCTAGGGCGGGTAAAATTCCCGAGATCCATGGACGAGTTCTCTCCAGCGGTCTCTGTCCCTCATTATCGCTGCCATATCCTGCATCTCCAACAGACCAGTGTCTGTCCTTAGGGCATCAACATATGTTAACCTTGGTCTTCCTCTTCTAGTGTGTCCATGCGGGGGCTCCCACAGGAGCACTGAGTGCAGTGTCAACTCTGAATGTATGTTTATTGAGTGTGTGTATCCCGGGTTCATCGTGGGTAACCACAGTAAGTAAGGTACTCAATACGTAGAGTATATACAATATTTAATATAGAAATGGCTTCTACATGACTAGAACTGTTTCGTTCGAAGGAAATCATCAGGAGAGCTCTCTCTCTCTCTCTCTCTCTCTCTCTCTCTCTCTCTCTCTCTCTATATATATATATATATATATATATATATATATATATATATATATATATATATATATATATATATGTAGATAAATCTACCAAGAGTTTACGGTAGTGTCCAATCCGTATGAAGAACTCAATGTATTCCGGATATCATGGAAAGAAGAGATGTAATGAAAAATCACTTTCGGTGAAAGATAAACGGTATACAGAGTCAAGATAAAATATTAAACAAATAATGAATAAACAATTCCTTATATTAAACAAAAAAAGTTCATTATTTAACGATCGTTTCTAGGATATATATGTGTTATTTCTGAAGACGGCGTATATATGTGTTGGTATGTATATTTAATCTTGATAATTTGTATAATTTTGTATAATTTTGTACATAGATCTGTTGAATATGCATACCAATTCTAACACATATATATCCTAGAAACGATCGTTTAATAATGAACTTTTTTTGTTTAATATAAGGAATTGTTTATTCATTATTTGTTTAATATTTTATATATATATATATATATATATATATATATATATATACACAATATATTAATAAATGGAAACTATATTTATAAAACCATAATTATTTTATTATATATATTTCAAGGGCGACCAAGGTAAATTATGGTGCGCTTTCATCAGATAAAATACAGATTTGTTTTATAAATAAATATTGACATACCCTGGAAAAGACAACCTCAACGGTTGAAATTCGCTGGATATTAATATATTGTATATTTACTCCACTAACTTGTTGAGTGCTTTATATCAGTTATAAAAATGTTTAAGCTTGTTGAATCCCAACAAATTAAATATAACCTCTGCATATATATATATATATAGCTTTCGGCCAGTATTGACCCAAGACATGTCGAACTTAATATCACCATCTGGCTAATATATATATTAGCCGCCTATGTATGTATGTATGTATGTATGTATGTATGTATGTATGTATGTATGTATGTATGTATGTATGTATGTATGTATGTATGTATGTATGTATGTATGTATGTATGTATGTATGTATGTATGTATGTATGTATGTATGTATGTATGTATGTATGTATGTATGTATGTATGTATGTATGTATGTATGTATGTATGTATGTATGTATGTATGTATGTATGTATGTATGTATGTATGTATGTATGTATGTATGTATGTATGTATGTATGTATGTATGTATGTATGTATGTATGTATGTATGTATGTATGTATGTATGTATGTATGTATGTATGTATGTATGTATGTATGTATGTATGTATGTATGTATGTATGTATGTATGTATGTATGTATGTATGTATGTATGTATGTATGTATGTATGTATGTATGTATGTATGTATGTATGTATGTATGTATGTATGTATGTATGTATGTATGTATGTATGCAACCCTGATGGTATCCAATGATGTTGACTTGTTCTTCTTTTTGGTAAATATCATCTTGGTTAAGAGAGTGGGACTGGCTTTGTGCAGTGCCTTTGCTCACTATAAAAGCTTCACGGCACAGGCATTGCTTTATATCTGGAGATCTCTCTGCACTTGTCGTCACATGGTACCATGGGCCCAGCACTATGTGTCAATAATTGTCACAAGTGTAGTGTTTGTACCAGAGTTTTCAAGTCGCTGGCTGGACTAAAAAGTCACACTCGTTCAGCGCATCGGTAGGGGTTCTCCTACATGGATATAAAGTAGTGGCCGTACTCGAAAACGAGTTGGCAGCCATCATGTATGTATGTATGTAACCAGTTTCGAACTGAATCGATCCTGATTTATTTATATATATATATATAAGTGTGGATAATTCTTAGAGTTTATAATTCTTATAGTCTCATCTATTTATAATTTTTTTTGTTTTGTTAATTAAACTAAGAGTTGGTTAACTCGTTAGTTTGTTTAAAATATAGGTTAAACATTTTTATTATCATATCACAAATATATACGATTGTACTCGTTCGTATACATATAATTAATTATTGCTAGGAACCTTATAAATATAATACACAGATATATATACAAATATATAAGATTAAATTGAAGTGTGTGTATATATATATACAATGTGTATAACTGCCAATACGGGAATTGAATAATCAAGACCGTAGCGGTAAATCATATATTTTGTCTGATGAGGACGTACTGAGAAAACAACACAGTACTTTTGAAATATATATAATAAAGTATATATTTTGATTATGAGAATATTTTTCATTTGTTAATATTTTGAATAATACAATGTGTATATATATATATACAATGTGTACATATATATAAGATTAAATAGAAATGTATATATAGAAGTGTGTGTGTATATATACACACAATGTGCGTGTGTATGTGATTAAATAGAACTACACATATACATACAATTGATTAATTCTGGGAACTTTATAAATATAATTCATAGAGATATATGTAATCAAAGATTATTATTATTATTATTTACAAAATTAACCTCAGCGGGATCTGAGTTCAAATCCATCTGGGGTTAACTTTGCCCTTCTTCCTTACGGGATCGCAAAAATAAAGATCCAGTAATGTACTGGTTAATTGCTGGCCTTGTGCCAAAAGTAGAAACAATTATTTACAAAACTTTATATTCATTTCGTGTTTATTCCATTCTATTTTAAAACGTTCTTATTTTTGCCATCGTTTTATTTGTCAAGTCTCACGCTTATTCTAACCGGATCTATCCATGGATAAAAATAATTCCAACCCGACAAATTCCTACCAGTCAATACTCCACTCTCGCTCCCAGAGCCCCATTTAGGACAGATGAGGTCCTGTGTTCGTTAAGATATGAGACCCTTTACTTAGGCCCTGGAGAAAGTAAAATCATTTTGTGGGGGCAGGAAGATGGACCCCTGCCCCTCTGGTTAACGGGGTCCGGTGCACAATGGTAAATCCGGTAACACCCCCTCCCTCGTACTCTCCTTTTCTAAAAAGCAACAAACCAAAACATAAGGAGAATTTGAATTTAAAGTTTTAAGTTTAATTTGAGGAATTTATTATTATTTATTTTAAAATATATAAATATATTTCTTTTTCTTGTCTTTCATTACTGACTATTTAATTATGTATTGTATTATGTGGGAGGGTTTTTTACGCGGTGTGAGTGGGGAAGTTTGTCCGGTGTGAGTGGGGAAGTTTGTCCGGTGTGAGTGGGGAAGTTTGCCCTGGTGGGAGGTCTCGTGAGGGAAATTTCCCAAATGGAAGATCTCGTGGAGAAATTTGTCCGGTGGAAGGTCTTGTGGGGGATTTTGTCAGGGTGGGTTTCTCCGATGGTTTTTTTGGGGTGGGTGGGTGTTTACTATAATCCTACATGCGACCCCCTTTTGGTCAATAATAATAATAACTAGTATTATTATTATTCGTTGGGTAAAATCGTTTGAGTGTCGCACAAAATGCTTTGTATTAATCCAGCTCGTTACGTCCTGTCAACAATCTTTATCCTTCCGGGGTCGATAAAATAAAGTACCAGTTAAGTACTGTGTCGTTTTAATCAACTTTCCCCTTCCGTCAGTCAATATTGCTGGTCTTTTGCCAAACATTACCATTATTATTGGTAGGTGGTCGAGGTAGGATTGGCAGAATCGTTACAGACTCGAATAAAATTGCCCCGAGTTCAAATCCCTCCGAGGTCTACATTGTATTTCATCTTTCCAGGATCAATAAGATAAAGTTAAACTATGCCATGGCCCGTCGAATGGGCGCCATCTTGACATATGTGAGTCACGGGTTCAATCGGTAGTAACCACAACAAGTAAGGTACTCAATACATTAGTAGAGTGTAAACAACAAATTTGATTTAGAAATGGCTTCTACAGGACTAAAACTGTTTCATTCGAAAGAAAAACAATAATAATCACCAACGTCCAATACATTATTTAATTGATTTATGTTTCATTCCAATAATCTATCTTATATACAGGATGTCCCAAAAAGATGTATACAGATTTATTAGAATGCTGTTGACGTGTGTATACATTTTTGGGACACCCTGTATGTAAGTTTGGGAAGAATACATCGATATTTGAACCGTTTTCTTTCTACATATGAAAAGAGATTTATAACCCTGAAATATGGAAGAAAAATATCGAGAGGGTCTTTCAGTTGTATCACAGACATTACAACCTCCTTTGTGGTGGTGTCGCCATAAAATGCACCCAGTACATTCTGTAAAGTGGGTGGTGATAGAAAAGACATCCAGCTGTAGAAACATTCGCCAAGAAAAATGTCGAGAGGATTTTCCAGTTGTGTCTGTATAGTGTACTGGATGGAGTATGTGGACGTGATACGCCTCCAAATCCATCTGAGAGGTATTTTGTTCAGATTTAAGTACTGACCGTTCCCATAAATAGCCACTTGAATAATGATGAAAGTGCGGGGGTGATTTGGTAAGAAAACGATTAACAAAGATTCTTACATTGTGTGCATGTGTATAACAATTATATATATATATAATCTCCAAATATGTATAGCATACATGCAGAGCTCTTGCAATATGGTGATGAGAGACTTCTGCGACATCTTCACTCTTTGTTTGGCAGGATATGGGCTAGTGAGTCCGATACTATTTATAAATTCTAGGTCTGAACTCAGTTCCTATATATATAAACATATAGACTCTTTTCCTATATATACATATATAATTATTTCAAAAAATATGCATATTTAACGAACGTTTAACATTAGTTTAAGAAGATATGTCATATCCTAGAATATACAATATATTCTCTTATGTTTTATGGTGTGTAATGGTTTAATGTATTGTTTGGGTCACCATTTCCGCGATACCACTTAAGTAGCTTGTAGTGTCTCTGTCTAAAATTAAATCGTAATAAATTCAACATGAAAACATGAATAGAAAAATACGATTTATATTAAAAATATGTATGTATATATGTATGTATATATGTATGTATATATATATGTATGTATATATCCGGGAGAGATGACCCCTTAGCTTTTGTCAAGGCAGAATTCTAGGAGATGGAAAACTCTGATATAACACCTGCAACTCTGATGGTATCCAATGATGTTGACTTGTTCTTCTTTTTGGTAAATATCATCTTGGTTAAGAGAGTGGGACTGGCTTTGTGCAGTGCCTTTGCTCACTATAAAAGCTTCACGGCACAGGCATTGCTTTATATCTGGAGATCTCTCTACACTTGTTGTCACATGGTACTATGGGCCCAGCACTGTGTCAATAATTGTCACAAGTGTAGTGTTTGTGCCAGAGTGCATCGGTAGGGGTTCTCCTACATGGATATAAAGTGGTGGCCGTACTCGAAAACGAGTTGGCAGCCACCATATATGTATGTGTATGTATGTATTTATGTATGTGTATGTATGTATATATATGTTTATGTTTATGTATATATGTTTATGTATGTTTATTTATGTATATATGTTTGTGTATATGTATGTATAGCGAGATTACTGGGTGTATGAATGTAACAAAACGAGAGACATATTTGTGTATATAATATTTAATTAACGGTAGATAGAATACTTGACATGTCAAAGATAGATGTTAGAATGAAACAAAGTTAGTAGTTACCGTTTTGATTGCCAGGCAAACGCGGCTGGCAGAGGGCGCCTGGCTAAGGCCAGGCGCCTGTTGGCCAAATTAATGGCAGAGCCAAATGAGAGGCTCTTCGACCTGGTGCCGAAAAGGCAAAGAGAGAAAGGAAGCTTAAAGTTGTTAGTTTTATAGGGCTCTGACCGGAAGTTGCAGAAAGGGTTCCACTTCCCGTCTAGATCCTAATCAAAACAAGGGAGACAACCGCTACATAACCTCCCGCCAGAATTTTAGTGTATAAAAATCGAAATGAAAATATGTAGCAAGTTGGCGAGAATGTTGTAACAGGCATGAAAATTACGACAAAAGAATGTCTGGAAAAATCAATGATAGATATCAAGGTAGCCAACCGCTCTTGGCCAGAGAACGACTGGACATCCATCTATCCATCACCCAAAGATACAATGTAATAAAGTAAAAGTAATAGAAGAGCTCAAAGTTCAAAATATAGTTCACAGGTGTGCAATCACATGACAGCAGGAAAGAAAGTGTGTTCCAGAGAATGAATGCAGGTGGTTTCTGTTCTGTGGTATATCGTGAAATTTCCAACCTCCGAATGGATTTTCTCACAGGAAGAGTGCTGCAAAAATAAATTCTCTGGCTTTGGTGAAGCTGTGTTGATGTATTGCTGTTGCTGTTATATTGCTGTTGCTGCTGCCGTTGTCTCGCTGAGTGAGCGTATTCGGTGTTTAAATTCACAGTAAAAAAATTTTTTTTTAGAAAAAAATGAGTTGCGCAAAGTGCTAGAAATAGCAGCCGAAGTTGATGGTCGATGTTGAGAATGCGTTGACCTGGAAGGGTCAAGAGGCCAGCGACCAGAGAAATAAGCATTCCCAATAAATGCGCGGTTATCAACGGTAAATTTACATTGTAAATTTATAAACCGGCAAATAGAAGAATATAGCTTAAGGCTGAAGAATCCCTGGTGATAAATGGCGTGCGGCTGTCTGTGAGTAGAGACATCTCAGTGAATCGAGAATTTATGCTGCCTACACGTGCCAATACAAGGTTGAAAAAAAAATATTTCTAACGCGCGAGAAAATGATAGTGCAATTTTGAAAGTGACAATGATGAAAAAGAAAGGCTTCAATCAGCATAATTATAGGTGTGAACTTTGGAAAAAAACAAAAAAACTTGAACGATGAAGAAAACGAAGAACAAAAGGCAATGGTTCATCGAAAATAAATGTTCCTGTTGAAATGTTTTTTAAAGAATATCAAATTTCTTTTTTTTTTTTGTGTGTTTTGAAAGAGTTCGTTGTAAGAAACGAGAAACATATATATATATCGTGAAATGTTTTTTTTGTTTTGAAAGTGTTCGTTGTAAGAAACGAGAAACATATATATATATATTGGTGAAATGCGACAGTTAATTGATGCGTGAGAGAAAAAGTATGTCTGTGCGAATTCCACATGTGCGTGTGTGCGTGTCCTTGAGTATTTTCATAGTTTGTCGCTAAATTTGCTGTGTATTCGTAATGTTACTCACAAAACCAGATGTGCTATTTTTTTCTTTTTTTTGGGGGGTGACCACTTATAGCGATGAACGGCTGCGTGTTCGTATCACGTCAGGGTTACCAATATAGCGAGATTACTGGGTGTATGAATGTAACAAAACGAGAGACATATTTGTGTATATAATATTTAATTAACGGTAGATAGAATACTTGACATGTCAAAGATAGATGTTAGAATGAAACAAAGTTAGTAGTTACCGTTTTGATTGCCAGGCAAACGCGGCTGGCAGAGGGCGCCTGGCTAAGGCCAGGCGCCTGTTGGCCAAATTAATGGCAGAGCCAAATGAGAGGCTCTTCGACCTGGTGCCGAAAAGGCAAAGAGAGAAAGGAAGCTTAAAGTTGTTAGTTTTATAGGGCTCTGACCGGAAGTTGCAGAAAGGGTTCCACTTCCCGTCTAGATCCTAATCAAAACAAGGGAGACAACCGCTACATATGTATAAGTGTATATGTATAGAATATCATCATCGTCGTTTAACATCTATCTTCCATGCTAGCATGGGTTGGACAGGATTGTCCCATTTGAGGTAAGTTGGGTCGGGTGACCGTGTCTCGCTCATATAGGACTATTTCTGGCTGGTTTTCTACGGCTGGATGCCCTTCCTAACGTCAACCGCACTGACAGTGTGTGCTGGGTGCTTTTACCGAGGCTCCTACACGACCACTTTACAGTGTGGAGTGCTTTTGCTAATGACACCTACACGACCACTTTACAATGTGGGCCGGATGTTTTGTGGTACCAACATCACTTTACAGAAGAGTAAGGGTGGAGTGGGGGTGTATATTGGATTAAGAGGTGCCTACTGAGTAGGTTTATGTCTGCTCAAGTCTTGCTCAAGGACACAACACAGCCTGGTCTGATTGGTAGAAATTGCTAACCAGGAAGATATTCTCATTTCCTTGATGGTGGTGAGGATGTGTGTGTGAGTGAGTGGCAGGGTGAGTGAGTGAAGGTATGTGCCAGGTTGGAGGGTGAGAGTGAGTGAATAATAATAATAATGAAATTATTGTGTACAGGTGCACTACAACTCATCAAAGGTGCATGTATAGATGATATCCTATTTTCATTTAATTTATCTGCCAAGTCACTCGACTGTGAGATATAACACAATGTAAGCTATCATTGAAGACTATACACACACCCTCACTCACACACCCTCATTCACATACCTTCAATCACATCCACCTTCACTCACACACCTTCACTCACACACACCTTCATTCCTCCTCGCCACCACCAAGAAAATGAGAATATCTTCCTGGTTAGCTAGTTCTAGTTTCTTTTAAACTGTTCGGCTTTTCGTTGCAGTTGGACCAGGTTGTGTGTTGTGTCCTTGAGCAAGACACTTTATTTCACGTTGCTCCAGTTTACTCAGCTGTAGAAATGGGTTGTCGTATCACTGGTGCCTAGTTATATAGGCCACTGCTTTTCCCTTGGACAATATATATAGTGTATAATATATACTGTACACAGTGTATATATATATATAATATATATGCTGTGACATCACTGATACCAAGCTGTATCAGCCACTGCTTTTCCCTTGGACAATATTGGTGGCATAGAGAGGGAAGACTGGTATGGATGGGTGACTGCTGGCCTTCCACAAACAACCTTGCTTGGATTTGTGCCTCAGAGAGGAACTTTCTAGGTGAAAATCCCATGGTCACTAGTGACCAAAGGGGGTCTTTACCCTGCAGTCCACACTGTAAAGTGGTCGTGTTGGTGACATGACAAAAAGTACCCAGTCCACTCAGTAAAGTAGTCGTGTTGGTGTCATGACAAAAAGTACCCAGTCCACTCAGTAAAGTAGTCGTGTTGGTGACATGACAAAAAGTACCCAGTCCACACTGTAAAGTAGTCGTGTTGGTGACATGACAAAAGTACCCAGTCCACTCAGTAAAGTAGTCATGTAGGTGTCATGATAAAAAGTACCCAGTCCACACTGTAAAGTGGTCATGTTGGTGACATGACAAAAAGTACCCAGTTCACTCAGTAAAGTGGTCGTGTTGGTGACATGACAAAAAGTACCCAGTCCACTCAGTAAAGTAGTCATGTAGGTGTCGTGACAAAAAGTACTTAGTCCACACTGTAAAGTGGTCGTGTTGGTGTCATGACAAAAAGTACCCAGTCCACTTAGTAAAGTGGTTGTGTTGGTGACATGACAAAAAGTACTCAGTCCACTCAGTAAAGTGGTCGTGTTGGTGACATGCAAAAAGTACCCAGTCCACTCAGTAAAGTAGTCGTGTTGGTGACATGACAAAAAGTACCCAGTCCACTCAGTAAAGTAGTTGTGTTGGTGACATGACAAAAAGTACCCAGTCCACACTGTAAAGTAGTCGTGTTGGTGACATGACAAAAAGTACCCAGTCCACTCAGTAAAGTAGTCATGTAGGTGTCATGATAAAAAGTACCCAGTCCACACTGTAAAGTGGTCATGTTGGTGTCATGACAAAAAGTACCCAGTCCACTTAGTAAAGTGGTCGTGTTGGTGACAAGACAAAAAGTACCCAGTCCACTCAGTAACGTGGTCGTGTTGGTGACATGACAAAAAGTACCCAGTCCACTCAGTAGAGTAGTCATGTAAGTGTCATGACAAAAAGTACCCAGTCCACACTGTAAAGTAGTTGTGTAGGTGTCACGGCAAAAAGAGGTTGCCGCTAGGAAAAGCATCCAGTTTAAGAAACAGAAACAGTTCTGTATGAACAAGACATGGTCACCTGACCTGGCATTGCCCACAACAGGATAACTTGTCTAACCCATGCCAGCGTGGAAAAATGGCCGTTAAAACAGTCTGAGTTCAAATCCAGCCGAAGTTAACTTTGCCTTTCATCCTTACGGGGTCGATAAAATAAAGTACCAGTAATGTACTGGGTTATTGCTGGCCTTGTGCCTAAAGTAGAAACAATTATTTATTTATGTTCATACATAGAACAAAAGCGTTATGTAATATTTCAGGACCCAATATTGATTGTATTACCAGATTGTAAGAGGGATTTGTGACCTAATCTTCAGGTGTTTAGATCACTTTAGTACCCATACAAGATGGTGGTGTTTATGGTAAAAAATATTTTGTTTTTATAATTCCATAATTACAACATATCCATATCATGTAAAAATTTCCCACAAAGCCTTCCATTATCTTTTATAAATCCAGAAACAGCTGTCTGGAATTCTAACTGCTACTGAGAAAGATGTGATATGATGACAACTTTAAAATATCCATAGCAAGACTCTTCTATGTCTATTATTCAATAAATGTATTGTATATGATTTCATATACACCCGCTATGAGGTATTTTTAATTGAATGTTCTAACAACTTATACCAGTTTACTGCTAAATTTAAAAAAAACCCATCTACCTATTAAAATAATTTTAAAAAGTCATTTTAAATATTCCTAAAACACAGGTATGGTGACTGATTAGTGGGTCAGGTGAGGTGTGTTTATATGTTGGCAAGATGTGCTGATGGCTGGTATTTTGTAGGTGTTTATTGTCTCATACATACTTAGATACATACCTACACATACACACATATATACATACCTACACAAAATATATACATACATACCTACATATACACGTATATATATACATATATACCTACACATACACATATATATATATATATATATACATACATACCTACACATACACATATATATATATATATACGTACATACCTAC
Source organism: Eledone cirrhosa (assembly GCA_964016885.1). Classification (NCBI taxonomy): domain Eukaryota; kingdom Metazoa; phylum Mollusca; class Cephalopoda; order Octopoda; family Eledonidae; genus Eledone; species Eledone cirrhosa. The sequence continues at coordinate 12,434,541 of OZ024762.1, forward strand.
ACATACACAAATATATATATATACCTACACATATATATACCTACGCACATACACACACTCGTACATATACACTTGGCACATCAGAGGTGAGCACTGGAGGATGAGGTGAGGCAGGGTAGGAAAGAGAAGAGGGGGAGGATGGACAAAGCAAGCAATGTAGAAGGGAGGGGGGATAGAAAAGAGAGAGAGGGTGAGAGGGAGGGAGAGAGTAGAAGAGAGAGAAGGGGTGGGGTGGGGGGAGGACCAACACTCCTTTTAAATAAATTTTTTTTTCATTTTGAACTCAACTAATTTCATTGCATCACTACTGCTACTACTACTACTACTACTACTGCTACTACTGCTACTACTACTACTGCTACTACTACTGCTACTACTACTACTACTGTTACTACTGCTACTACTACTACCACGACTACTACTGCTGTTGCTACTACTACTACTACCACTACTGCTACTACTGCTACTACTACTACTGTTACTACTGCTACTACTACCACGACTACTACTGCTGTTGCTACTACTACTACTACCACTACTACTACTACTACTACTACTACTACTACTACTACTACTGTTGCTACTACTACTGTTGCTACTACTACTACTACTACTACTGTTGCTACTACTACTGTTGCTACTACTACTACTACTACTACTACTGCTACTAATACTGTTGCTACTACTACTACTACTGTTGCTACTACTACTACTACTGTTGCTACTACTACTACTACTGTTACTACTACTACTACTACTACTACTACTACTACTACTACTACTACTATTGTTGCTACTACTACTACTACTACTGTTGCTACTACTACTACTACTACTATTGTTGTTGCTACTACTACTACTACTATTGTTGCTACTACTACTACCACTACTGTTACTACTACTACTATTGTTACCACTACAACCACTATCATCACCATCACCACAACCGCCAACACCACTACAACCATCATTACCGCCACTATTACCTCTACCACCGCCACTATTACCTCTACCACCACCACCGCCTAATGCACCATAAACAGCCATTATTGCATTGTTTGCCCCTCACCCCCACCCCACCCGACCACTCTCCCTGGTATTTTTCTGGCTGGAATGTTTTTGTCAGCTGAGAACAAACCACATTTAGGGCAAGCATTGAGGGAGGGGATTGAGCACTTCTTTAATCTTGTCTTTGTCACAATGTAAGTGTATGTATGTATATATATATATACAGTCCTATGCGAGCAAGACAAACACTCTTGCCTCAAGTGGGAAAACCCCCGTCCAAACCCATGCAAGCGTGGAACACAGACGCTAAACCTGATGATGATGATGATGATGATATAAATGAAAATAGAGAAATTAATGGGAGCAAGAAGGAAGCCAACAGTATTTCATATATATATATATATATATATATATATGAAATACTGTTGGCTTCCTTCTTGCTCACATTAATTTCTCTATTTTCATTTATATCATCATCATCATCATCATCAGGTTTAGCGTCTGTGTTCCACGCTTGCATGGGTTTGGACGGGGGTTTTCCCACTTGAGGCAAGAGTGTTTGTCTTGCTCGCATAGGACTGTCTGGCGGGTTTTCTACAGTTGGATGCCCTTCCTAACACCAACCACATTTACAGTGTGGGGCTGGGAGGTTTTTACCGTGTTGCCTACACGGCCACATTTACAGCGTGGACTGTGTGTTTTTTGTCGTGACACCTACACGATCTCATTTGTTTCGGCCTGGATGTTGTGGGACCAACATAACTTTACATTGAAAGGGGCGGTGTGGGTGGGGTGGAGGTGGTGGGACGGGGGGGGGGTGTTTTGATAGAGATGCCTACTGACTGTAGTAGGTTTTTACTTATATATATATATATATATATATATATATATATATATGTATATATGGTCCCATAACTTCTGATAGTCGTAGGAGCACTGTAGTGACATTCAGTGTTTCTTGGGCATTTTAAGCCTGGCAGAGCCCATCCCTGAGTACAGCAGATTTCTTCCAGAGAAAGATAGAAAGTGAAAGAGAGGAAATGAGAAAGATATAGAGGAAGAATCAAACCCTAGTACTTGACTGGTACTTTTTTTTTCCACCTCAAAAGGGATGGGTTATGGGGAGTTAAGAGAATTTGAAAAGGGCCTAAGAGTCAGGGATTGAAGATTAAAAATTAGAGAATCCCTGACTCTTAGGCCCTTTTCAAATTCTCTTAACTCCCCATAACCCATCCCTTTTACAACTCCGACAACTAATATAAAAGAGCCCCCTCAGAATATAGACCCCAAATATACAAGCGTAGCTGTTGATGTATACCACAATTTCAAACTGCTAATCTTGAGTGAAACGTTGATGTAAATAATGAACTTACAATCACCTGTTATATGCCTTGAAAAGTCCCACCATATGGTCGGACGAAACGGCTGTCGGCAATAAACTTGTTATAATGTCATAATAGTTCCTTTGTTCTTTTTCATTAATATTTCTGCTCTGCTTATACGCATAGAGCTTAACTAGCTACCATCGCATATTTGGTAGGTCAGACGTGATCATCGCGATTCACATACGACCTACCATACATCATGCTTATATATATATATATATATATGTATATCATCATCATATTCACAGTTTAATATCTATTTTTCCCTGCTTGCATGGGTTAAACAGATTGTCACATTCTGAGGCTTGGACTAATCAGGTGAAAATTTCTCAAATTCTAGTTTAGTTTCTATGTCTCAGCGACCTTCCTAACACCAACCTCTTTATAGAGTGGGCTGAGTACATTTTTATCACGGTACCATCACTAATGAGACTATGATATATATATATATATGTGGGGAAAGAAGGTCACATACCAATATGGGAGATAGAATGTTGAGATAACCTTGATGAGGGACATGATCACTGATTAAAATATTCATGGTGAGACTTGTGTATGTTTAGTATTAACAGACATGTCATGTATGCCTATATATACACCTCATATATAGGACAACCTGGCTAACCCATGTTAGCATGGAAAATGGACGTTAAACGATGATGATAATTGATATTTATATATGTGGGTGTGTATAAATGTGTGTGTGTGTGTATATATAATTATATATATATATAGGGTGTGTATATATAATTATATATATACATAGGGTGAGGCAGTACCAGTCATTAGAATACTATGCTGTATTTACTGCGTTACACACCAGCCTGTGTTACACACCACCCTGCATTACACACCAGCCTGTGTTACACACCACCCTGTGTTACACACCAGCCTGTGTTACACACCAGCCTGCATTACACAACAACTCATTTGACTCAAATATGTAATAAATATCTCCTTTTCTTTCAGATTGTGTATGACTGAGTGCAGCCTTCAGTAGTTGAGTGCAGTCTCCTGTAGTTGAGTGCAGCCTTCACCATCTGGAGGATAACTTTTACTTTTTGGAGGACAGCTTTAATTATTTTGTTGGAGTGCAGCTTTCATCTTCTGGAGTACAGCTTTAATCATTTTGTTGGAGTACATCTTTAATCATTTTGGAATATAGCTTCCATCTTTTGGAGTATAGCTTTAATCATTTTGGAGTACAATTAATTATTGAAGTACAGCATTGCCTCTCTGGAGTGAAGCTCCACCTAGACGCAGCCATGTATCGTAACATGGCCCTCACAGAAGACACATTTCTACGTGTCTTACCCCTGTCTGTCACCCGACATTTAGCAAACCTCCTCGACCCCAATGACGTGTGGGAAATCTTGCTGGAGAATATTCCACTTCATATCGATCAACAGAACTCACCTCCACGATACACAGCACAAGACGCACAGTCAGTATTATATTCTCTTTATTATACACACACACATATATATACATATATACACACACACACACACACATATATACATATAGACAGACACACATGTATATACTCACATATACACACACACACACACATATATACATATAGACAGACACACATGTATATACTCACATATATATATACACACACACACACACACACATATATACATATAGACAGACACACATGTATATACTCACATATATATATATACACACACACACGCACATATATATGTATACATATACACACACACACATGTATATACTCACATATATATATATATACACACACACACGCACATATATATATATACATATACACACACACACATGTATATACTCACATATATATGTACACACACACACATATATATACATATATACACAGACACATGTATATACTCACATATATATATACACACACACACACACATATACATATAGACAGACACATGTATATACTCACATATATACATATACACAGACACACATGTATATACTCATATATATATATATATACACACACACACACACATATATATACATATACACAGACACACATGTATATACTGACATATATATATATATACACACACATATATATATATACACAGACACATGTATATACTCACATATATATACACACAAACACACACATATATATATAGACACACACACACGCACATGTATGCATACACACACACATACATGTATGTATATACACACACACATACATGTGTATATACACATGTACACACACATATATATATACATACAATTGGCTTCTTACTAGTTAGGCAACAGGACAGGCAGATGGTGTCAAATACCAAGGCATACCCTGGGGAAGAATGTACCCCACAGCATAGGTTAGTCGTTAGTGATATCTCAGTAAGCAAGAGATGGAATGAGACATACAGGAAGGTGTGGAGAAGAAAGGTCTGGAAGCTCAAATATTTTTCTCTAAAATATAAATTTAGGAAAGCCCTTCAAGATGTGTTTGACGAAAAAGAAGACGATTTAGAGTCGTATGACATAGATAATAACTGGAATTTCTTACTTGACAACTTACTGCAGGCTACTGATGAAACTTGTGGCTAGATCAGAGCTCCAACCAGACAGAGAGTGACCTGGTGGTGGAACAGCACAGTAGATAAGACCATTAAAGACAAAAGACAAGATATGTAGCAGGATAGCAGGCAAACTAACAGGTAGGGAGAAATACGTAAGCAGTAGATGTACAGGGAAATTAAACAGTAGAAGTCGCATTGATAGACACATTTTTCAAATGCAAGCAGGTGCTATAGAAGTGGTGGATAGCTTCCGGTACCTAGGAGATCAGATTAGCATGGGAGGGGGGGGGGGGGTTTCGAGGCCATAGTATCTAGAATAAGGACGGGTTGGAAGAAGTTTAGGGAGCTGCTTCCTCTGCTGATGAAGAAGGGTTTCTCCCTGCATACGAAAGGCCGGTTATATGATGCCTGTGTGAGTGCGCAATGCTGCATGGTAGTGAGACATGGGCAGCAACTGCAGACGATATGCGACGGCTGGAGAGAAATGAGGCAAGCATGCTCCGTTGGATGTGCAATGTCAATGTGCGTGAATGACCTAGCATGGAATGGATGTGTTAAGAGAGAAACTGTGTCTGAGAGGGATAGAATGTAGTGTGCGAGGGAGGAGACTGAGGTTGTATGGACATGTGGTGCGCATGGAGGATGACTGATGGGTGAAGAAGTGCCAGGAAATGCCAGTTGAAGGAAGACGTGGTAGAGGTAGACCACGGAAAACATGGACGGAGGTGGTGAGAACAGACCTCAGATCGCTGAAGCCCACAGTGGAGATGACGAAGGACCGTGACAAGTGGAGAGATGCTGTGCTGAATAAGACCCGTCCCACCCTTGCAAGCAGGGAAAAGCGGACATAAAATGATGATGATGATATATCTCTCTCTATATAATATATCATAATAATAAATACAAAGACCAAAATCTGAAGAGGCCTTGATAAGATTCTCAGAAGATCCCGTTTGGGGTGAAAGCAGAAATTTATTGCTTTATTTTCTAGTCCGTACTAATAATAAATATATAATGAACCTCCTTAGTGACGTGTCACGATAAAATACACCCAGTACACTCTGTAAAGTGGTTGGTGATAGGAAGGCCATCCAGCTATAGAAAAGTTGCCAAACAAAGGGTAAAGAGAACCCTTCAGGCTTCTCAAGGGTACAACAACCTCTCTAGTGTGGGTGACATGATATAATACACCCAGTACACTCTGTAAAGTGGTTGGTGATAGAAAAGGCCATCTAGAGTTGAGAGGACCCTTCCGTTTTGTGAAGGGTACAACAACCTCTCTGGTGTTGGTGACATGATAGTGATGATAATGATGATGATGATGATAGTGATGGTGATGGGGATAGTGATGATGATAGTGATGATGTTGATAATGATGATCAGATGTGATTTTTTATTTAAGTTTTATTTATTTTGTTTTGTTTTCTATGTCAGGAACTTCCACGACCAAAGTCGCCGCTCCTCTAAAAGCCCCACCCGAATCATTCTAGAAAACTGGGGGATGCAAAACCCTCGAATTAAACATTTACTGAAGGTTCTCAGGGAATCGGACCTTGTCGCTGCTGCTGATTACCTTTCGGTTGATGTTCTGAAGAGTAAGAATCATCATCATTGTTATAGTCATCACCATCACCACCACCACCACCACCACCACCACCACACCACCATCACCACCACCACCACCACTATGACCATCATCATCACCACCACCAACATCACCATCACCACCATCACCACCACACCACCACCACTATGACCATCATCATCACCACCATCAACATCACCATCACCACCATCACCACCACACCACCACCACTATGACCATCATCATCACCACCACACCACCATCACTATGACCATCATCAGCACCACCACCACCACCATCACCACCATCACACCACCACATCACCACCACCACCACTATGACCATCATCATCACCACCAACATCACCATCACACCACCACCACCACCATCACCACTGCCATCACCACACTACCATCACCACCACCACCACTACCATCACCACCACCACTACCACCATCACCATCACCATACCACCACCAACATCACCACCACCACCACCACCATCACCACCACCACCACCACCATCACCACTATCACCACCATCACCATCGCCATCACCACACCACCATCACCACCACCACCACTACCACCATCACCATCACCAACACCACCACCACACCAGCATCACCACCATCACCACCACCACCACCATCACCACTATCACCACCATCACCACCGCCATCACCACACCACCACCACCACCACCACCGTCACCATCACCAACACCACCACCACACCAGCATCACCACCATCACCAGCACCACTACCACCACCACCAACATCACCATCACCATCAACACCACCACCACCACCACCACCACCACCACTCTAACATCACCATCACCATCATCACCACCACCACCATCTTCCACAAATTTTTGGCCTTGTATCAATCTTAGAATGAATTATTATTATTATTAATGGTAGTGGATTGGCAATAGAATCAGTAGAGCGTCGGACACCCTGCTTTGTGTCATATAGTTACATCCCTTTACATTCTGAGTTCAAATCCTGCCAAAGTTAACTTTGCCTTTCATCGTTACGGGGTCGATAAAATAAAGTACCAGTCACGCACTGGGGTCGATTTAATCGACTTTCCCCTCCCCCAAAATTGCTGGCCTTGTGCCTATACTAGAACCCATTGTTATTATTATTATTATAGTTGCATTTATCTTGCTTTATGTTCATACAAGTTGTGACCTCAAGAGACAACAAGGTCCGCCATGTTCAAGAAAGAACATACATACACACACATGCATCTTTAGGTGTTTAGACTTGTGATGTACTTATATTGATAGAATCTTCCTCAGTATATGGGCAGTTCCCATTAGTACTATCTTTTGTATTTCTCCTATACCCAGGTTTCCTGTGATTTGCGATAAGTAATCATTAGACCCCTTAGGTATCATTCCTAGAGCGCCTACCACCACTGGTATTGTTTTAGTTCTCAATTTCCACATTTTTCAAATTTCTATCTCCAGGACCTTATACTTGCTCAATTTTTCAAATGTTTTTATAGATACATTCTTGTCTATTGGAACGGACATATCAATTAGCAGGCATACCCTCTTTTTAAAGTCCTTCAGTATTATATCAGGTCTATTTGCAACTATTTTTCGGTTTGTTTGGATGCTAAAGTTCCATAAGATTGAGATGTGATCTTTTTCAAGTATGGGAGGTGGTTGATGCTCCCACCAATTCTTTTGATGGGGCAGGTCAAAATGCTTACACATTATCCAATGTATGTATTGTGCAGCTCTGTCATGTCTGTTTAGGTATTCGGTTGGAGCTATAGGACTGCACATTGAAATCATATGATCAATGGTCTCTGGTTGTTTTTTTACATACACGGCATAATGGGTTGCATCCATTTTTTATTATGTTGGGTTGGTAATTTTTTGTTGGCAGACACTGATCTTGAGCTGATATAACCAGTCCTTCAGTCTCCGATTTCAGTCCAGAGGATGCCAACCACTGATGGGTTAAAGTTTTGTCAACATCAGGATTGTTAGCTCTTTCTGGGTATTTTCCATACAGAGGCTTTTCTTGCCATTTCTTAGCCAGTTTCTGTAGCAGTTCTTTCTTTGCAGTTACTTTTACCTGCTTTGCTTTTTCTGTGTTTTCCATTTCAGCAGTAAATGGGACTTCTGAAATTTGTAGTCCATTAGTGTATCTTTGTGCATCTTTTGTAATGGAGTATGATCTTTTGATGCTTTCGTGTTTCAAAACGAGTTTGATCATCCAATCATGTGATTCCCTTAGATATGTAGATAATCCAATTGTTGCAGTTTTCAAAGCAATATCTAACTGGATTAATCTACGTCCTCCTTCTTTCCTAGGGAGATATATTCTATCTGTATCTGCCTTAGGGTGATGCACTCAGTACATGGTTAAGCATTTTCTAATTTTTGTATCGAGCCTACGGATCTCTGTGCTTGACTAGTTGATGACATTGTAACTGTAGGTTACTACTGGTATGGCATCGATCCTATTCCTTGCATTCAATTCCATTCTTAAGATTGCTCTTACTCTGCGGCAATATTCCTTCCTTATCCTTTCCCTCATTGTCGAGTGCTTGATTCCGTCTCCTTCACAAACACCTAGATATTTGTAAGCTTCCTCTTGATCAAGTTCTCTTATCACATTCCCCCGATCAAGATTAATGTCTGAACTTTTCAGCAGCTTTTCTCTGGTGAACGTTGCTTTGGCGCATTTATCTAGTCCAAACTCCATTTTAATGTCATCACTGAACTGCTCCACAGTGGATAATAGCCCTTGCAATTGTTCATCATTTTTTGCAAATAGTTTCAGGTCATCCATGTAGAACAAGTGATTAATGGTTTTGTCATAGACTTTATATCCATATTTGTTTCATTGAGCATTTTACTTAATGGTATAAGTGCGATGCAGAATAAAAGCGGTGATAAAGAGTCACCCTGAAAAATTCCACAATTAATATTAACTTCTCCAGCTTCCAGTGATTTTTTTTTCACTATTCAAAAGGAGTGTCGTTTTCCATGTCTTCATACTGAATGACAGGAACCTCCTGACAACGGGAGATATTTTGAAAATCTCTAAACATTTTTCAATCTAACTGTGTGGCAAACTATCGAATGCTTTTTTGTAATCTATCCAAGCAATTGATAGATTTTTGTGTCTATTATGACAATCTTCCAGTATCATTTTGTTAACCAAAAGCTGATCCTTACAGCCATATGAGCCTCGTTTACACCCTTTCTGCTCATTGGGAAATAGATCATTTATCAGGTGGTCATATCTATATTCAGTTAGGACTGATGTTAAAATTTTATACATTGTGGTCAAGCAAGTTATCGGTCTGTAATTTTGGGGATTGTTTGTCTCATCATTCTTCGGAAGCAGGAATGTAATGCCATTAACTAGCCATGATGGTATCTTTTCTGGCTCATTAACTATTTCATTGTAAAGTTGGGCTAACAGCTCATGAGACTCTGTGAAGGCATTTATCCAAAAATTTGGTATTTTGTCTTTTCCTGGGGATTTCCATTTGCTGGTTTTTCTAAGAGCTAAACGCAACTGTTCAACTGTTATATTTTCCCATATTTGTTCCTCAAGGTGAGCTGTATCTTTCATTTGTCTGTCTATCCATGGGGCATGTATATTATGAACTTTTTCTTAGGCCCAGATCTTTTCCCAGAATTCTTGCACTTCTTCTGTGGGTGGTATTGATTTAGCAGTTATTGTTGACTTGCCAATTTTTCTGTAGAAGTTTCTTTGGTTGGTTTTGAACATATTATTGTCCTTATAGAATCTAGATCGTTTTTCAAAGCGCCTTATACGAGCAGCTTTGGCCGACACTTTTTGCTTGATTATTTCTATCAGCATGTCTATGTCACTTGTTGATTTTATACTGTATTTTCTTTTCAATTTTCTAAGTTTAGTTTGTTTAACATGTAGTTTGTTAAAATTTGTAGTTTGTTAACATGTAGTTTGTTAAAATTTCTATGTCAGATCGGAGAAGGTTTATTTGGTGATTGATGTTCTCTTGCCAAGTAGATTTCTTGTGGGAATTCCTGTTTGTCATTTTCACTCCACATAAGTGAGTGGTAACTTTAGCCGATGCATAATAGAGATGATTTAAATCAATAATGTTTGTTTAGTTTGTTTGTGATGATAATGTTTTTGAGAATTATGTTAGTTTTATTATTATTATTATTATTATTCCTAGGTTCGTCAGTGAAACGGCTGAACTCTGCAGTACAAAACTGTAGTAAGTAGTAACAGTTGTTTTACCTCTCCCCCTCCCTCCTCTTCTCTTCCTCCTCCTACCATCCCATTTTTAATGTTACCACCACTACCTCTTTACAGAGTGTACTGGCTGTATTTGATTGTGGAACTACACACCCACATACAGACTCAGACATGTGCACACACTATCAGCCACACCCACACACACAGACATACACATGTGCACACACACACACACACATACACATGTGCACACACCCACACACACAGACATACACATTTGCACACACACACACACAGACATATACACCTGCACATCCCCCATATATATATATATATATATATATATATATATATGTTACCTGGGTGACAAAATCAGCAGTGGTGGAGGGTGCTCAGAAAGTACAGTAGCTAGAGTCAGAACGGGATGGAAAAAGTTCAGAGAGCTTATACCGCTGTTGGCCGCTAAAGGTTTCTCTCTAAAAATGAAGGGCATAGTGTATGATGCCTGTATACGAACAGCAATGTTACATGGCAGTGAGACATGGGCATTGTGTGCAGAGGATCTGCGCAGACTGGAGAGGAACGAAGCTTGCATGCTCCGTTGGATGTGTAATAGTAATATACGTGAACAGCAAAGCATAAAGGAACTAAGTGAGAAATTAGGTATAAGAGGGATCAGATGTTGTTTACTCGAGAGAAGACTACGTTGGTATGGTCACGTGATGCAGATGACAGCTGTATAAAAAAGTGCAGGGCGATCAAAATTGACGGAAATTACAGAGTAGGCAGACCCAGAAAAACCTGGGACGATCTGATAAATTCCGACTTTACACACTTGCACCTCTCTAAGACAATGTCACTGGACTGAGATCTTTGGCGCTACGCAGTAATACAGAAAACCCGCCTTGCCTAAGTACAAAGCGAAACCTACAGTCAGAAGGCACCTCTTAACCAAATATACACCCCCATCCCACTATGCCAACTCCCCCACCCCCATCAACCACCCCTTTCTCTGTAAAGTTATGTTGGTGCCACAACATCCAGTCCTAAATAAATGAGGTCGTGTAGGTGTCACAACAAAAAAACACACAGTCCACACTGTAATGTGGCCGTGTAGGCGCCACGGTAAAAACCTCCGAGTCCACACTGTAAACTTGGTTGGTGTTAGGAAGGGCATCTAGCCGTAGAAAACCTGCCAGACAGTCCTATACGAGCAAGACAACCAATCTTGCCTCAAGTGGGACAATTCCCGTCTAAACCCATGCTAGCGTGGAAGATGATGATGGTGATATAATATAATATAATATAATATGATATAAGTAACATGTATATAACAACTTCACAGTTAACCCTTTAGCATTCAAACTGGCTGTATCTGACCAGAACTCTCTCACTTCTTTCTGTTCAAACCGGCTGTAACCGGCTGCTCACACCAAGATATTGATGAGTTCTGGCCAGATACAAAATAAATAACATCAAAATGTCATAGATTCGATTTTATGTGAGATAATTATAATTATAAAGCCTTTATTGTGAAAATACAATAGTATATATAACATAATGTAAATGCTAAATGATTAAAGGATTAATATTTATTATATAATTGACATGTTTCACCAATCTACAGGTGAACAAAATCTAGAAATGCTAGTCCGATACGATATATCAGAAAATTGCAATTTCCAATATTTTGCAGCCTCACCGTGGTAATCAGCTCTTCAGAGTTTAACAATGTTTATATTTATATATTTACAGCTATGTACAAGGGAGAACCGATGTCAAATGAAAATAACTTTGGTGAGTCTCTTGTTTTTTATTTCTTTTACTGTTTCTCATTTTGTGTGTGTGTGTGTGTGTCTGTATATATATATATATATATATACAAAATATAAAACAATCAAATATTTGCTTAATACATTTAATTGCTACTGATCGTTTCTTCCAGATAATTGTCTGGAATCATCAGAGCATGCACAATGTTTAAACAAGTAATTACATTCCTAGTCTTTAGAACATTCATTAAGATACAATATTATTAACAGTGTCAGTGACATCATATTGAAAATCAAGAGTAACAAAATGATATTATAGTGGACAGATAGCAAAATATTAGGAGCTGTTGTGAGGAGGTTATTACTTATCCCACCGAGGTTATCTTTGCCTTTCATTCTTACGGGGGTCGATAAAATAAAGTACCAGTAATGCACTGGGTAATTGCTGGCCTTGTGCCAAAAGTAGAAACAGTTATTACTTAAAGTGATTATAATAAGTATATTATAGAGAAAGTTATGCATAAAGGTAATACAGGTTCAAAAAGATATCAACCAAATACATATTACTTAAATTGATTATAAGCATATTATAGAGAAAGGGTTATAGGGTTAGAGAAAGTTATGTATAAAGGTAATATATATATATATAACGTTAACTTCTGATGGAGTTATAGGGGTGCATTACTAGGGCTTTATTTTATCAACATCTGAAATGATGAAAGACAAAGTTAACCTCAGCGGGATTTGAATTCGGAACATAAAGGGTAAAGCAGTAATGATGCACAATAAAAATAATAATGGAAATAATAATAATAATATTTTCTTTATTCACCAGACAAGAATTATACCAAATCTGTGAACTACAATAGCAAAAGAAATATGCCATCTTTGCCCCAGGAACATTGCGAAAGTAGAATCTGTCCAAGTGATATGTCTTCCAGTCGAAATTATTCAGAAAGTTCAGAATATACTATGGAAATAAGACCAGTAGAACATGTCTCCCTCTATGGTTCGGCCCCTCAAAGTTCCTTCCCTGTCGGACAACCAAACCCTAACATGGAAACTTTCTACAAGAAAGCGACAGAGAATGATGACACACCTGCAGTATTGAAAAAACTAATGGACTTACACATAGGTAACTAAACTTACAATGTTGTTGTTGTTGTTGTCGGGGCTGTTGTCGTTGGTGGTGGTGGTGTTGTTGGGGTTGGGTGTGTTTTGTTGTTGGTGTTGTTGTCGTTGGTGATGGTGCTGTCGGTTGATGTGGTGGTGTTTGTGGGTGGTAGTGGTGGTGTTGTAATCGGTGATGGTGGTGTGGTTGGAGTTGGTGTTGTTGGTAGTGGTGGTGTTGGTGTTGTTGTTGTTGTCGGTAGTGTTTACTTGTAATAACCCAATGAAACTTAAGTATCTGCATCTACCACTGTTGTAACTGAATATATATATATATATATGATTATATATATATATATGTGTACTGTATGTATATCTGTGTAGTTTAATGATGACTGCTGTAATGAGTTCTCTCCTTTGTTGCCATCAGCCGGAGATGACGACGCATTCAATAAAATAGAATACACCTTACTTGAAGAATTGACCAACCAATTTGATGATAACCATTTACATGAAGGCGGTCGGCTGTTGGGCAGTGGAGGCTTTGGTTCCGTCTATCTTGGTAAGTCTTCTCTTGCTCTTTAACCTCTTCATTGCTGTAGATGAGATAACTCATCCTAACATGTTTGAAGTCGTTTCCAACAGTTCATAACTTCAAAGCTAGGTGGGGTTACTAGTTTATTGATGTGACATTTGTCAATCATTCAGATATGTGTTGTTAATAAATGTTTGTTTAAAAAAGTAGTCATTTTACTGAGAGAAAAAAAACCCAGCACAACAACTGTAGCTGTGTAAAATATACACAGCAGTCAACACAGCAACTGTAGCTGTGTAAAATATACACAGCAGTCAACACAACAACTGTAGCTGTGTAAAATATACACAGCAGTCAACACAACAACTGTAGCTGTGTAAAATATACACAGCAGTCAACACAGCAACTATAGCTGTGTAAAATATACACAGCAGTCAACACAGCAACTGTAGCTGTGTAAAATATACACAGCAGTCAACACAGCAACTGTAGCTGTGTAAAATATACACAGCAGTCAACACAGCAACTGTAGCTGTGTAAAATATACACAGCAGTCAACACAGCAACTGTAGCTGTGTAAAATATACACAGCAACTGTAGCTGTGTAAAATATACACAGCAGTCAACACAGCAACTGTAGCTGTGTAAAATATACACAGCAGTCAACACAGCAACTGTAGCTGTGTAAAATATACACAGCAGTCAACACAACAACTGTAGCTGTGTAAAATATACACAGCAGTCAACACAGCAACTGTAGCTGTGTAAAATATACTCAGCAGTCAATACAGCAACTGTAGCTGTGTAAAATATACGCAGCGGTCAACAGGTTAATCCTTTAAATTCTTAATCCCTTGACCCTTTCATTACTATATATATATATTTGGCAACCTTTCCACTTGCCATTGTCTACATACCTCTGCCACTCTGTAGGACGCGAGTCATGTAATAATTATTGCATTCAAATTTAATCGTGGCTAGTGGACAACTCAGTCAAATTTCTTTCTTGTTTGAAAATGTTTCCTGGTGATTTGAGATTTTCACATCTCATGCTGAGGTTTACTCAATGAAACTGCAGTAGGGATGCTGAGTAAATAGGGAAATATTTCTTTATTTTATTTGCGTTTCCCAAATTAATTTGTATATATATATATATCATCATCACCATTTTACATCCATTCTTCCATGCTAGCATGGGTTAGACGGGTTGTCCTGCTGTGGGCAGTGTTAGGTCGGGTAACCTTGTCTTGCTCATACGGGAACTGATTCTGGCTTGATTTCTACAGCTGGATGCCCTTCCTAACACCAACCTCATTTACAGTGAGTGCTGGGTGAATTTTTCCGTGGCGCCTACACGTCCACTTTACAGTGTGGGCTGGGTACTTTTTAGCCGTGGCACCTCCACGACTAGTTTGCAGTGGGAGGATGTGGGTGCATATTGTCTATATGCTTCAGCTTCGGCTTGTACCCATGGGGGGTCGGGTCTTCTGTATTACTACGTGACGCCAGAGGTCACAGTCGTGTGTCATCGCCTTTGAGAGGTGTAATTGGGTATATATATATATATATAACAGTGTAATAGTTTGCTTGCTGCCTTCGTAATAACTCATCTCTGAC
>OZ024762.1:12455331-12460331 GCA_964016885.1 Eledone cirrhosa
CTATAATAAAGTTTGACTACTTTGAATAAATAATGAATGAATATTACATAATTTATGTGCTAAATTTTGTGGCTGTTGATTAAATATATTTTATAGTTTATTTAAAGATTCACTTCTTTAAAATTTTCAAATGTCAACACTTCCAGTTAGCGGCCGTTATATTTTAACACTTATAATCGCATATATTTCCCTCGTTAATTTTCTCCTAATGCAGTTTATATATAATATCGTCTTTTTTTAAATGTATCATGGATTACTTTACTGATTAAATAAGACAGTGTAACATAGACTTCATTCAATTTCTATGTATTTTATATTGTCAATTACGATTTTATTTTATGTATCATATCTACATGTATAATATCAATATACACACTACACATGCTAGCAGAAAACCACCCTAGGGTGGTTTTTCTGCTAGTTAATATAATTAATATAATCACTTGATTGGTTGATGAGGGGTGGGATACATTTGTTGTGAACAAGAAATGAATGTATTTAACTCTTCCCCTACACATCTACCTCTCTTTGGCAAGGTCGATGTGGGGTACATTTGTCTTACCTCCAACACAGTATTACCTCCAACAGTCTTACCTCCATCATAATCTTACCTCCATCATAATCTTACCTCCATCGTAATCTTACCTCCATCGTAATCTTACCTCCAACACAGTCTTATCTCCATCGTAATCTTACCTCCATCATAATCTTACCTCCATCGTAATCTTACCTCCATCGTAATCTTACCTCCATCATAATCTTACCTCCATCGTAATCTTACCTCCAACACAGTCTTACCTCCATCATAATCTTACCTCCGTCGTAATCTTACCTCCAACACAGTCTTACCTCCATCGTAATCTTACCTCCATCATAATCTTACCTCCATCGTAATCTTACCTCCAACAGTCTTACCTCCATCGTAATCTTACCTCCAACACAGTCTTACCTCCATCGTAATCTTACCTCCATCATAATCTTACCTCCATCGTAATCTTACCTCCAACAGTCTTACCTCCATCGTAATCTTACCTCCATCGTAATCTTACCTCCAACACAGTCTTACCTCCATCATAATCTTACCTCCATCGTAATCTTACGTCCATCATAATCTTACCTCCATCGTAATCTTACCTCCAACAGTCTTACCTCCATCGTAATCTTACCTCCATCATAATCTTACCTCCATCGTAATCTTACCTCCAACACAGTCTTACCTCCATCGTAATCTTACCTCCATCATAATCTTACCTCCATTATAATCATATCTTCCTCACAATCTACCCCCCACCACACTGTACTCTACCTCTCCCCACCACACTGTACTCTACCTCTCGCCACCACACTGTACTCTACTATGCTCCCGTCTCTGTCCAGAAATCTCACATATTGGAGAACTTTGAAGAGAGCAACTTAATGGACTGCGTTGACCAGAAAGCTGGACTGTGGGCAACAACACTTGTGTCCAATATCTACCACATAGCAATGAGATGTTTAAAAAATAGAAAGAAAAAACGAGCCACTATTGAAGAGGTAAGTTATCTTTAGTATATATATATATATATATATATACATTGGCCTTGCAATCGAAAGGTTGTGAGTTCAATTCTCAGACCGGGTGATGTGTTGTTTCCTTGAGCAAGACACTTTATTTCCCATTGCTCCAGTTTACTCAGCTGTAGAAATGAGATGATAGGACTGGGGTCCCTATCATTCCACTGCAAAGTTGTCGTGGAGGTGCCACGGAAAAAAGCACCCAGCACTCACTGTAAATGAGGTTGGTGTTAGGAAGGGCATTCAGCTGTAGAAATCAAGCCAGCATCAGTTCCTGTCCCACCCTTGCAAGCAGGGAAAAGCGGACGTAAAATGATGATGATATACACTCATATACACAATACGCACTATATATATACACACATATACACATATATACACCATATATACATCATATATATTAAGATACATACACACTATATATATATATTATATATATGCTCACACCATATATATTAATATATATACACTCCTACACACCATACATTTGTATACAAAAGATAAAGAATTGAGAAAGAGATATAGAGGAAGAATTAACCCCAGTACTTGACTGGTACTTTTTTTATCAACCTTATTGGAATGAAAGCAAAGTTGACATCAGCGGAATTTGAGCTCAGAGAAACAAATACCTCAAGGTATTCTGTTGTTCTAACAACTCTGCCAGTTCATGCTTACTAAAGTTAAAAAGATAGCCATTATTAAACGTCAAAACGTTCTGAGTTTAAATCCAGCCGAGGTCGATAAAATAAAGTACCAGTAATGTACTACACTGGGGTCGATTTCCTCGACTTTCATCTCCCCTAAATTGCTGGCCTTGTGCCTCTAAAGTAGAAATTATTATTCTATGCGAAAATTAATCTGAGAGTTAAAGGGAGATAATTGGTACTCGGAGCAAGAAAGATGCTAAATATGAAATTATTTATATGTTCATACATACAAGTTCAGAACTACAGTCACACACACACATATATATATATATATATATATATATATATATATATATATATATATACACACATACATACTTCAACGTAAATGCATATATATATATATGCACACACGCGTGTCCCCCCAAAATATATACACATTTATTTGAATGCTGTTGAAATGTGTAATTTTTTGGAGGGACACCCTATATATATATGCATAAATATATGTATGTATGTATATATATACACAGGGTGTCCCCAAAAATGTATACACATTTTGATTACTTGGACAGGCAATATTTATTAGAATGCCAAAATAAAATAATCTACAGACATAATTCAATTGTATCTAAACACCCAAAAATGTTTATATAATTTAAGTAATGCATATAAAACAATTTATTTTATGCATTTTTTTGCTGTTGAAGTGTGTATACATTTTTGGGGACACCCTGTATATATATATATGGATTAACCCTTTAGCATTTAAACCAGCCGTATCTGGCCAGAATTCTCTCATCTTTTTTTGTTCAAACCAGTTGTAACCAGCTGCTCATACTTATATTAAGGTATTGTTCTCAAAATAAATAATATCAAGATCTCATAGATTCGATATTATGCGAGGTAATTATGTATGATACTAGTTGTATTCTGTGGTCAATTTAATTCATTTTTAATTAAAAAATTGTTTTTTTACTTTTTCTTCTCAGATTTTACCATCTCTCGAGGAATTAAAGGATTGCTGACGATAATTCCCTGTGGAATGTTAATGATATAAACTGTGGAAACAATCTGCAGAATATAGTCCCCAGTCACACCATATTTTAATTCTTAATATCTTGGATCATATTCTTGAAAAATGCAAAGCAACAACACTATGACTTCATCACATTAAAAATTAAAGTCTTTACTCTAACACTGTAAATTATCACACAATGATCTGTCCACTGGTAAAGATACTATAAACATTTGAATTAACAAACCACGTGAAACCACATTAGTAAGATATGTTGGAAAGTACAAAACAGTACTATGACTGCATCACATTAAACATTAAAGTCTTCACTCTAACACTGCTAGTGTCCACTTAAATGATTTGTTCACTTGTTAAGATACTATAAACATTTTAATTAACAAGTCCCCCCCCCCACACTCTGCACCTTCTACACCCCCTCCACCCCACTACCCACACACACCCTCGCTGCACCCATTTTCTACAGTTGAAAAGGTATTATTCCACTATGAAATGATTATGCTTAAAAATAACAACACCATCACCACCACCACCACCACCACCACAACCACACCACCACCACCACCACTACCAGCACCACCACCACCACCATACTACTACCACCACTACCAGCACCAATACCACCACAGAAGCAAACTGAAAATCAAAAGAATTACAAAAAACCTTTATGGTTATATATATGGTATATATATATATATGTATATATATATACTCTTTCACTACATATATATATATATATATATATATATATATATAAGGAATGTTGTCTCTTATCGAGATGAAGCAAATGTGTATTTGAATACACATGAAAATGAGGAAACACATTTTTAGAACAGCTAAATGCTGTCAAAGGCAGCAATGGACAACGATGCCTGAGAGGACAGACGACATGCAAATAGTCAAGAGACGCAATCAACCTTGTGGATTGTTCCAGTGATGAGTTTTCTCATTTTTATATGTACTATACATGCACCTTTGACGAGTTGTAGTGCACCTGAGCACTGTACACAATAATTTCCTTATTATCATTATTATTATATATAGGGCGGTGGATTGGCAGTATCGGTAGAGGGTCGGACACCATGCTTTCCAGCATAGTTACGTCCCTTTACGATCTGAGTTCAAATCCCGCCGAGGTTGACTTTGCCTTTCATCCTTACGGGGTCGATAAAATAAAGTACCAGTAATGCACTGGGTAATTGATGGCCTTGTGCCTAAAGTAGCAACAATTATTATTATATATATTTATAACCAGAAACTCTCCTATATGAGCAAGACACGGTCACCCGACCCAACTTGCCTCTAAATGGAACAAACCCGTCTAACCCATGCTAGCGTGGAAGATAGACGTTAATCGATCATGATGATTATATATATAATGTATATATTTATATATATATATCATATATGATATATATATATATATATAATGTATATTTTTATATATATATATAATGTATATGTTTATATATATATATATCATATATGATATATATATATAATGTATATATTTATATATAATGCATATATTTATATATATATATATTTATGTGTATATATAATGTATATATATATATATCATATATGATATATATATATATCTGATATATATATTATATATATATTATATATTATATATTATATATATATATATATATATGTCATATATATATATCATATATATATATATCATATATATATAGATATATATATATATATATATCATATATATTATATATCATATATATATATATATATATATA
>OZ024762.1:12467831-12472831 GCA_964016885.1 Eledone cirrhosa
AAAGTGTGTATCAGCAGTAACTGGAGAGGTTAACTTTGCAATGAGCTAGCGTTCTGTCCAGGAGAGGGGAGTCTCTCTCTCTCTCTCACACACACACGCGCACAAAAGACGAGGTTACCACAGTGGCTAGTCTTCTGGAATAGCCATGATTAGAACTGGAGACCTGGCTGTAAAATTGTCTGTCCAAGATCTCCAGACTCCGTTTCCAACACGGAGTGGACAACACATATTAGAGAAATTGATAATTTATTAGAGAGAGGGAAAGCTGGAATGAGACACATAGAGAGGGGGAAAGAGACAGCTGGTGTGAGACAGAGAGAGTGGGAGAGAGATGCAATGAAATAGATAGAGAGGGGGAGAGATTGCTGGATAGAGTTAGTTTTGCCGCAAGACAGGTAACCGCTGAAGGAAGTGATTGATAATGCTCTGGCTACGTCACTTCCGGTTTCTAGGTTTACACTGACATTTATATACACATATCCTACACATAAATAAACATATACATACATATATATATATGTACATATATATACATATACGGGTACATTTATATCCACACACCCACATTCGTTTATACAGAGAGAGAGAGACACACACACACAGTGATATATATATATAGAGAGAGAGGCAAAAACAGACTGATAGAGAGAGATATGCTGATAGCGAGGGAGAGAAGGTTCTTGGTTGTAGTATTTCGATTTAACCCGTTATTGATCTTGGCGTAGCTGCTACTGTTGTGGAAGTATATATATATATATACACATACATACACACTTATATATATATGGACAGAGAGCGGAAGGCGTAATATATATATATATAGGTTTATGTTTACAAACGAAAGAAGAAAGTACTCAATAGCTGGTGTATATATGATATATAGAAGCTAAGCTGCAAGTGGCTGGCAATGAAGAAGACGACGAACGAGGTCCGATAGTTTTTGGGCGTGGGGGGGCACCTTGCAGAAACAAAAATATATATAATATATATATATATATACATATATAAGAAAGAAAAAGACAGTTAGACAGATATATATATATATATATATACATACATACATACATGGTAATTATAATAATACTCTAAAGCTGGTGTTTATAATTATATGGTGCCGCAACGATGGCGTATCATTCACATTTAGATCCGGACGATTCGTTCGATTTCTTATTTAAAATCGTCCTGATCGGAGATGCTGGGGTAGGCAAAACCTGTGTGGTTCAGAGGTTTAAGTCTGGGACATACCTGGAGAAACACGGCAGTACAATTGGTGTGGATTTTACTATGAAAACCCTTCAAATTGATGGGAAACTCGTCAAGGTGAGAAAACAAATGGCCCATCAAATCGGACCCTTTTTTTGTTGTATATGTGTGTGTCTGTATATATGTGTCTATTATTGTTGCTGTGGTTTTTATTGTTGTTATGGTTGTTGTTGTGGTTGGTGTTGCTGTTGCTGTTGTTCTTGCTGTTGGTCTTTACTAGTGCTACTTGGTCTGTGTAATACTGTCCACCTGTCTGCTGTCGCCTTTCTGACAAATAAAGACACCCCTTGTTTAATTTTGGTTTATGTATATATATATATATATATATATATATACTGCCAAATCAACCTCCCAAATGCAAGGTGATTGAAAGGTATGTCGTATCTATTTATTTATAAGACTGTTTATATTGTATTTTGTCTGAAGAAGGCATAACATATTGTTAATATGATATCCCTGAAATATATATAACGAAATAAATATGGTTTTATAAATATAGTTTCCATTTATTTAATATCATATATATACTCCAAATACTTGTTGAGTGCTTTTATATCAGTTATAAATATTTACTCGTTGTTAACCCAACAATTTAAATATAACTTTCCATATATATATATATATATATATATATATATACACACACACACACGTATACATATATACATACACACACACACACACATGTATATATATTTGGTGAGTTGGGGTGCAAACCCTAACGAGACTTGAGTACCTGTATGTATCACTGTTGTAACAAATTATATACATATATATATATAAATTATGTCTGTGTGTAACAAATTTAATATAGAAATGGCTTCTACAGCACTAGAACTGTTTCATTGGAAGGAAATGATGAAGAAAGCCCTTCGAATGAAACAGTTTTAGTCCTGTAGAAGTCATTTCTATATTAAATTTGTTGTATACACTCTACTAATATATTGAGTACCTTACTGTGGTTACTCCCGATTGAACCCGGGACTCGTACACACACACCATCATCATCATCATCATCATATATATTTGGTCGCTGTTTGAGTAAAAGCTAATTGTCATTGTATATTGTACGTAGGACAAGAGCCTATATGTGGTCGGGTAACCTGTTAGAAATAATAGCCAAAGCTTCCTCAGATAATACACTAAACCATAAATAAATGCTGGACGATCATGGCTGGAACGTCTTTGATCATACATAGGTTTGTTGAGATAAGACTGGCCTGGGGCTAAACAACACAGCAGCTACTACACCACCACCACAACTACCCTACCATCAACACTACCACCACCACCACAACTACCACACCACCACTACCCTACCATAAACACCACCACTACCCTACCATAAACACCACCACCACAACTACCCTACCATCAACACCACCACACCACCACCACCACTACAACTACCCTACCATCAACACCACCACACCACCACCACCACCACAACTACCCTACCATCAACACCACCACATCACCACCACAACTACCCTACCATCAACACCACCACTGCCCCAACACCATAACCACTACCACAACTACAACACCACTATAAACACTACCACCACAACCAGCATTACTACTACACCACTACCACAACCACCACTATCAGTAGGAAGTAATCAATACAAGGTACCCTACCCTATCCTCTATATGACCACAGCCAAACTACCACCACTATCAGTAGGAAGTAATCAATACAAGGTACCCTACCCTATCCTCTATATGACCACAGCCAAACTACCACCACTATCAGTAGGAAGTAATCAATACAAGGTACCCTACCCTATCATCTATATGACCACAGCCAAACTACCACCACTATCAGTAGGAAGTAATCAATACAAGGTACCCTACCCTATCATCTATATGACCACAGCCAAACTACCACCACTATCAGTAGGAAGTAATCAATACAAGGTACCCTACCCTATCCTCTATATGACCACAGCCAAACTACCACCACTATCAGTAGGAAGTAATCAATACAAGGTACCCTACCCTATCCTCTATATGACCACAGCCAAACTACCACCACTATCAGTAGGAAGTAATCAATACAAGGTACCCTACCCTATCATCTATATGACCACAGCCAAACTACCACCACTATCAGTAGGAAGTAATCAATACAAGGTACCCTACCCTATCCTCTATATGACCACAGCCAAACTACCACCACTATCAGTAGGAAGTAATCAATACAAGGTACCCTACCCTATCCTCTATATGACCACAGCCAAACTACCACCACTATCAGTAGGAAGTAATCAATACAAGGTACCCTACCCTATCATCTATATGACCACAGCCAAACTACCACCACTATCAGTAGGAAGTAATCAATACAAGGTACCCTACCCTATCATCTATATGACCACAGCCAAACTACCACCACTATCAGTAGGAAGTAATCAATACAAGGTACCCTACCCTATCATCTATATGACCACAGCCAAACTACCACCACTATCAGTAGGAAGTAATCAATACAAGGTACCCTACCCTATCCTCTATATGACCACAGCCAAACTACCACCACTATCAGTAGGAAGTAATCAATACAAGGTACCCTACCCTATCATCTATATGACCACAGCCAAACTACCACCACCACAGCAACAACATTGTCAACATGTCTCCTTCCTCACCCAGTGTTGTATTAGTTACCCCTTCCACAGGTATTCTTCAACAATGGGGTACACAACATTGCACCTACGATGGGTACCTTGACATTCCTGCCACAGGTACCTCGACTGACCTCAACAAACAGGTACCTCAGCATTCCTCATCAAAGGGGTACCTCAACTGACCTGCTCCTTTCTTTCTTTCTTACTCCCCTCTTTTCTTTTCCACATATCCCTACATGGTCTGTTGTATTTATATATCCCTACATGGTCTGTTGTACATATTCCTACATGGTATGTTATATATATTCCCACATGGTCTGTTGTATATATCCCTACATGGTCTGTTATATATATATCCCTACATGGTCTGTTATATATATATCCCTACATGGTCTGTTATATATATATCCCTACATGGTCTGTTATATATTTATCCCTACATGGTCTGTTATATATTTATCCCTACATGGTCTGTTATATATATGCCTACATGGTCTGTTATATATATCCCTACATGGTCTGTTATATATTTATCCCTACATGGTCTGTTATATATATGCCTACATGGTCTGTTATATATATCCCTACATGGTCTGTTGTACATATTCCTACATGGTCTGTTGTACATATTCCTACATGGTCTGTTATATATATCCCTACATGGTCTGTTGTATATTTATATCCATTCAGTATTGATAATTATCTAAGACTAACACAGACAGTCCTGTTACCCTGGAGTTTGCTCTACGACAACCCTGTGTATGTGTGAGTGCATATGTGTGTGTATGTGTATATGTGTATACATGTAAATATGCGTGTGTGTGTGTGAATGTCTGTGTATGTGTGTAACTATTTGTGAATATGCGTGTGTGTGTGTGTGTGTGTGTGTGTGTGAATATTTGTGTATAATGGTGAAGGTATTTACTTGTTTCACCTGATCAGAGAAACCCTTAGGCAAGTATTTTGTTGCTCATGTGATAACCATGATAGTGATGATATAGTATATTATTCTATGTACTATATACCAGACATGTCAACCTCTAATACCCCAAACGGGGACTACCATGAAAAAAAAAAGGCCCCAAAATGGGGAGATTTTACATAATG
>OZ024762.1:12480331-12485331 GCA_964016885.1 Eledone cirrhosa
TGTGTGTATATATGTATCTATATATATATATATGTGTGTGTGTGTATATGTATGTGTGTGTGTATATATGTATCTATATATATATGTGTGTGTGTGTGTGTATGTATGTGTATATATAGACCTGTATCTCCTGATGGAGTCGTATCAGTGCCACAGTTACATACAGCGTCTCTTGACCTCTGACCTCTCATCTCACCTCTCCTGTCTGACCTCTGTTTCATTCATAGCCCCTGACCTTCTGACCTCCCGACCTCTAACCTCTGCTTTATGACCCTTTTCTCATTCTTGACCTCCTGACCTCCTGACATCTAACCTCTGCTATCCAACCCCCCATTTTTCACCTTTGACCATCTGACCGTATTTCCTTCTCTATTTTCTAGCTTCAGATTTGGGACACAGCCGGCCAAGAGAGGTTTCGGACGATCACCCAAAGTTACTACAGGAGTGCTAATGGTGTCATTATAGCCTACGATGTCACAAAACGTTCTTCGTTTGACAATATTCCTCGATGGCTGGAAGACGTCAAGAAATATGCAGGATCAAATATAGTTCAATTAATTTTAGGTAAGTTATGTCGTTAACCTGTCTAATTAGTGTCGTTAACCTGTCTAATTAGTGTCGTTAACCTGGCTAATTAGTGTCGTTAACCTGTCTAATTAGTGTCGTTAACCTGTCTAATTAGTGTCATTAACCTGGCTATTTAGTGTTGTTAACCCGTCTAATTAGTGTCATTAACCTGTCTAATTAATTAGTGTCATTAACTTGTCTAATTATTTATTGTCATTAACATGTTTAATTAATTAAGTTAATGAAAACTCTGACAAGGTTAAAATACATATATGTGACATCATAACTCTGACATCATAACTCTGACATCATAACTCTGTGTCATCATAACTCTGTGACATCATAACTCTGTGTCATCATAACTCTGTGACATCATAACGCTGTGTCATCATAACTCTGTGTCATCATAACTCTGTGACATCATAACTCTGTGACATCATAGCTCTGTGTCATGATAGCTCTGTGACATCATAGCTCTGTGTCATGATAGCTCTGTGACATCATAGCCCTGTGACATCATAGCCCTGTGACATCATAGCTCTGTGACATCATAACCATGTGACATCATAACTCTGTGACATCATAAATATGTCACATCATAAATATGTCACATCATAACTCTGTGACATCATAACTCTGTGACATCATAA
The DNA here is from genome assembly GCA_964016885.1 of Eledone cirrhosa. Classification (NCBI taxonomy): domain Eukaryota; kingdom Metazoa; phylum Mollusca; class Cephalopoda; order Octopoda; family Eledonidae; genus Eledone; species Eledone cirrhosa. The sequence goes on from OZ024762.1 coordinate 12,481,549, forward strand.
CATCTATGACATGAGACTTGTGTGTTGTAGGAAACAAACAAGACTTAGAACATCTGCGAGAGGTCACTGTTGCCGAAGCGAAAGTCTACGCCCATAATTGCTCTATGTTGGATGCCATAGAAACCAGCGCTAAAGAAAATACCAACATTGATGAAGCATTTCTACGTATGGCCAAGGTAAACTTATCCTTGTTTTCTTGTTGTTATTGTTAGCGGTGATATTGATTTTGTTGTTGTTGGTGGTGTTGTTGGTGTTGTTGTTATTGTTGTTAGTGGTGCTGTTGATTTTGTTGTTGGTGGTGGTGTTGTTGTTGGTAGAGGTGATGGTGGTGGTGTTGTTGGTGTTATTGTTGTTAGTGGTGGTGGTGGTGGTGGTGGTGTTGTTGGTAGTGGTGGTTGTTGTTGGTAGTGGTGGTTGTGGTGTTGTTGTTGGTAGAGGTGGTGGTTGTGGTGTTGTTGGTGTTGTTGTTATTGTTGTTAGTGGTGATGTTGATTTTGTTGTTGGTGGTGGTGTTGGTGTTGTTGTTGGTAGTGGTGGTTGTGGTGTTGTTGGTAGTGGTGGTTGTGGTGATTGTGGTAGTGGTGTTGTTGGTGGTGTGATGGTGATGTTGTGGTGTTGGTGTTGGTGGTTGTGGTGTTGATGTTGGTAGTGGTGGTGGTTGTGGTGTTGTTGGTGATTGTGGTAGTTATGTAGTTGGTGGTGGTGGTGTTGTTGTTGTTAGTGATGTTGTTGTTGCTGTTGTAGTTGTTATTCATTGATTAATTTCAAATAATTAATATTTTGTTTTCTCTTTTCTTCTTTCCATCCATGCCGACCACCGACGATGACGACACCAACAACAACAACAATACCAACACCAACACCACCAACAACAACGTCAACACCACCAACAACATCACCGTCAACACCAACAACAACAATATTACAGGATTTAAAGAAGAGATTTGGAGGCGAGAGCAGTCTTGAGAATGGCCCAGGGGGCAAGATAAATCTGAACACACACACAGTTGGTAGTGGGGGAGGTTGTTGTGGTGGGGGTGGTAGTTCCTGATGTAGATCCAGAATTGTTTATTTACACTACACACACACACACACACACACACACACACACACTACTTTACACTTTATATCATTTTAACCATCATTTACATCATCATTGTCATCATCATTGACATAAGCATCACCGACATGCGCATCATCACCAATTGCATTGTCAACTTTGTCAGTGATAACAAACATTATCATCGCTGTATTCATCATCATCGTTATTATATTTTATTTAATTAATATTATTAAGAAATTTGATCGGCGTCATCGACCTATCCCCATTCCACCCCAAATTGCTGGCCTTGTGCCTGCAAATACTATTATTATTATTATTATTATTATTATTATTATTATTATTGGCAGTATCGGTAGAGAGTCGGACGCCATGCTTTGCAGCACAGTTACGTCCCTTTACGGACTGAGTTCAAATCCTGCCGAGGTTAACTTTGCCTTTCATCCTTACCGGGTCGATAACATAAAGTACCAGTAATGCACTGGGATAATTGCTGGCCTTGTGCCAAAAGTAGAAACAATTATTATTACTATTATTATTATTAGTATTATTGGCAGTAATTGGTAATACGTCAGATAAACATGATTTACGGCACTTTATGTTCTGAGTTCAAATCCCGTCGAGGTTAGCTTTGCCTTTCTTCCTCACGCGATCTATAAAATAAAGTACCAGTAACACACTGGGGTTGTTGCCTTGGCAGAATTGGTAAGAGCGCTGGACAACATACCATCGCCATGTACGTTCTGGCTCTTAACATTTTGAGTTCAAATCCCGCCAAGGTCAACTTTACATTTATCCTTCTGAGGTCAATAAAATAAAGTACCAGTCATACACTGGGTCTGATATAATCAACCTTACCCTTCCTTCAGATTGTTAGCATTGACCTTAAACTAGAAATCATTACTATTATTATTAGCAGAATCAGTAGAGCGTCAGACAACATGCTTTGCAGCATAGTTGCGTCCCTTTACGTTCTGGGTTCAAATTTCGCCGAGGTTAACTTTGCCTTTCAACCTTACGGGGTCTATAAAATAAAGTGCCAGTAATGCACTGGGAGGGTCGATTTAATTGGCGTTCCCCTCTCTTTTCCCCAAAATTGTTGGCCTTGTGCCTAAATCATCATCATCATCATCATCATAATAATTGTTAAAGTGTTGATATAAAAATGCTTTGCGGCATCTGTTCCAGCTTATTACATTCCGGTTACAAATAAAGTACCAGTCACGTACTGGGGGGGAGGTCAAAGTAATTGACCTTCCCCCACCACCACCACTACACAACCCACCACCCCACTCCCTCAAATTGCTAGCCATATGCTTAAATTTACAAACAAACCATTCTGGGCTTGATAAAGTTATGTACCAGTGACGTACTGGGGGTTTGCTTTAAATTTGACTCTCTCCTAACACCCCCCCCCCTTAAATGCTATACGAATCTTGTGTGTCCATAAAATAAGGTACCAGTGAAATGCTGAGGTCCGCATTTTCGCCTTTCTCCACCCACATCTCAAGTTGGTAGCTTTGTGCTTAAATTATAAATCATTTTGGTGGGTGGGGGGTTCGATAAAGTTAGATACCAGTCAAATACTGGGGTCGTTATCATTGACTCCCCCCACCCCACCCCCATGCTCCCAAAATTGCTGGCCTTGTTCCTCCATCAGAAACCATTATTATTATTATTATTATTATTCATGGATTTGTAGAATCTGTAGAGCGTCGGACAACATGCTTCGCGGCATAGAGTTCCGGCCCTTTAAATTCTGAGTTCAAATCCCACTGTGGTTAGCTTTGCTTTTCATCCTTACGGGGGGGGGGGTGATAAAATAAAGTACCAGTAACACACACTGGGGTCGATTTAATCGACTTTCCCCCCTCCCCTTCCTTTCAAATTGCTGGCCTTGTGCCTAAATCAGAAACCATTGTTATTATTGTTATTATCATCATCATCACCATTGTTGTTGCTGTTGTTGTTGTAATTAACTTTTAATTAGTAAACAAGCAAGCGGTGATTGGTTTGGAATTGATGTTTGTGTACAAGCAGTTGTTTAATTATTAATGTCCTGTACCGCATGAAACCACATTAGCAAGGATGTTCTTGGAAAGAACCAAACAGCACTGTAAATGCATCACATTAAATTTTGACAAGAATCTGTCCACTGGTAAAAATACTATAAACATTTGAATTAACAAACTACATGAAACCATATCAGTAAGTACAAAATAACACTATGACTACATCACATTAAATATTAAAGTCTTTACTTTAATACTGTAAATTTCCACAACAATCTGGCCACTGGTTACGATACTTTCATGACTATGATCTGTCCACTAGTAAAGATACTATAAACATTTGAATTTACAAACCACATAAAACACCACCAGTAAAAACAAAACTATAATTGTATCACATTAAAGGTTAGTCTTTACTTTAATACTGGAAATTTTCACAATAATCTGTCCACTGGTAAAGATAGTATAAACATTTGAATTAACAACCCCATTAGCAAAACATTCTTGAAAAGAACAAAACAACACTATGATTGATTTGCATTAAATATTGAAGTCTTTACTCAAATACTGTAAATTTTTACAATGATCTGTCCACTAGTAAAGATACTATAAACATTTGAATTTAAAAAAAAACATGTTTCGATATTTTCTAATAAATCATTACAGGATGTTGAAAGTTCAGCATTCAGCGAGGTTTTATCAACTGTATTA
>OZ024762.1:12487831-12492831 GCA_964016885.1 Eledone cirrhosa
TTCCCAGACCTCATTCGTTTACTGAGTGAGATGGAACTTGTCAAATCAGACCAAAGGAAACATGTTTCCTTTGGTCTTTGGACTTTCCATTGCCGATACTATCTACAGTCTACCAGCCACAACTCCCGGTAGAATGAACAGTGTGAAATAAAGTGTCTTGCTCAAGGACATAATGTATTGCCCAGTCCAGGAATCGAACTTCTAACCTTATGATTGCAAATTCAACTCTTTAACGACTAAGCTGTGATAAAAAATAAAACCCAAAAAAAACTGTTAATTTTAAAGTGTTTACCTCTCACACCACCACCACCATATCACCACCACACCACAGAACTCCATATCACCACGACACGACACCACCACACTCCACTCACCACGACACCACACCACCACACTCCACTCACCACACCACCCCACACCATTTCACAGTATTCCACCACACCACACTACCACACTCCACTCACCACTCCATATCACCACACCACCACACTCTACTCCCCACACCATGCCACAGTATTCCACCACACCACACCACCACCACCACACCACACCACACCACAGCACAACACCACACTACAGAACTCCATATCACCACGACACCACACCACCACACTCCACTCACCACACCACACTCCATATCACCACACCACCACACTCTACTCCCCACACCATGCCACAGTATTCCACCACACCACACCACCACACTCTACACCCCCACATCACACTATTCCACCAATCCCCCACCCTCTACGTCCTTTCCCTACCCAACAATTCCTGAGAGTCCCCTTCAGTTGTCAAGCTCTAGTTAAAATCTAGAACTTGATATCAACAGTCTAATGAACTTTTCTTTTTAATTAATTAATTAATCCACTGGAATTTCAAGAATGGTCAAATAATTAAGAAACCATTCTCTGGAACTGGAAATATTTTAGAGTCAGCAAGATAAAGTGGCTGGCAGGTAGCTAAGTGGTTAGGGTGTTCTGTTTGGTTGATGGCTGTAAGGTTGTGGGTTCAATTCTCAACACAGCATTGTGTCCTTAAACAAGATATTTTATTTGACATAGTTCCACTCCACTCCGTCGGCAACGACGACCAGTCTTCCAGTTGATCTGATCAACGGAACAGCCTGCTCATGAAATTAACGTGTAAGTGGCTGAGCATTCCACAGACACGCATAGTCTTAATATAGTTCTCAGGGAGATTCAGTGTGGTACAGAATGTGACTAGTCTGGCCATTTGAACTATAGGTACAACTTATCTTTGACAGCTGAGTGGACTGGAGTGATGTGAAATAAAGTGTCTTGCTCAAGGACTCAATGCGCCACCAGGAATCGAACTCACAGCCTTAAGATTGTAAGCCAAATACCCTAACCACAAAGCCACGCGCCTTCACTAACTACTCAACTGGCAAAAATGAGATGTGACAACTGTAATTAAGATTTATATTCCATTAAACTTTATAAGGGTGATAAAAAACCCACAGGAGAGGAGGGCTAGACAGGTCTTCAGATTAGAAACCCTTCTCAAGTGAGTATTTCAGCCAAGGAGGGCTAGACAGGTCTTCAGATTAGAAACCCTTCTCAAGTGAGTATTTCAGCCAAGGAGAGACAGCAGAAGGTCTTCAGACAAGAGCAACTCTCCCCCCTCTCACACACGCACACACCCCAAGCAAGTGCTTCAGTCCTTAACTTCTTACACACTAAGGAGGCAAAGCTGCACCGTACCCAAGTGATGACCCCTGGGTGGCCTTCTGACTTTTAGCCATTTGGATATCAGAGGGTTGTCATGTATTTCAACAATATTAAGATTTTGTTGACAGGATCTAGTTGAGACATCTCTTTGTTGCCTTGGCTTTCAAACTTATATTTAAACACCTTCTTAAGTTGGGGAAAAATACCTGTATTTTATTTTACTGAGCTGTTTATAGAAAAACCAAACACAAGATTAAAGATAAACAATAAAAAAACAACAGAAAATGAAAAGAATTAAGCTATGGAAGAAAGGAAGGGGGGCAGGACAGACACTACACCCCAGTCAGGGAAGTGTCTCAGACACTACACCCCAGTCTGGGAGGTGTCTCAGACACTACACCCCAGTCTGGGAGGTGTCTCAGACACTACACCTCAATCTGGGAGGTGTCTCAGACACTACACCTCAGTTTGGGAGGTGTCTCAGACACTACACCCCAGTCAGGGAGGTGTCTCAGACACTACACCTCAGTTTGGGAGGTGTCTCAGACACTACACCTCAGTCAGGGAAGTGTCTCAGACACTACACCCCAGTCTGGGAGGTGTCTCAGACACTACACCTCAGTTTGGGAGGTGTCTCAGACACTACACCCCAGTCTGGGAGGTGTCTCAGACACTACACCTCAGTTTGGGAGGTGTCTCAGCCACATCCGACTGACAAAAATAAAGGTGTTGTTGCAGAGAATGGCCAGATACACCCGCTGCACCAGCCACACTACATTACAGAGCTCGCTCCTCAAGTGGGCCACAGTCTTTCCAATTTACAGAAGAAATTAGCAGTATGGGAACCAAAGATGCCACAGGTTTCAATGGAGACCCGTACAAAAAGGAAGGGGTCAGTCAGGCCCCAGTATTTAACTATATTCATCCCCTCTGTAGTAATGTGGAGACCAAGGACACCAGAGATCTCAACAGATACCAGCACAAGGAAACTAAGGGTCAGTCAGGCCCCAGTATTTAACTATCTTCCCCTCTGTAGTAATGTGGGGACCAAGGAAACTAAGGGTCAGTCAGGCCCCAGTATTTAACTGTCTTCCCCTCTGTAGTAATGTGGGGACCAAGGAAACTAAGGGTCAGTCAGGCCCCAGTATTTAACTATCTTCCCCTCTGTAGTAATGTGGGGACCAAGGAAACTAAGGATCAGTCAGGCCCCGGTATTTAACTATCTTCCCCTCTGTAGTAATGTGGGGACCAAGGAAACTAAGGGTCAGTCAGGCCCCAGTATTTAACTATCTTCCCCTTTGTAGTAATGTGGGGACCAAGGAAACTAAGGGTCAGTCAGGCCCCGGTATTTAAATATCTTCCCCTCTGTAGTAATGTGGGGACCAAGGAAACTAAGGGTCAGTCAGGCCCCAGTATTTAACTATCTTCCCCTCTGTAGTAATGTGGGGACCAAGGAAACTAAGGTTCAGTCAGGCCCCAGTATTTAACTATCTTCCCCTCTGTAGTAATGTGGGGACCAAGGAAACTAAGGTTCAGTCAGGCCCCAGTATTTAACTATCTTCCCCTCTGTAGTAATGTGGGGACCAAGGAAACTAAGGGTCAGTCAGGCCCCAGTATTTAACTATCTTCCCCTCTGTAGTAATGTGGGGACCAAGGAAACTAAGGGTCAGTCAGGCCCCAGTATTTAACTGTCTTCCCCTCTGTAGTAATGTGGGGACCAAGGAAACTAAGGGTCAGTCAGGCCCCAGTATTTAACTATCTTCTCCTCTGTAGTAATGTGGGGACCAAGGAAACTAAGGGTCAGTCAGGCCCCAGTATTTAACTATCTTCCCCTCTGTAGTAATGTGGGGACCAAGGACACTAAGGGTCAGTCAGGCCCCAGTATTTAACTATCTTCTCCTCTGTAGTAATGTGGGGACCAAGGAAACTAAGGGTCAGTCAGGCCCCAGTATTTAACTATCTTCCCCTCTGTAGTAATGTGGGGACCAAGGACACTAAGGGTCAGTCAGGCCCCAGTATTTAACTATCTTCTCCTCTGTAGTAATGTGGGGACCAAGGAAACTAAGGGTCAGTCAGGCCCCAGTATTTAACTATCTTCTCCTCTGTAGTAATGTGGGGACCAAGGAAACTAAGGGTCAGTCAGGCCCCAGTATTTAACTATCTTCCCCTCTGTAGTAATGTGGGGACCAAGGACACTAAGGGTCAGTCAGGCCCCAGTATTTAACTATCTTCCCCTCTGTAGTAATGTGGGGACCAAGGAAACTAAGGGTCAGTCAGGCCCCAGTATTTAACTATCTTCTCCTCTGTAGTAATGTGGGGACCAAGGAAACTAAGGGTCAGTCAGGCCCCAGTATTTAACTATCTTCCCCTCTGTAGTAATGTGGGGACCAAGGAAACTAAGGGTCAGTCAGGCCCCAGTATTTAACTGTCTTCCCCTCTGTAGTAATGTGGGGACCAAGGAAACTAAGGGTCAGTCAGGCCCCAGTATTTAACTATCTTCCCCTCTGTAGTAATGTGGCGACCAAGGAAACTAAGGGTCAGTCAGGCCTCAGTATTTAACTGTCTTCCCCTCTGTAGTAATGTGGGGACCAAGGAAACTAAGGGTCAGTCAGGCCCCAGTATTTAAGTATCTTCCCCTCTGTAGTAATGTGGCGACCAAGGACACTAAGGGTCAGTCAGGCCCCAGTATTTAACTGTCTTCCCCTCTGTAGTAATGTGGGGACCAAGGAAACTAAGGGTCAGTCAGGCCCCAGTATTTAACTATCTTCCCCTCTGTAGTAATGTGGGGACCAAGGAAACTAAGGGTCAGTCAGGCCCCAGTATTTAACTGTCTTCCCCTCTGTAGTAATGTGGGGACCAAGGAAACTAAGTGTCACTCAGGCCCCAGTATTTAACTATCTTCCCCTCTGTAGTAATGTTGGGACCAAGGAAACTAAGGGTCAGTCAGGCCCCAGTATTTAACTATCTTCCCCTCTGTAGTAATGTGGGGACCAAGGAAACTAAGGATCAGTCAGGCCCCAGTATTTAACTGTCTTCCCCTCTGTAGTAATGTGGGGACCAAGGAAACTAAGGGTCAGTCAGGCCCCAGTATTTAACTATCTTCCCCTCTGTAGTAATGTGGGGACTAAGGGTCAGTCAGGCCCCAGTATTTAACTATCTTCCCCTCTGTAGTAATGTGGGGACCAAGGAAACTAAGGGTCAGTCAGGCCCCAGTATTTAACTATCTTCCCCTCTGTAGTAATGTGGGGACCAAGGAAACTAAGGATCAGTCAGGCCACAGTATTTAACTATCTTCCCCTCTGTAGTAAT
>OZ024762.1:12502831-12525331 GCA_964016885.1 Eledone cirrhosa
GTTTTGTTCTGTTGTGGGTAATGTTAGGTCAGGTGACCATGTCTTGCTCATGTACAGCCTTATATATAAAATAATCTATGTGTATCATCATCATCATCATTTAATGTCCATTTTTTCCATGCTAGCATGGGTTAGATGAGATGTCCTGCTGTGAGACAAGACAGATCAAATAATCGTGTCTTGCTCAAACAGAATTGTTTGTGGCTTAGTTTCTATGGCTTGATGCCCTTCCTAACACCTATAAGACCACTTTACAGTGTGTACTGAGTGCTTTTTGTAATGACACCAACACAACCACTTTACAGTGTGGACTGGGGGCTCAAATTGGAAACCTCCAAAATTGGTTTTATTTCATAGAACCAGAGCTGGTTTTGTTTGGGTTGGTAACTAAAGGGTTAAAACACTCTTAAACACTTTTCTCTTTCTGTTTTCTAATCTTAAAATTGTTCGTTCTCTTTATCATCGGAAAAATAAAGAAAATAAAAGACTTTAGCCAGCTATTGACCAATTGTTTGTTTTACCGTCTTGTAGAAAACAGATACAACATTCCCATATGCGTTTGGTTGTTCGATACCCATCCTCACTTTGCCCCGATTGTCTATGTGAAGCCGACACCCAACATGCAGATCAAGCCTGGAAGACATGTGGATCCTGATGGCAAAATTAATTTGCCTTACTTGTTGCAGTGGAAATACGTAAGTTTTAGTAAACCTGCCATCTTTATATCTATCTAAACACCATCAATACATCTATCTGAACACCGTCTATATATCTCTCTAAACACCATCTATATATCTCTCTAAACGCCATCTATATATCTATCTAAACACCTTCAGTATATCTTTCTAAATGCCATCAATACATCTATTTAAACACCTTTTTATCTATCTAAACACCATCTATATATCTCTCTAAACACCTATCATAATTTTATGTAAGAACCTTTATGTTCTAAACACCAGCTTAATGAGACAATTTTCAAAACTTATTTGACTACTACAGGCAGTGTTCCTTCATTAGGCAATATGGGAAGTAAAGGGTTATTTTCACCTGCTTGACACTCCTACATCTAATTTATTTATCTATTTTATTTACTTTAGCCTCAATCTGACCTCTTCGGACTCCTTACTATGCTGGCTACAAAGTTTGGTGAAGAACCTCCAGTGTTCTCCAAAGTCCAGCAACAGACTCCTGTAACAGATTGGCCTTCTAGTAATCCGATGACTCAGAATTCATCAAACTTGCCCTACCCTTCAAGACAAAGTAAGTTGCTTTCTTTCTTTTAATTCTTCTTCATCTTCTTGTTGTTGTTGTTAAATAGAAAATAAAATTTACTACTTAGTCATGTCAAGTTTTAGCTGGCCTTTTACGAGGTATCTCATAAGGGGTTTCTCAGGTATTTTATTGATAGGGACCCCACTCCTATCATGTTGTTAGAGCTCACACCTTTGTAGGTTTAGCTGGCCTTTTACAAGGTTGTATTCCACATATATATATATATATATATATATATATCATCACTGTACAATATACAGAATCAATGACATACGAGCTGTATATATCAACACTGAAATACTAACAATATAGGAACGATCGACTTTCGTCAAATTGGACCGAGGGAACAATGTTTCCGTTAGTCTTTCCAATTGCTAATACTATCTATCGGTCGCAACTCCAGGTAGAAGGAGCAACGTGAAATAAAGTGTCTTGCTCAAGGACATAACGCATCACCTGGTCCAGGAATCGAACTCACAACCTTACGATTGCGAATCCAATTCTCTAACCACTCAGCCACACGCCTTCACTAACAATATAATATATATATATATGATAAACCATGTATGTGATACACTAATACAATATATAATCTATAATAACAATGTGATATACTAACATTATATAATATATATATATATATATATGTACATCATATATATATCATATAAATATATATATATGAGCTGATGATCTGTTTGAGGTGAAACAAATTGTTCTCGGAAATGGTGTATTAACTGTTGTGGAACTACTTCAACCAAACTCGTCCCATGGACTGAGTGCTCTACTACTGCAGATATAACGCACCAGCGTCCTACACTATATATATATATATATATATATATATATATAATTGGCCTTGCAATCGAAAGGTGAATTCTCAGACCGGATGATGTGTTGTTTCCTTGAGCAAGACACTTTATTTCACATTGCTCCAGTTTCCTCAGCTGTAGAAATGAGATGATAGGGACTGGGTCCATATCATTCCACTGCAAAGTGGTCGTGGAGGTGCCACGGCAAAAAAGCACCCAGCACTCACTGTAAATGAGGTTGGTGTTAGGAAGGGCATCCAGCTGTAGAAATCAAGCCAGAATCAGTTCCTGTCCCACCCTTGCAAGCAGGGAAAAGCGGACGTAAAATGATGATGATATATATACACATATGTCTACCTGTTGTATTATAACTGTACTTTAGATGAAACACAGCGTAAGAAGTAAATCTTGGTTTTAAATGTCTGGTTTTCTCCTCCATATATTTCTGATTATACCCACTTTCTGCGATACGCGCTTGTTAAATATTAACTTTACTATAATATTTAACATTGCATCTCTAAGCATTGAGCACACTTTGCTTCGGCTATAGGCATCTAATATATATAATATCATAGTTCTTTCTCCTCTAATCTTATGATATATGTCTCTTACTTTGATATATATATGTATATATATATAGAGATAGATATATATATATATATATGTGTGTGTGTGTATATATATACATACACACACACACACACACACATACTCTGTGTGTGTGTTGAACAATGAAGACGAGGCAAAGTTTAGTATTTAATCGGTTCATTGTTTTTATAATCAATTCAGAAGGTTGATTGATCATGATGGATCAATATATTGACTAATCGATAGTAGTTATGTAACTCTATATTATTAGTCTCAATACTTCAGATCCACACACACACATATATATATATATTACTACTACTACTACTACATATATATACTACTACTAATAATATATATTCCATGCTAGTACTACTGCGTATATATATACTACTACCACTACTACTAATAATAATATATATATCATATTACTACTACTACTAATATATATATATATATACATATATATACTTTTATATGTTATACTACTTTTACTAAGAATATCAATAACATATATACTTATATATATTCTATGCTACTACTAATATATATATATATATATATACACATATATATATACGATATATATGAGTATATATATGTGTATATATATATATGTGTATATATATATACACATATATATACACATATATATACACATATATATACACATATATATACACATATATATACACATATATATACACATATATATACACACATATATATACACACATATATATACACATATATATACACATATATATACACATATATATACACATATATATACACATATATATACACACATATATACACACATATATATACACATATATATACACATATATATACACATATATATACACATATATATACACACATATATATACACATATATATACTCATATATATACTCATATATATCGTATACTACTAATATATATATAGTATACAACTAATAATATATATTGTTTTCAAATTCCTTTGTTTCAGGTCCCTTCATGCCAAGTCCTGCAACTTCAAGCAGTATGCCAGCTTATCCTTTACCTTATACAACCCCACAGACCACTGCTAGTTCTTACTACCCGCCTAATTTAAATAACCCTCTAGCTTACCCTTCACAGCCTCCGTACCCGATGTACAATACACCCTATCCCGGATACCCGCCGTACTCTGAACCGACTTCTTCGGTTACCACCTCAACGCCCATGTTTGGGCTCAACTCGACAACAACAGGTAATTCTCACCCTTAACGCATGCGTCGTTTCTCTACCTCAACAGATACCCATCTTCTTCACACCCTTACACATGCATTGTTTCTAGAGCTGGGCACTAGAGCTGAACAGAGGTCCTTCATTGTCACACCCTGACACATCAGGGCTTCTAGAGCTGGACTGGTACCTTTCATTGTCACACCCTGACACATGGAGGGTTTTTAGAGCTGGACTGGTACCCTTCTTTGTCACACCCTGACACATGGAGGGTTTCTAGAGCTGAACAGAGACCCTTCTTTGTCACACCCTGACACATGGAGGGTTTCTAGAGCTGAACAGAGACCCTCCTTTGTCGCACCCTGACACATGGAGGGTTTCTAGAGCTGAACAGAGACCCTCCTTTGTCGCACCCTGACACATGGAGGGTTTCTAGAGCTGAACAGAGACCCTTCTTTGTCACACCCTGACACATGGAGGGTTTCTAGAGCTGAACAGAGACCCTTCTTTGTCACACCCTGACACATGGAGGGTTTCTAGAGCTGAACAGAGACCCTTCTTTGTCACACCCTGACACATGGAGGGTTTCTAGAGCTGAACAGAGACCCTTCTTTGTCACACCCTGACACATGGAGGGTTTCTAGAGCTGAACAGAGACCCTTCTTTGTCACACCCTGACACATGGAGGGTTTCTAGAGCTGAACAGAGACCCTTCTTTGTCACACCCTGACACATGGAGGGTTTCTAGAGCTGAACAGAGACCCTTCTTTGTCACACCCTGACACATGGAGGGTTTCTAGAGCTGAACAGAGACCCTTCTTTGTCACACCAATTCTTCTTCTTTTTTTCTCTGCAATTTTCAAATTGCTTTCTTGTTTTCATGAGGTGTTTTTATGGTCTTTTGTTTTGTGTGTGTCTTTTTTTTCTTATTCTTTTTTTTTGTTGTTTTGAGGGTGGGGCTAAATACATTTCTCTGTGAGGTGGTCATGCTGGAGTCACAATAAAATGCTCCCAGTACACATTTTGTAAGGTGGTTGTGCGTTTTATTGTGGCACTAACTCTACTACTTAACATAGTGTACTGGATGTATTTTATCGTGGCACCAGATGTCTTTAACAGATGTTTAGTGAAACCAGATGTTTAGTGACACCAGATGTCTTTTACAGATGTTTAGTGAAACCAGATGTCTTTAACAAATGTTTAATGACATCAGATGTCTCTAGAAATATTGATGTCTTTAATAAAATATTTAAAAGTTACTCCCATGTTGGGAACTGCTACTTTAGCCAAAGATGGTCTTCCTTTGACATCCAATCTATTTAACCCCAGGCCCTGTCCAATCCATGCCAACTTTGAAAGTGGTCATAAAATGATGATTATGATTAACAATATGTGAGATTTTAGCATTTATCATTAACAATATTTAATTTCTGTTAATATATGTTAATATGAGTGTTTTAACAATATATAATTTATACTAATATATGTTTAATTTGTTAATATATGAGTTTTTTAACATTACTTAATTTGTTAATATTTAATTTATGTTAATATATGAGTGATTTAACAATAATTAATTTATGTTAAAGTTTAATATTTAATTTGTTTTGATATGTTTAATTTATGAGGTGTTAACAATATTCAATTTATGTTGATATATGAAGTTTTAACATTCAATTTATGTTAATATATGAGGTTTTAACAATATTTAATTTGTTAATGAGGTGTTAACAATATTTACACACAACTTGCTGTGTGTTTCAATTAATTTTGAAAATAACGAAGAATTTGGAAGTAATTAGTAAAAAAAACTAATATCTTCATTATTACGGGGTCGATAAAATAAAGTACCAGTAATGCACTGGGTATTTGCTGGCCTTTGCCTAACGTAGAAACAATTATTAAGTTGGTGTGTGGAACATAACTTAACAAAGGTTCTTAGATAACATTATGATAAAATGATTAACTCAGTATTAACACCGTATTTCAGTTAATTAATAAACAATTTAGAGGTAATTACTAAGATTATTAATTATTTTAACATTAACCATTTAACATTCACATTACTCTATATTTACAATTGTATTTTTGTGGTAAAGGCTTTATCTTACATAATTATCTCACATAATATACAATCTATGAGATTTTGATATTATTTGTTTTGAGAACAATACCTTAACATCAGTATGAGTGGCCTGTTATGGTTGGTTTAAACAAAAAGAGGTGAGAGAATTCTGGCCGGATACAGCTGGTTTAAATGCTAAAGGGTTAAAAAAATGAATTTTTAAAAGGCTGGTTTTGTTTCATAGAAGCAAGGGGTGGTCTCACGTTGATTAGTAGGAAAAAGGGGCTGACTCTGGTTTCTTGTTTCCACCCCTCAGGAACCCATTTAACACAGACTGTATCTGGTACTAGTACTGTGACAGAGGAACACATCAAGGCATCTCTGATATCTGCTGTTGAAGAGACATTGAAGCGACGTCTGAAAGAAACATTTGCCCAAGCTCAGGTTAGCAACAATCAACTCTAAATTTTTTAACAAATCTTTCCCCTCAGTCTTTTATGATTTAACAAAATTCCAACCAAGACTTTTGCTTTAGTTTTCCATTTTTTGTTTTTATTTAACCTCTCTCTCTCTCTCTCAAATTAAATCATACACAAAACGCCAGCACCAACAGTTTTGCAAGAGATGTCATCATGAATGGACCTGTTATTTTTATCTAAAGACATTTTTTTCCAATTCCATTCCGCTCGTCCCCTCAATCTATCTTATTTCTCATTCTTTCTTCTGATGAAGGACTAGCATCCGAAACGTTAAGACCCTCTTCCTGCTACATCAAGCGTTAACCTAATATATCCCTCCCATATACCGACCCGATTGTGTTTACCTTTTACATACATATATGTGTATATATATATATATATATATTATAGAGAGCCAGCTGTAAAATACCTGGCCAAATTTACAGTCCTTGCCGGACCAAGGTGTGACATGGTCAGACTTGCCTCCCGGCATGGACTACCCATCTATGGAAGAATTGACACTAAATGGAAATGATGCTTCCGAAAGTCATGGAGCTGTACTGTTTTCCGATTTTGTAAGCATGTCCATGGGTGTTAGACATATGGAATTCAAAAAGGTGCTCAGGGTTGTTGTTGGAAAGATGGTTAATAATCTCGTGGATGTCTACCAAGTCAATTGCCAGAAGTCAGGTGTAAAATTCAATTAAATCGACCCCAGGAGTTTGATTAATGTTATTTATTATCTTTCTATACCAAACTCTGAATAACTAGCGACCTGCCGTACTCAGTGTTGTTGTTGGCAAGATGGTCAGTAATTTGTGTACATGTCTTAGTGGTTAGAGCATTGGGATAACAATCATAAGGCTGTGAGTTTGATTCTCGGATTGGAATTTGTGTTGTGTTCTTGAGCAAGACACTTTATTTCGTGTTGTTCCAGTTTACCCAGCTGTAGAAATGAGTTGTGATGTCACTGGTGCCAAGTTGTATCAGCTATTGATTTCCCTTGGACATCATCATATATTGTGTGTATATACTCTATATAGTGTATATATAATATAATGTATATATATAGTTGTGATGTCACTGGTGCCAAGTTGTATCAGCCATTGCCTTTCCCTTGGATAACATTGGCTGCGTAGCGAGGTGAGACTGGTGTTCATGGTTGACGGCTGGTCTTCCACAAACAACCTTGCCTGGACTTGTGCCTCGTAAGGGAACTTTCTAGGAGCAAATCCCATGGCCATTCGTGACCGAAGGGGATCTTTACCCTTTACCAAGTCAGTTGCTAGTCGTCAAATGTCTTGTTAAATTCCTATTTCATCCTCGAGGCTTCTCTGGTCATCTTTTGTAAACTTCTTCTTCAAAATTTCAGGCTGAAATGGATACACTGTATAAAACCCAGAATGACCTCCAAAAGGGCCGCGAGTGTCTGGAGAAAATGATGAAGTCTTTGGAACAAGAGAAGGATGAAGTGGAGAAGAATATTTCTATACTGAAGGAGAAAAATGCTGAACTGAAGGAAACGTTGAACAAAATGGAGAACCAAGGAGAATTGAAGATTGATGAAGCTGTTGTTACGACAACACCACTCTACAGACAGTACGTGTCTTATATATACACATGTATATATATACATGTATATATATATATATATATATATATATATATATTTATATCATCATCATCATTTGTTGTATTCATATATATACACACATGTATACATATATACATTCACACATATATATATATATATATATATATATACACCTGTATACATAGTCGCATGTACATACATATACACAGTCATATATATATACATATATACATATACCAGTATACACACAGTCACATATACATATACACGTGTGCATTTGTATACAGACATTCATATATATACACTGGTATACATACACACACTCAGACATATACAGCAGTACACATAATATTCATATATATATATATACACACACCTGGACACACACACACATACATATATATTCCTATCATCATCATCATCCATTTTATCTACATAATATATATATATATATATATATATATATTGTTATAATTTCAGATTGTTGAATGCGTTTGCTAAAGAACAAGCTATAGAAGACACCATTTACTATTTAGGGGAAGCTTTACGTCGGAGTGTCATAGACCTTGATATCTTTCTCAAAGTAAGTCACCCTATATCTCACTTTATTTCTGTCTCACACCTCACAATACTCACGGTGTACTGGGTACATTTTATTGGGGTACCAGCATTGAATATAAATACATTAGCGTGAATTAGTATTGCCTCTTAACAGTCTGTGTAGCTCGGAGATTAGAAAGTTGCTCCAGGTAGAGCTGCTACTTCTCCAAATTGAAATATCACAGCTCTGGTACTACAGACATGTGGTGAGAATGATCCAGGAAAGAATCTCTGGACAGATTTTACAGGCAAAACCAACCAACAGGAGACCCAGGAGTAGACCCCGAGCAAGATGGTTGGATAGCATCCATGATATTGGCTGGTCTCACTTAGTGGGATCCAGCCAGATCAGTTAGAGACTGTTGCTTCTGACAGGACCAACTGGAAGGTGTGTTTGAGGACTCTGCTCCCGACTACACTCTCAGGAATAAGTGGGAGGAGAAGAAGAAAACCGTCAGTAGTGATGGTGGTTATAATGATGTTGATTAAATTATTTTTTTCTCTTAATTTTACTTTTAAATGAATTTAATTTTTGAGGTTGCAAAATTGAACATATTTTCATTTTATCTCTTCCACCATTTCTCACTCTCACCCTCTCTCTCTTCCACCATTTCTCACTCTCACCCTCTCTCTCTTCCACCATTTCTCACTCTCACCCTCTCTCTCTTCCCCACAGCAAGTCCGTGAGCTGTCACGGGACCAGTTTATGTTGCGTGCTATTATCCAGAAGTGTCGTGAAAAAGCCGGTCTTCCGGCTCTCACCTAAACATTACTCCAACAACAACCACAACCACTGAAAGGAGCCCCCTTCCGAGGAACTTCGACCAACAATTTCTTAAATGGTCTTTTAATATACATACATACATACATATATATATATATATATATACATATATATATATGTAAAACAAATTAACCATATAGTTACTTCATATTTGCGTTATATATATATATATATACACACATACATATACTTAAATTTAAATACACACACACACACACACACACACACACACACACACATATATATATATACACACATATATATATTTATATGTATACACACGTGTGTGTGTGTGTATATATATATATACACACACACACACACACACACACACACACACACATATATATATATACACACATATATATTTATATGTATACACACGTGTGTGTGTGTGTGTGTATATATATATACACACACACACACACACACACACACACACACACACACATATATATATACACACATATATATTTATATGTATACACACGTGTGTGTGTGTGTGTATATATATATACACACACACACACACACACACACACACACACACACATATATATATATACACACATATATATTTATATGTATACACACGTGTGTGTGTGTGTGTGTATATATATATACACACACACACACACACACACACACACACACACACACACACACATATATATATACACACATATATATTTATATGTATACACACGTGTGTGTGTGTGTGTGTATATATATATACACACACACACACACACACACACACATATATATATACACACATATATATATTTATATGTATACACACGTGTGTGTGTGTGTGTGTATATATATATATACACACACATATATATATATCCTTCGATGAATTTATATATTTTTTTCAAATAATTTTTTTTTTTTACTATTTTGTTTGTCAGCTTTAAGATTGTGAGAGGTGGGGTGGGGGCTCATTAAATGAACGGAACTGTAAACAGGTTTATTTCTGTTTCTTTATATTTATAACTCTTCCATTTTCTTTTTCATTTGTTTTTTTTAATTATGATTATTATTTCTTTTTGCTTTGTTTTTAAATTATCGATTGAAACAGATCCCCTTTTTATAACCAAACACACATATATATATATACATATACACACATACATACATACATATATATACACACACATATATATACATAGATATATACACACATACATATATACATATGTATATACACATATATACATATATATGTACATACATACATACATATATATACACACACATATATATATACATAGATATATACACACATACATATATACATATGTATATACACATATATACATATATATGTACATACATACATACATAAATATACATATATGGCCTCACCCCCTCAGCTGGAATGCAAATAATATATATATATGTATATATATATATACATACATATATATATATATATACATTCACACATATACACACATGCATACACAAACTAAAGTACCAGTTGTTTACTGGGGCTCAATATACCCTACATTCCCCTCCACCCACCCCTTGTACCTATGTTAGAAGTCATTATTGAAATATAACAACACTCTTGTTTCACATGTTAACACCAAAATCATTCGAATATCAATAATGTACACACACATGCATAGACATATACATACATGCATGCATGCATGCATGCATGCTTGTATGCATGCATGCATACAAGTTTATCCTGGATTCAATCGGAGGTAACCACAGTAAGAAATAGAAAAGGCTTCTATAGGACTAGAACTGTTTCATTCTGTAGAAGCCATTTATATATATATATACACACACATATACATACCTATATATATATATATATATATATACACACATATACATACCTATATATATATATATACACACATATACATACCTATATATATATACACACACACATATATACATATATATGCACATACATACACATACATTAATCTCTAGATAGATATCAATAAATATATCAATAATATTGGTGATTTAATTATTTTGTATTGATTTCAGCTGTTATAATAATAATAGTAACATTGATAATAATTGTTTCTACTTTTGGCACAAGGCCAGCAATTATCCCAGTCTATTACTGGTACTTTATTTTATGACACCAATAATTCACATTATTGTTATATAACACATATACATACACATACACATATATACACACTCACAGCACACACTCTAGACTACCACAACACACACGCCCTACACATACACATATATACACACACACACATATATATATATATATATATATATATATACACTCACACACACCCCACATATCTGACACTGAGACACATATAATAACACATACACAATGTAGTCAGCCAAATAACACAGCAGACACTACACAGAAGGTTTACACAACAGACACTACACAATATTTACACAGCAGACACTACACAATATTTACACAACAGACACTACACAGAATATTTACGCAACAGATACTGGAAGCTAAACATCAGAAAACAGAACCACAATGTTGCATCAAACCAAAAACATAGGACAATAAATATATTAAAAATAAAATATAACAGACTGCTGCACACAAAAAGGTGCACCAGCTGACACATTAGAAAGTCGCATGAAACTGTTGAAATAATAATAGTAAAACGAAATGCATAATAAATTTGTTGCCTAATTTGGAATTATTTTTGTTATTAGTTTCATAATTTAACTTCATCTTGGTTGGTGTTATGAAGGACATCCTGTTGTAGAGACAGTTCTGTGTGGTGTTATGAAGGACATCCTGTTGTAGAGACAGTTCTGTGTGGTGTTATGAAGGACATCCTGTTGTAGAGACAGTTCTGTGTGGTGTTTGAAGGACATCCTGTTGTAGAGACAGTTCTGTGTGGTGTTATGAAGGACATCCTGTTGTAGAGACAGTTCTGTGTGGTGTTATGAAGGACATCCTGTTGTAGAGACAGTTCTGTGTGGTGTTATGAAGGACATCCTGGTGTAGAGACAGTTCTGTGTGGTGTTATGAAGGACATCCTGTTGTAGAGACAGTTCTGTGTGGTGTTATGAAGGACATCCTGTTGTAGAGACAGTTCTGTGTGGTGTTATGAAGGACATCCTGTTGTAGAGACAGTTCTGTGTGGTGTTATGAAGGACATCCTGGTGTAGAGACAGTTCTGTGTGGTGTTATGAAGGACATCCTGTTGTAGAGACAGTTCTCTGTGGTGTTATGAAGGACATCCTGTTGTAGAGACAGTTCTGTGTGGTGTTATGAAGGACATCCTGTTGTAGAGACAGTTCTGTGTGGTGTTATGAAGGACATGCACCTGTAGAGACAGTTCTGTGTGGTGTTATGAAGGACATCCTGCTGTAGAGACAGTTCTCTGTGGTGTTATGAAGGACATCCTGTTGTAGAGACAGTTCTGTGTGGTGTTATGAAGGACATCCTGGTGTAGAGACAGTTCTGTGTGGTGTTATGAAGGACATCCTGGTGTAGAGACAGTTCTGTGTGGTGTTATGAAGGACATCCTGTTGTAGAGACAGTTCTGTGTGGTGTTATGAAGGACATCCTGGTGTAGAGACAGTTCTGTGTGGTGTTATGAAGGACATCCTGTTGTAGAGACAGTTCTGTGTGGTGTTATGAAGGACATCCTGTTGTAGAGACAGTTCTGTGTGGTGTTATGAAGGACATCCTGTTGTAGAGGCAGTTCTGTGTGGTGTTATGAAGGACATCCTGTTGTAGAGACAGTTCTCTGTGGTGTTATGAAGGACATCCTGTTGTAGAGACAGTTCTGTGTGGTGTTATGAAGGACATCCTGTTGTAGAGACAGTTCTGTGTGGTGTTATGAAGGACATCCTGTTCTAGAGACAGTTCTGTGTGGTGTTATGAAGGACATCCTGTTGTAGAGACAGTTCTGTGTGGTGTTATGAAGGACATCCTGTTGTAGAGACAGTTCTGTGTGGTGTTATGAAGGACATCCTGTTGTAGAGACAGTTCTGTGTGGTGTTATGAAGGACATCCTGTTGTAGAGACAGTTCTGTGTGGTGTTATGAAGGACATCCTGGTGTAGAGACAGTTCTGTGTGGTGTTATGAAGGACATCCTGTTGTAGAGACAGTTCTGTGTGGTGTTATGAAGGACATCCTGGTGTAGAGACAGTTCTGTGTGGTGTTATGAAGGACATCCTGTTGTAGAGACAGTTCTGTGTGGTGTTATGAAGGACATCCTGGTGTAGAGACAGTTCTGTGTGGTGTTATGAAGGACATCCTGTTGTAGAGACAGTTCTCTGTGGTGTTATGAAGGACATCCTGTTGTAGAGACAGTTCTGTGTGGTGTTATGAAGGACATGCACCTGTAGAGACAGTTCTGTGTGGTGTTATGAAGGACATCCTGCTGTAGAGACAGTTCTCTGTGGTGTTATGAAGGACATCCTGTTGTAGAGACAGTTCTGTGTGGTGTTATGAAGGACATCCTGGTGTAGAGACAGTTCTGTGTGGTGTTATGAAGGACATCCTGGTGTAGAGACAGTTCTGTGTGGTGTTATGAAGGACATCCTGTTGTAGAGACAGTTCTGTGTGGTGTTATGAAGGACATCCTGTTGTAGAGACAGTTCTGTGTGGTGTTATGAAGGACATCCTGTTGTAGAGACAGTTCTGTGTGGTGTTATGAAGGACATCCTGTTCTAGGGACAGTTCTGTGTGGTGTTATGAAGGACATCCTGTTGTAGAGACAGTTCTGTGTGGTGTTATGAAGGACATCCTGGTGTAGAGACAGTTCTGTGTGGTGTTATGAAGGACATCCTGTTGTAGAGACAGTTCTGTGTGGTGTTATGAAGGGCATCCTGTTGTAGAGACAGTTCTGTGTGGTGTTATGAAGGACATCCTGTTGTAGAGACAGTTCTGTGTGGTGTTATGAAGGACATCCTGTTGTAGAGACAGTTCTGTGTAGTGTTATGAAGGACATCCTGTTGTAGAGACCTAGGTAGAAATAGTTCTGTGTGGTGTTATGAAGGACATTGAGCTGCAAAAACCAAGGTAGAAATAGTTCTGTGTGAGTAAAATACGATCACCTGATCTGACTTCACAAGGTCAAGACAACCTTTCAAACTCATGCCAACAGGGGAAAATGAACATTAAGCGGTTAGGATGATGGTGATTAATACTGATGTGTCACTGCATGGACTCTAATAAAGATAGACTTTAGACTTAGACTAAAAAACATTTATTTTAATAAATTTTATGGGAGATAACTTCACAATTTTGAAATTACTTGGTTATCTCCCTTGATCAGCTTACATTTTTCTCTTTTCCGGAATAAATTATGTTGTTACGTAACATTTAATGTCCTCGGAACATCTTTAATAATTTATATTTTTTAATGAAATTTTGCAGAGATATATTTTTAATAATGTAGATTACGATTATATTGATTAAATAAAATAATAATAATAATTAGATTTTTTTTAAAAATAATTAGCGTCCGTCCATGCTTTCATTTATTGAATATTATTGATTAACGAATCGTATTGTTTACAAATACATCTCGATTGATTTACTAATGTGTGTATATGTGTGCGTGTGTCTTTGTGCGCTTGTATGTACGTGTTTGTGTCTATGTGTATTTATGTGCGCGTGTGAGTGTGTCTATATATATGTGTGTGTGTGCTTCTATATGTATTTATGTACGTGTGTGTGTGTATGTATGCGTCTGTATTTGTTTGTGTGTGTGTGTGTCTGTATATATAGGTGTGTGTTTATATATATGTATGTGGCTGGAGTTTAATTATGACTTAATCAGTTTAAAATTTATTTTATTTTAAATATTTTAACATTCTTCAATGCTAAGAATGTTTTAATCCCTTTGGTGTTGGTGTCATGATAAAATACACCCAGTACACTCTGTAAAGTAGTAGTGCTGGTGTCATGATAAAATACACCCAGTACACTCTGTAAAGTGGTAGTGTTGGTGTCATGATAAAATACACCCAGTACACACTGTATAGTGGTAGTGTTGGTGTCATGATAAAATACACCCAGTACACTCTGTAAAGTGGTAGTGTTGGTGTCATAAGATACACCCAGTACACTCTGTAAAGTGGTAGTGTTGGTGTCATGATAAAATACACCCAGTACACTCTGTATAGTGGTAGTGTTGGTATCATGATAAAATACACCCAGTACACTCTGTAAAGTGGTAGTGTTTGTGTCATAAGATACACCCAGTACACTCTGTAAAGTCGTTAGCGGTTAAATGGAGACAATAAAAGATTCCCTGGTCAGACGCACACACACAAACACAAACACACACAGACATACAAAGATTCACACACATACATGGTATGCCCTACCAGTTAATCAGTGCAGATTAACAACAACATCAACAACCAGGATTAACCTTAAGCTATATATATACACACACACACATATATACAATTATACACAGCCACACACACACACACATATATATATAATTAACGTTAAGCTACACATGTATATATATACATAATTGACCTTAAGCTATAAATGTATACACACACACACACACACATATATATATTTTATGATATATATATATATTTTATGATATATATATATATATATATATATTTTATGATATATATATATATATATATATATATAATTAACGTTAAGCTCTAATCTCTATTTGGCAATATCTTAATATGTTCAATAATAAATTATTTTCATTTATTTTTAGACTTTTAAACATAAATATATTATCTGGAAGTTTTCCTTTTATAGAGTTTATTGCTTATATATATATATATATATATATATATATATTTATTTATTTTCTTCTAAATTTTTCTTTAATCATTATTAAAAATATATCTACTAAATCATGTCTTTGTCTACCCCCCTCTCTCTTTCTATATATATATATAGAGAGAGAGAGGGGGAGGACAAAGTCGTCCTAATTTAGTAGATATATGATCAAAGAAAAATATGGAAGAAAATTATTGTAATTGACTTAAAATAACATAAAATACAACAAAGATGGCCGAAGTGAGATTAGAGGGAGAAAGCTATGTTAGACTGAATAATGGGAGAGGCTCAAACAATACATATCTAAGCCACCTGTGGTAGACTGGTTAATGACAAAGTCTCAAGCAACATATCTGAGCCAGCTGTGGTAGAATGCATACTGACAGAGGCTCAAACAATACATATCTGAGCTAGCTGTGGTAGACTGGATAATGACAGAGGCTGAAGCAACATATCTGAGCCAGCTGTGGTAGTATAGAAATGGACAGAGGCTCAAGCAACACATCTGAGTCATCTGTGGTAGACTGGTTACTGACAGAGGCTCAAACAATACTTATCTGAGCCACCTGTGGTAGAATGGACAACTGAAGGTAAAATTGAGGAAATTTAATATTCTGAAGCTAGAAGAAAATTACAAAGAGAGGATGATACATGTATGGACCCATAACTCCTGGCTGGGTTATAGGGGGCGCTGTATTGACATATAGCATTTCTTGGGCATTTTAAAACCAGGTGGAGCCCATCTCTCTCCAGGTCTGAATATAGCAGATTTCTTCCAGAGAAGAAAGGAGAGAGGGAGAAATAGAGAGAGAGGAAGAATCGACCCCAGTACAAGACTGGTACTTTGTAATAGATAAAAGATAAAGTTGAACTGAGAGAGGAAGATGAAAGAGAAAGAAAAATATTAAACAAGACAAGAAAGATGAAGAAGTAAAAAAAAAAGAAAGAAAATGTGTGAAAGGTGAGAAAAGAAAGAATGAAAGAAAGGTGTGAGAGAGAGATGTCGGGAGAGGGAAATGGAGGGGAAGAATGAGAGAGAGAGAGATGAAGGAGGGAGGGAAGAGTAAAAGAAGAGGAGAAGGATGGTGGTAAGGAGGGGGAGAGTGAGAGAAAAATTGATATGAAAGGGAAAGAAAAGGAAGAAGGAAAGGAGAGAGAGGGGGAGGAAGAGATAGATGACAGTAAGGAGAAGAGAGAGATAGAAAAAGAAAGAAAGAAAAGAAAGAAAAAAGAAGAGAGAGAGGTATAATGGTAAGGAGAGAGAGGGAGACAGAGGGGAAGGAAGTGAGAGAGAAGAAAAGGCTAATTACTATAAATAGGTTTTGTTTATCTTCTAATAAAGTCGTGTGCCAAGCTGTGATTATTCCACCGTAATATCAGACACAAGTGTATCTAAGACTACATTATCCCAAAGAGCCATCGTATCATCAACACCACCACCAACAGCAGCAGCACAACCAACACAGCCACCACCACCACCACCATCAACACCACCACCAACAGCAGCAGCACAACCAACACAGCCACCACCACCGCCGCCGCCGCCACCATCAACACCACCACCAACAGCAGCAGCAGCACAACCAACACCACCACCACCACCACCGCCGCCGCCGCCATCAACACCACCACCAACAGCAGCAGCAGCACAACCAACACAGCCACCACCACCACCGCCGCCGCCGCCACCGCCGCCACCATCAACACCACCACCAACAGCAGCATCACAACCAGCACACCCATCACAGCCACCACCACCACCACCACCGCCGCCACCGTCAACACCACCACCACCGCCGCCGCCGCCACCACCACCACCACCACCAACAGCAGCATCACAACCAGCACATCCACCACCACCACCACCGCCACCGCCGCCACCGCCACCACCACCACCACCACCACCACCACCACCGCCGCCGCCACCGTCAACACCACCACCGCCGCCGCCACCATCAACACCACCACCAACAGCAGCATCACAACCAACACAGCCACCACCACCACCACCAACAGCAGCATCACAACCAGCACAACCAACAGAGCCACCACCACCACCACCACCACCACCACCGCCGCCGCCATCATCAGCACCACCACCAACAGCAGCATCACAACCAGCACAGCCATCACCACCACCACCACCACCACCATCAACACCACCACCAACAGCAGCATCCCAACCAACACAGCCACCACCGCCACCGCCATCTTGTGTTTTTTTGTTTTTTTTTGAAATGATGGTAAAGTGTAATTTGAGTGACATTTGTCTGTTGTTTGTATTAGCAGTTGGAGAGGGAGAGAGACTGTCTACACGTGGGGGTGGGGGGTAGTTTCTTCGTCTGTGTAAAAATAAAATAAAACAAAATAAATAAATAAAATAAAATATTAAATAAATAAGTCTTGTTGTTGTTGTTGTTGTTCTGCTGCTACGCCCACTTATGGGGGGGGGGGGGCTCCAAGAGAAATTATGCAAGGCGGTACAAGAACCCTTTGGGGCCCGAAGCAGGCAAAGATTTTTCTCAAAATGGATGTTGTTGTTGTGTGTGTGTGTGTGGGGGGGGGCTTCTTAGCTCTTCGGCCCCTGAACAAAGTACTGGCTGGACTTCCCTCTCATAGGCCCCGGTTGTGGGGGCGGAGTCCTCAAACACTTCTTTTAGTTGGTCCTGTCAGAAGCATCCGTCTCTAATTGATCCAGCTGGATCCTCCAAGTGTGACCAGCCAAGCTCATGGATGTTATCTAACCATCTTGCTCAAGGTCTACTCCTGGGTCTCCTGCCAGTTGGTTTTGCCTTTAAAAATCTGTCCAGTGATTCTTTCCACATGTCCATAGTATCAGAGCTGTGATCTCTCAATTTGGAGAAGTAGTGGCTCTACCCGGAGCGACCCTCTGATCTCCGAGCTATAAATCTGTCCAGCAATTTGTTACTGAGACATTCTAACCACATGCCCATAGTATCAGAGCTGTGATCTCTCAATTCAGAGAAGTAGTGGCTCTACCTGGAGTGACCCTCTGATCTCCAAGCTACACTCTATCAAGTAACGTTACTCCAAAGACCCTTCGAAGGAACCCCATTTTGGCTGCTTGTATTCGCGATCGTATTCTTTCGGCCATTATCCAAGATTCATGACCATAGGTAAGGGTTGGCACGAATCTGGCTTTTACACCCACTTCTTCCGATCTCTCAATTCAGAGATTCAATAAAATATACACAGGGTGTTCCAAAAAGATGTATACACACTTTGATTACCTGTAACGGCAATATTTATTAGAATGCACAGCCTTTGTGTATACATTTTTGGTGGACACCCTGTATATATATATATACATATGAAAAGATTCAGTATCCCGACGGCTGAGCTCCGGCCGTTTCGATCTAGCTGTCGAAACGGCCGGAGCTCAGCCGTAGGGATCCTGACTCTTTTCATATGTGTATATATATATATATATATATATATAGGAACGAGTAGGACCCCGACGGCTGAGCTCAAGCCGTTTCGACGGCTAATTCTGGACTCAATTCGTCCAGAATTAGCCGTCGAAACGGCTTGAGCTCTGCCGTCGGGGTCCTACTCGTTCCTATTACCCACTCTACTACCCTAAATATTGAGTACTTTGGTGCGTTATGGTCCACCTGGTTCCTTACCACATTTCCTTCGTTATATATATATATATAACAGAGTAAATCAGAGTTACCGACCTTGAATTAGTAATACTTCATGTAAAAAACAAAACAAAAAACAACTCCCTCCTTCCTCTCTCTGTTAAGTAAGTTGCTTAGTTTAGTCGCCAGATGTCGTTAGTTATGTTTATAGAAAAGTTAAATTAAACTAACATGGCATCTCTCTGGTCATGTTGACAATGTGGAGAGTTATATATATATATTTATATATATATATTTATATATTTACTGACACACACATAGTATAATATAATATAATATCAAATATAATTTAATACATGTTTCTTGCCGTTTACCATTCATTTTACCATTGACAACGATAAACAATTTGGTAGATCACATTTTGACCACCATTGACCAAAACATCTGTATTACATCTGTATAACATCTGTATAACATCTGTATAACATACCACCATAAGCAGGACAACTGGAACACTGTAATATATATACAATATAATATATATACAATATAAGGTAGGTAGCGCAAAGCAAGACCTTATATACATTTATATCCGTTCTCGAGATTTTGTTTGTATGATACGTACATCATATATATACACACACACAGACAGACATATATATATACATACATATACACATATTATATAATGTATATACATATATATACACACACATATGTGCACATTATATATATGTGTGTGTGCGTACTTATATATATATAAATATATATATACACAATATAAATATATATATGCACATAAAAATATACATATACACACACACATATATGCACATTATATATATACAAGAACCCGATATAAATCGGGTTCCCATATCCCTTTAAAAGGCACTCAATACGTTAGTCAGGACTTTCCTGGTGACTTAAGAATTAAAGAATTTCTAGTCCCGTAGAAGTCACTCCTATAATAAAATGAATACACACACATACATATATATAATGTCTATCCATAACGTATATATATATATATGTGTGTGTGTGTCTATAATAAAATATATATATGTATATGTGTGTGTGTGTGTGTCTATAATAAAATGTATATGTATATATATATATATATGTCTATAGTAAAATGTATATGTATATATAGTAAAATGTATATGTATATATATATATATAACGTATATGTGTGTGTCTATATATATATATGTCTATAATAAAATGTATATATATGTATGTGTGTGTGTATATAATTATGGGAGGCGGTGCTGGTTCCAGTCCCATACCCTCCCCATCTCTCTTCCACAGTTTCTAACGGAGAAGGTTCTTTTTAAAAAATATGTCCAACCTTTCTCTATTTCTCTCTAATCTTTATTATTACTGTCGATGATGATGATGATGATAGGCCTCTTCATTCTTATATATATATACACACACACACGTATATTTTTATGTGTGTATATATATATACACACACATATAGTGTTCAGATATCATTAAATTTGGTAAATATATTACAATTATCGTCCTAAACAGATCGTTAGAGTTATGTGTATAGGTATGTCTCTCTCTCTCTGTATATATATATATATATGTGTGTGTGTGTGACATACATATACATACATGGATCTCGCCCTCTCTGTATGTGTGTGGATCTCTCCCTCTCTCTCTCTCTTCTTCACAGACCATCCTCCATCCCATATATATATATACACACACACATACACACACACTCTTCATCCCAAACTCGTCATTTCACTCTTTCCACTGCTCTCTCTCTCTCCGCCAAATCCTATCTTTTGGAATCGTCCTGCAACTATACAGTTATTAATCAAACTCCACACCTGTCTTGTTACTCATTATAGCTGGTCTGTCTTGCTGGATGTGTCGACAGGTAAACACGTAGATCGATAGACAGATAGACACGTAGGTAGACAGATAGATAGACACATAGAAAGGTAGATCGATAGACACTAAAATAGATAGATTCGTAGACATATATAGACGCGTAGATAGATAGATATATTTCTTTATTTGCCACAACAAATAGATAGATGTGTAGACACGTAGACAAATAGATCGATATACACGTAGATAGATAGATAGATAGTCACATAGATAGATAGATAGAGAGACGTAGATAGATATAGTCACGTATATATATATATATATATGTGTGTGTATAGAGAGAGAGAGATGTAGATAGATAGTCACATATAGATAGAGAGACGTAGATAGATATAGTCATATATATATATATATATAGAGAGAGAGAGAGAGAGAGACGTAGATAGATATAGTCATATATATATATATATATAGAGAGAGAGAGACGTAGATAGATAGATAGTCACATATATATATATATAGAGAGAGAGAGACGTAGATAGATAGTCACATATATATAGAGAGAGAGAGAGAGAGACGTAGATAGATAGATAGTCACATATATATATATATATATAGAGAGAGAGAGACGTAGATAGATAGTCACATATATATATATAGAGAGAGAGAGAGAGACGTAGATTGATAGATAGTCACATATATATATATATAGAGAGAGAGAGACGTAGATAGATAGTCACATATATATATATAGAGAGAGAGAGTGACGTAGATAGATAGTCACATATATATAGAGAGAGAGAGACGTAGATAAATACATATATAGTTAGCTAGAGAGACTGGCATATAAATCTGTAGATAGATAGATAGATGATGGAAGGGAAGGAAAAGATATACATAGA
>OZ024762.1:12537831-12547831 GCA_964016885.1 Eledone cirrhosa
ACCCTCACCACCACCACCACCCTCACCACCACCACTACCACCATCACCGCCACCACCCTCACCACCACCACCATCACCGCCATCCTCACCACCACCACTCTCACGTCTCACTCCCCACCCTCACCACCACCATCACCACCCTCACCATCACCACCACCCTCACCACCACCACCCTCACCACCACCACTACCACCATCACCACCACCACCACTCTCACGTCTCACTCCCCACTCTCACCACCACCATCACCACCATCACCACCCTCACCACTACCACCACCACCCTCACCGCCACCACCCTCACCACTACCACCATCACCGCCACCACCACTCTCACGTCTCACTCCCCACCCTCACCACCACCATCACCACCCTCACCATCACCACCCTCACCACCACCACCACCCTCACCGCCACCACCCTCACCACCACCACCACCACCACCATCATTGCCACCACCACTCTCACGTCTCACTCCCCACCCTCACCACCACCATCACCCCCCTCACCACCACCACCACCCTCACCATCACCCCCCCCCACCCTCACCACCACCACCCTCACCATCACCACCACCACCATCACCACCCTCACCACCACCACCACCCTCACCGCCACCACCCTCACCACCACCACCACCACCACCACCACCATTGCCACCACCACTCTCACCCCCCACCCCCACCCCACCACCACCCTCACCACCACCACCCTCACCATCACCACCACCACCATCACCACCCTCACCACCACCACCACCATCTTCCCTGCTAATGAGTTGTTAAAACATTGTAATTAAATACTTGCCAGTTATTCAACACCTGAGAGTATTTCCTCCTGCTATTGTAGATCTTATAAAAAGAAATGTACGGGCCGGCTGCGTAAACATCTTGCTGATCTTTGCTTACAAGCTGGTCTACCTGGGGAGGCCATCCTCCACTATCAGGCCTCAGTCGACATACTAAAGACAGTCAACGATTGGCTGTGGATTGGTGGTAGGTGTCACCTTTTAACCCCTTTAGTATTGAACCCTTAGTATTTAACCTCTTTAGTATTTAACCTCTTTAGTATTTAACCCCTTTAGTGTTTAACTCCTTAGTATTTAACCTCTTTAGTATTTAACCTCTTTAGTATTTAACCTCTTTAGTATATAACCCCTTTAGTATTTAACCCCTTTAGTATTTAACCCCTTTAGTGTTTAACTCCTTAGTATTTAACCTCTTTAGTATTTAACCTCTTTAGTATTTAACCCCTTTAGTGTTTAACTCCTTAGTATTTAACCTCTTTAGTATTTAACCTCTTTAGTATTTAACCTCTTTAGTATATAACCCCTTTAGTATTTAACCCCTTTAGTATTTAACCCCTTTAGTGTTTAACTCCTTAGTATTTAACCTCCTTAGTATTTAACCTCTTTAGTATTTAACCCCTTTAGTATTTGACCCTTTAGTATTTAACACTTTAGTATTTAACCTCTTTAGCATTTAACCCCTTTAGTATTTGACCCTTTTAGTATTTGACCCTTTCATATTTAACCCCTTTAGCATTTAAACCGGCTGTAACCGGCCTGAATTCTCTCTCCTCTTTCTGTTCAAACACACACACATTTAACCCCTTAGCATTTACATTACTCTATATATACTATTGTATTTTCACAGTAAAGGCTTTACCTTACATAATAACTCACATAACATTTACATTACTCTATATATACTATTGTATTTTCACAGTAAAGGCTTTACCTCACATAATATCTCACATAACATTTACATTACTCTATATATACTATTGTATTTTCACAGTAAAGGCTTTACCTCACATGATATCTCACATAACATTTACATTACTCTATATATACTATTGTATTTTCACAGTAAAGGCTTTACCTCACATAATATCTCACATAACATTTACATTACTCTATATATACTATTGTATTTTCACAGTAAAGGCTTTACCTCACATAATATCTCACATAACATTTACATTACTCTATATATACTATTGTATTTTCACAGTAAAGGCTTTACCTCACATAATATCTCACATAACATTTACATTACTCTATATATACTATTGTATTTTCACAGTAAAGACTTTACCTCACATAATATCTCGCATAACATTTAAATTATTCTATATATACTATTGTATTTTCACAGTAAAGGCTTTACCTCACATAATATCTCACATAACATTTACATTACTCTATATATACTATTGTATTTTCACAGTAAAGGCTTTACCTCACATAATATCTCACATAACATTTACATTACTCTATATATACTATTGTATTTTCACAGTAAAGGCTTTACGTCACATAATATCTCACATAACATTTACATTACTCTATATATACTATTGTATTTTCACAGTAAAGGCTTTACCTCACATAATATCTCGCATAACATTTACATTACTCTATATATACTATTGTATTTTCACAGTAAAGGCTTTACCTTACATAATACCTCACATAACATTTAAATTATTCTATATATACTATTGTATTTTCACAGTAAAGGCTTTACCTCACATAATATCTCACATAACATTTACATTACTCTATATATACTATTGTATTTTCACAGTAAAGGCTTTACCTCAGATAATATCGAATCCGAGATGTTGATATTATTTATTTTGAGAACAATACTTTAACATGAGTATGAGTGGCCAATTATGGCCGGTTTAAACAGAAAGAGGTGAGAGGATCGTAGCCGGATATGGACAGCTTAAATGCTAAAAGATTAAATCTCAAATTATATATAATATTTAAAACTGAATCTAGACTCCTCTCATTATTTCTTCAAGGGCGGTGATTGGCAGTATCAGTAGAGGGTCGGACGACATGCTTTGACGCATTGAGTTACGGCCCTTGCCATTCTGAGTTCAAATCCCGCCGAGGTTAGCTTTGCCTTTCATCCTTACGGGGTTGATAAAATAAAGTACCAATAATACACTGGGTATTTGCTGGCCTTGTGCCAAAAAAGTAGAAACAATTATTTCTTCAAGGGCGGTGGATTGGCAGTATCAGTAGAGGGTTGGACATGCTTTCCAGCATAGTTACGTCCCTTTACGGTCTGAGTTTAAATCCAGCCGAGGTTAGCTTTGCCTTTCATCCTTACGGGGTCGATAAAATAAAGTACCAGTAATGTACTGGGTAATTGCTGGCCTTGTGCCAAAAAAGTAGAAACAATTATTTCTTCTTCATCTATTTCTTCTCTTCCAGCTTGCTACGAGGGACTTTCTTCTTCGTCTGTGATTCTCACTTACCCTCAAACAGGAAGTCCAACATTACGAAGAAATTTATCTTTCTGTGTTAAAAGATCAAAATCCAAAATAGATGACATAAAAAGTCGAACAGGTATATATGTATATATATATATATATATATATCACCATCATCATCATCATATGTCCATTTTCCACTCTAGCATGGGTTAGACGAGTTGTCCTGTTGTGAGACAAGCCAGGCTGGATGACCTGTGTCTTGCTCACACAGAACTGTTTCTGGTTTGGTTTCTACAGCTGGATGCTCTTCCTAATGCCAACCACATTTACAGTGAGTACTGGGTGCTTTTTGTTGTGACACCAACACTGCCACCTTACATGATGGGCTGGGTACTTCTTGCTTTGACACCTATACGACCACTTTATGGAGTGGACTGGGTGCTTTTTGTCATGGCACCAGCACTACCACTTTACAGTGTGGACTGGGTGCCTTTTCTTGTCACCTAGATGACCACTTTACAGTGTGGACTGGGTGCCTTTTGTTGTCACCTACATGACCACTTTACAGTGTGGACTGGGTGCCTTTTGTTGTCACCTACATGGCCACTTTACAGTGTGGACTTGGTGCCTTTTGTTGTCACCTACATGACCACTTTACAATGGGGACTGGGTGCCTTTTGTTGTCACCTACATGACCACTTTACAGTGTGGACTGGGTGCCTTTTGTTGTCACCTACATGACCATTTACAGTGTGGACTGGGTGCCTTTTGTTGTCACCTACATGACCACTTTACAGTGTGGACTGGGTGTCTTTTGTTGTCACCTACACAATCACTTTACAGATTGAACTGGGTGCTTTTTGTTGTGTCACCAACACTACCACATTACAGAATGGACTGGGTGCTTTTTGTTGTGTCACCAATACTACCACAATACAGTGTAGTCTGGGTGTTTTTCATCGTGGCACCAACACATGCAGAGTCTAGCTATAAGTGAGCAAGACAAGTTCATCAGCCAATTATATAGACTATTCTATAAGATTGAGAACGATATTGAACAAGTTGACTGTGACGAGGCTGACTAACATTTCTGTTTCCAATGTTGTAGGGGTCCCACTTCACATCAAAAGAAGTTTAAGTAATGGCTACGATGGATTAGCAACACAGCAGAAATCCTGTCTGGATCCCGATGACATTATTGAGAAATATAAAGAAGCTATTATGCAATACAGCAGAGTAAGGATTTTAGTTGTTTTTGTAATGAGAACTTTCTGGAAAAGACAGATATTTTGTTGTTATATATATATATATATATATATATATATATATATATATATATATAATGAACAAAGCCAAATTTTTGGCTTTTGAAGTGCTGAGAATATATTATATATATATTATATATATATACGTGGGAAAGTGAAAAATCGGAGAATAGACCGTTAAAACATGTTTATTTAAAATATCACCTACGTACGTTTCGCCCAGTTGGGCTTCTCAAGGGCATAAACAATCACAAGTGTTCCTTATATAGTTCGGAATTAACCCCCAAATAGTGGATTTAACCCCCAAAACTCTTTCCGAACTATATAAGGAACACTTGTGATTGTTTATGCCCTTGAGAAGCCCAACTGGGCGAAACGTACGTAGGTGATATTTTAAATAAATATGTTTTAACGGTCTATTCTCCGATTTTTCACTTTCCCACGTGCTTACGCTCTGCTAACTCTCTAGCCCACTAAATATTAACACTTCGAATATTTAATACTGCCGGCACTAGTATCGAGCACCTTTGGCATACGCTACTTGGCAAATAACTATATGTATCACCTATCCCTCCTTTTTTTCTCTCTTTCTCGATACGTAAATACTATATATATATATATATATATATATTATATGTATAAAGAAAGTGCTCAAGTGCAGAAATGCTATAAAAATAGCTTATCAAATTGGGTGAAGACCTTTAAAATACGAAAAAAGAAGTTACCATCGACTGCTATGAGAAAGATTTGGGGTTCAATTTCTCACAGCAGTCAATGATAAATTCTTTTTCCCTCTTTTAAGGGTTTCACCCTATTTTATAAGCTATTTTTGTAGCATTTCTGCGCTTTCTTCATACTTATATATCCTTCATTTTCTATATACATATATGTGTTATATTTGTTCCAGAGCAAAGCCGCAGCTGTGATAGAAATGGAGGCCAGTATAAAAGCTTGTCGGGTGTTAATACTACAGAGGGTAAGTTGGCAATAAGCAAAAAGGCATGAACATCACTTCATCTTGTTTGTCATGAGGTGGAACAAAAGAAAAAAAAACAGAGAAAAATGTTTTTATCTTTCATTATCGGGTCGATAAAATAAAGTACCAGTAATGCACTGGGTCTATTGCTGGCCTTGTGCCAAAAAGTAGAAACAATTATCATCACCATCACCACCATCATCGCCAACACCATCATCACTACCACCAACATCATCATCATCTTCATCATATGTTTGTTTTTTCCCAGCTTCCACACTAAACCCCCTGAAACTGTCCCTTATTCTATATTGTTTCAATCTCTGCCCTCTATCCCCTCATGGGACCCTCACTAAATACTGTTTCAAATGTTTCACTCTTTTCCCACCTTTCAGAAATACCTGCAGGCATCCGACTTCCTCCAAAATGTTATGTATATTAATGTTCAAAGCTCTAACGAAGATAAGGTAAGTGGAAACAAATGGTTAATTAGTCACTGTAGGTCTTTGGTCAAATAAACACCAATAGTTTGTTGTTTGTTGTTGTTGTTCAAATAGCTCTATTTGAGATAGTAGGGTGCCGTTAGATGAGATTCTGGTTTGTTTGCTGAACAAGTCTGAAGAGCAGATCAGGGCTGGAGTCTGGTCTACAGCTTCAACATAGATCCTGAGCCACCCATCTTTTAAATGGTTGTAACTGTGTATAATCAATAAAGGCCTTAATGTGAAACCTTGTGTTATATATATATATATATATATATATATATATATCATCATTTTCATCATTTCATTTTACGTCCGCTTTTTCCCTGCTTGCAAGGGTGGGACGGGAACTGATTCTGGCTTGATTTCTACAGTTGGATGCCCTTCCTAACACCAACCTCATTTACAGTGAGTGCTGGGTGCTTTTTTGCCGTGGCACCAGCACGACCACTTTGCAGTGGAATGATAGGTACCCCAGTCCCTATCATCTCATTTCTACAGCTGAGTAAACTGGAGCAATGTGAAATAAAGTGTCTTGCTCGAGGAAACAACGCATCACTCGGTCTGAGAATTGAACTCACAACCTTTCGATTGCAAGGCCAATGCTCTAACCACTAAGCCATGTGCCTCCATATATATATATATATTATACAGAGTCAGGACCCCAACAGCTGAGCTCTTGCTGTTTCAACAGAGAGTTCCAGACCAGGTCTGGAACTAGCTGTTGAAACAGCAAGAGCTCAGCTGTTGAGGTCCTGACTCTTTATACTCTAACCATACTCTACTACCTCAAGTATTGAGTACTTTGTTGAGTAATGGGCTAACTAGTTTCAAACTGAATCCATCCTGATTTATATATTTATATATATATTTATATCATCATCATCATCATCTTCTTCGTTTAACGTCCATTTTCCACGCTAGCATGGGTTAGACGGGAGTTGTCCCACTTGAGGCAAGGCTGGTCGGGTGACCGTGTCTCGCTCATGTAGGACTATCTGGCAGGTTTTCTACGGCTGGATGCCCTTCCTAACACCAACCACATTTACAGTGTGGAACTGGGAACTTTTTACCGTGTTACCTACACGGCCACATTACAGCGTGGACTCTGTGTGTTTTTTTGTCGTGACACCTGCACGATCTCGATCTCATTTTCTCGTGCTGTTAGTGGGAGGATAGGGTAGGGGTAGTGGGTTGGGGTGTATATTTGGTTAAGAGGTGCCTACTGACTGTAGGTTTCGTATATATATATATATATTTTTTTTCTTAGAGCTAATTTACTGTAATGAGACTATTTTGAGTTTCTAACTCAATACATGCCTTGATATATATATATATATATATAAATATATATATATATATATATATATATATATATATATATTTACTCATCATCATGGCCTTTAGGTCTATTTAGCGATTCTGGCATAATTTTGGACAGGATGGTCTCTCTCTTTCTCTCTCATCAGCACCACTATACTATATCTACACCACTATACTATATCTACACCACTATACTATATCTACACCACTATACTATATCTACACCACTATACTATATCTACACCGCTATACTATATCTACTCTACTTTACTATATCTACACTGCTATACTATATCTACACTGTTATACTACATCTACACCACTATACTATATCTACACCACTATACTATATCTACACCACTTTACTATATCTACACCACTATACTATATCTACACCACTATACTATATCTACACCACTATACTATATCTACACCACTATACTATATCTACATCACTATACTATATCTACACCACTTTACTATATCTACACCACTATACTATATCTACATCACTATACTATATCTACACCACTTTACTATATCTACACTGCTATACTATATCTACACTGCTATACTACATCTACACCACTATACTATATCTACACCACTTTACTATATCTACACCACTATACTATATCTACACCACTATACTATATCTACACCACTATACTATATCTACACCACTACACTATATCTACACCACTATACTATATCTATACTGCTATACTATATCTACACCACTATACTATATCTACACTGCTATACTACATCTACACCACTATACTATATCTACACCACTTTACTATATCTACACCACTATACTATATCTACACCACTATACTATATCTACACCACTATACTATATCTACACCACTATACTATATCTACACCACTATACTATATCTACACCACTATACTATATCTACACCGCTATACTATATCTACTCTACTTTACTATATCTACACTGCTATACTATATCTACACTGCTATACTATATCTACACTGCTATACTACATCTACACCACTATACTATATCTACACCACTATACTATATCTACATCACTATACTATATCTACACCACTATACTATATCTATACTGCTATACTACATCTACACCACTATACTATATCTACACCACTATACTATATCTACACCACTATACTATATCTACACCACTATACTATATCTACACCACTATACTATATCTATACTGCTATACTATATCTACACCACTATACTATATCTACACCACTATACTATATCTACACCACTATACTATATCTACACTACTATACTATATCTACACCACTATACTATATCTATACTGCTATACTATATCTACACTGCTATACTACATCTACACCACTATACTATATCTACACCACTATACTATATCTACACCACTATACTATATCTACACCACTACACTATATCTACACCACTATACTATATCTATACTGCTATACTATATCTACACCACTATACTATATCTATACTGCTATACTATATCTACATCACTATACTATATCTACACCACTATACTATATGAGCACCACTATACTATATCTACACCATCTCTCTCTCCACAGATCCAGCGTTACAGTACATTAGCCAGTCTCTACTCCCAGATATGTTTCCACCGTAAGGCAGCCTTCTACCGACGTATTACCGCCCTACAGAGTGTCAACCCCCAAGTTGCTCATCCTAATTGGTATCAATGTTATACCCTCTTACTGCAGGCTCTTGATGGTTATGGCGTCACTATGGATCCACGACAGTTTGCTAAAGGTAGCTTACCAAAACACCTTCGATTTCTATTGAATACAGCTAGTCTGACACATTCGTCTGTAGTATTTGTGTGTATATGGTAGCTGGTCCCTGAATTGGTCCTTTATTTTCTATTTCTTTCTATCTTCTATCTTCTGTTTGGGTTCAATGTAATCCTATTGTATAATTCTGCAAATAACACCTGATGAAATTGTCAGTCTGTCTGTCTGTCAGTCAGTCTATCAGTCTATCTGTCTATCTATCTGTCTATCAGTCTATCTATCTATGTATCTGTCTGTCTGTCTACCAGTCTGTCTATCTATCTACTGTCTCCCCCTATTGGGGAAAATCGACTAATTTTTTAAATTGCATTTGTGATAATATTTTACACGTTTTTATTGTATGTAAACTTCTCCCTTTGTATTTGTCCCCTTCTTTTGTGCCCCTGTGGCTAATAAAGAAACATATCTATCTATCTACCAGTCTGTCTGTCTGTCTATCTATCTACCAGTCTGTGTGTCTGTCTACCAGTCTGTGTGTCTATCCACCAGTCTGTCTGTCTATCTGTCCATCAGTCTGTCTACCAGTCTATCTATCTACCAGTCTGCCTGTCCATCAGTCTGTCTACCAGTCTATCTATCTACCAGTCTGCCTGTCCATCAGTCTGTCTACCAGTCTGTCTATCTACCAGTCTACCAGTCTGTGTGCCTGTCTACCAGTCTGTGTGTCTGTCTACTAGTCTGTCTGTCTGTCTACCAGTCTGTCTGTCTACCAGTCTATCTATCTGTCTACCAGTCTGTGTGTCTGTCTGTCTGTCTACCAGTCTATCTATCTGTCTACCAGTCTGTGTGTCTGTCTGTCTATCTGTCTGTCTACCAGTCTGTGTGTCTGTCTACCAGTTTGTCTGTCTACCAGTCTATCTATCTGTCTACCAGTCTGTGTGTCTGTCTACCAG
>OZ024762.1:12557831-12572831 GCA_964016885.1 Eledone cirrhosa
GACTTGGCAACTGAGGGAAAGTAACCATCAATACACCCTGAAGTGGAAAAAATTATCGAACGCGCCCCCATATCGGAGTGGTATGAGAAGCTGTCGATTATGTGACCTTGAGCTGTTCCACATTTTGAGTTCGAAGAATAAGTTACTCAACAATAAAATCGAAAGATCAATTTATTGTAACCATAGACTCAAAGAAAAGTTTTCGCACTACAAGTGAAAATCGAACCCTTAACCTCTTATTACCACCTGACAAACTGCATATACTTAGACTTTCTACCCTCTTATTGTATCTAACCCCTTTAATTACCCACAAAAACCAATACCTATATCCCTCCCTTCTCCTTTATTTCTTTTCGTTTTCTTCCTTTTTTCTCTCCCTTTTTTGCTATCTTTTCTTTGCCCCCCCCCCCCCCCTTATCTTTATTTTTTTAATTCTTTTTAATTTTATATTTATCTCTCTATCTCCCCCCCCTCTCTCTCTCTCTCTCTCTCTCTCCATCCCTCCCACTATAAAGAATTTAATTCTCTTTAACTCACTACACTGTAAATCTCAGTTTGTCACTCTACTTCCTAGTTCTTCTCCCCCTTCCTCTCTCTATACTACTCCGTCTGTCCCTCCACTTTCTAATTCCTCTGCCTCTCTCTCTATACTAGTAAAAACAATTCCAAAAAAATGTTTTTCTATATATTAAGAACTTTTCAAGAGTAACTTATTCACTATTTTGAAAATTTGGACGTGTACAACAATTATCATTGAGTGGCTGCTATTTGCAGTATAGCAATATAAGGTTGCACTTACCAATGAAACGGTCGTAAATCCCTGGATAGAATCCTTTTTTTAATGCTTACCTGTGTTTTCTCTTTTATCCTATATATATATATATATATATATATATATATGTGTGTAAATTTTCTAAATTTTCTACTCTAGTCATAATTTTCAGTAGCACCATTCCACATAAATTCCTCAATTTAAGAATGACCTGTAGTATCTATTTCATACTATTAACCTTAATTGAATATATATCTGACCAGGAATGCTTTTTGTGAAAATCAGTCATATGGAACTATTGTCATCTTGCCTGATAGTTTGAACTTTACAACACCACCTGCCTCTTTGAGGTCAAATACCAACCATACTAGCATCTACAATCTGACCAATGAGAATTAAGACTATTCCTGCTGACAACATTAAATTATTCCTAACAAGCTGATATGTACCTAGGCTCTGATACCATCAACACTATAAACACAGAGCTGGCATATCTAAGAACTGACTAACTGCCTGATGAGGTCATAGCCATTCAATAGCTATCATCGAAATATATATAGCAGTAAATAAAGGATTATGA
The DNA here is from genome assembly GCA_964016885.1 of Eledone cirrhosa. Classification (NCBI taxonomy): domain Eukaryota; kingdom Metazoa; phylum Mollusca; class Cephalopoda; order Octopoda; family Eledonidae; genus Eledone; species Eledone cirrhosa. The sequence goes on from OZ024762.1 coordinate 12,559,184, forward strand.
GTTCATGCAATTGACTTATTTTTCGTCACTATATATATATATAACGAAGGAAATGTGGTAAGGAACCAGGTGGACCATAACGCACCAAAGTACTCAATACTTAGGGTAGTAGAGTGGGTAATAGGAACGAGTAGGACCCCGACGGCTGAGCTCAAGCTGTTTCGACGGCTAATTCTGGACGCAGAATTAGCCGGCGAAACGGCTTGAGCTCAGCCGTCGGGGTCCTACTCGTTCCTATATATATATATATAGTATATATGTGTGTGTGTGTGTGTTAAGTATTTCCATAAAAAGGTAATGGAAAGAAGAGTGCTCTATGTATAGTACAGAGCTATTTAATTACATAATAACACAATATAATTATTCCATTACCAAATGTTTCAAGAAACGTTCATCTGATGTTTCTGTTTGGATTGTCTAATTTCCTGAAACCTTTGGTAATGGAATAATTATATTGTGTTGTTTATTATATAATTAAATAGCTCTGTACTATACATAGAGCACTCTGCTTTCCTTTACCTTTTAATAATAAAAATAACAGTACTATGGAAATACTTAACACGCATATATATCATCATCATCATCATCATTTTACGTCCACTTTTCCCTGCTTGCAAGGGTGGGACGGGAACTGATTTTGGCTTGATTTCTACAGCTGGATGCCCTTCCTAACACCAACCTCATTTACAGTGAGTGCTGGGTGCTTTTTTGCCGTGGCACCTCCACGACCACTTTACAGTGAAATGATAGGGACCCCAGTCCCTATCATGTCATTTCTACAGCTGAGTAAACTGGAGCAATGTGAAATAAAGTGTCTTGCTCAAGGAAACAACACATCACCCGGTCTGAGAATTGAACTCACAACCTTTCGATTGCAAGCCCAATGGTCTATCCACTAAGCCATGTGTCTCCATCCATCCATATATATATATATATATATATATATATATATATATATATATTTATATATATATATATATATATATATATATATATATATATATATATATATATATATATATATATATATATATATGAACCAGTAAGACCCCGACAGCTGAGCTCAAGCCGTTTCGACGAGAATTAGCCGTCGAAACGGCTTGAGCTCAGCTGTCGGGGTCTTACTGGTTCCTATTACCCACTCTACTACCTCAAGTATTGAGTACTTTGGTGCGTTATGGTCCACCTGGTTCCTTACCACATTTCCTTCGTTATATATATATATATATATATATATATATATATGGTTGATAAGTCAATGTAAATGTGCTTCAAAACTGTATGTTTTATCTTATATTATGTTCCAACAGTAAGTGGTTGGCAATACTAGTTTGATAACGACCAAAGTCAGAATTGATGACGTCACCATCGCTAGTTGCCTGTACTTAGCTTCTGTTGGAACTCACTAGATGGCGTTATGCTGTAGATTTTTAAATTCATAGCGGAAGGCTTTCAGAATGCTTATTTATAAAAATACCATATGTCACCAAATATACAACTTCACGTATTTCATATATATATATATATATATATATATATATATATATATATATATATATATCTTTCTCTATTGTATTTTAACTCACTCAGAAGTATTTCATATTTCAAAGATTTTTCTAACAAAAAAATGTTTTTCTCCAAAACAAAGTAAACATTTTTTTTTTTTTTTTTTTAAATCTGGTTTTCTATATTTACTGGTGCAACATTTCCCGCTACACCGTTCCCTGCTGCAGTGTTAACTGGATTGTCACTATCAACAACATCGGCAGTCAAAAGGTTGAGATGTTAGAATTATCCCTTTCCTGTAAAACAGAATATCGACGTAAGCTCTTTATACATTCTCTCTCTCTCTCTATATATATATACATATTTTATATGTTATATACACACACACACATCATCATTTAACGTCCATTTTTCCACACTAGAATAGGTTTGCCCCCTGTTATGAGACAAACCAGGTCAGATGACCGTGTCTAGCTCATACAGGACTGGGTTTGGCTTGGTTTCTACAGCTGGATGCCCTTCTGAATGCCAGTCACATTTACAGTGTGTACTGGGTGCTTTTTATTGTGACACATACATGACCACTTACACTATATATATTATATATATAACGAAGGAATTGTGGTAAGGAACCAGATGGACCATAACGCACCAGAGTACTCAATACTTAGGGTAGTAGAGTGGGTAATAGGAAAAAGTATGACCCCGACGGCAGTGCTCAAGCCGTTTCAACGGCTATTTCTGGACTCAGAGTTCAGAAATAACCGTCGAAACGGCTTGAGCTCTGCCGTCGGGGTCATACTTTTTCATATATATATATATATAAATATTTGAGCCCTAAAAGTATCTAATTCTTTAACGAGTGTGTGTGTGTGTATTTATATATATATATATTTATATATATATATTTATATATATATATTTATATATATGATGGGGTTGATGACTGAGAGAAAGGAGTACTCAATACCGAAGTACATTTTTAATATTCATTTCTATTAAGGCTAAATAGTGAGTCTTGTTGCTCTGGAGTTTGTCCAGGTAAACAGACAAAACTCCAGAGTAATAAGATAAATTGGAAAAGCAGTCGTAAAAATGATGATATATATATGTATATTATAGAAATGGCTTCTACAGGAGTAGAACTGTTTCATTCGAACAGCTCATGATGATTTCCTTCAAATGAAACAGTTCTAGTCCTGTAGAAGCTATTTTTATATTAAACATTTATGCTCTGATATGTTTTGAGTACCTTACTTACTGTCGTTACCCCCGATTGAACCCAGGATACATATATATATATATATATATATATATATGGTGGTGGCTGCCAACTCGTTTTCGAGTCCGGCCACTACTTTATATCCATGTAGGAAAACCCCTACCGATGCGCTGAACGAGTGTGACTTTTTGGTCCAACCAGCGACTTGAAAACTCTGGTACAAACGCTACACTTGTCACAATTATTGACACATAGTGCTGGGCCCATGGCACCATGTGATGACAAGTGCAGAGAGATCTTCAGATATAAAGCAATGCCTGTGCCGTGAAGCTTTTATAGTGAGCAAAGGCACTGCACAAAGCCAGTCCCACTCTCTTAACCAAGATGATATTTACCAAAAAGAAGAACAAGTCAACATCATTGGATACCATCAGGGTTGCAGGTGTTATATCAGAGTTTTCCTTCTCCTAGAATTCTGCCTTGACAAAGGCTAAGGGGTCATCTCTCCCGGTGATTTTGGATGGCCATTGACTCTTAAGAGCTCCTTTGCCCTTTGACAGGTTTTGTTTTTAGTCCTGCAGGTTGTCCAAAGTCACCCTCCTCACAAAGAAACCTTGGTGGGGTTGCCAGTTTAGTTGCCAACGACCCGACCATGGGACAGGTTGTACTGGGATACATGTTACCAGTAGCACCAACTGGTGACCTGACATATATATATACACACACACACACAGATGGGTATATGTGTGTGTGTATATTCATTTTTGTTGGAATATCTGTGCACGTGTGTATGTAAATATATGTAGAGTTTATAGTTCTGAATTTTTAAGTCTGTAACAACACATGTAAATGTCTTCGTCTTACCTAGGCTTCTGCTACCTAGGTGACCGAATTAGCAATGGAGGTGGGTGTTCAGAAAGTACAATAACTAGGGTAAGAACGGGATGGAAGAAGTTTAGGGAACTGCTACCACTGCTAGCTGCAAAAGGCAACATTGCATGGTAGTGAGACCTGGGCGCTGAAGGTGGAAGACTTATGTAGATTAGAGAGAAACGAAGCCTGCATGCTCCGATGGATGTGTAATATTAATATACGTGAACGACAATGCATAAATGAATTGAGAGAGAGACTGAGCATAAGAGGAATCAAATGCTGTGTGCAGGAGAGGCGGTTACGCTGGTATGGACATGTGATGCGTATGAAGGATGACAGCTACATAAAAAGGTGCAGAGCACTAGAAGTTGATGGAAACCGCGTAGTGGGGAGACCCAAGATGACCTGGGATGAGGTAACAAAAGCCGACCTTACCCAATTACACCTCTCAAAGGCAATGACACACGACCGTGACCTCTGGCGTCACGCAGTAATACAGAGTACCCGACCGCCCATGGGTACAAGCTGAAGCATATAGACAATATGAAGCATATAGACAATACTGCAAAGTGGTCGTGGAGGTGCCACGGCAAAAAAGCACCCAGCCCACACTGTAAAGTGGACGTGTAGGCGCCACGAAAAAGCACCCAGCACTCACTGTAAATGAGGTTGGTGTTAGGAAGGGCATCCAGCTGTAGAAATCAAGCCAAATCAGTTCCTGTATGAGCAAGGCATGGTCAGCCGACCAGACACTGCCCACAACAGGACAACCCGTCTAACCCATGCTAGCGTGGAAGAACGGACGTAAAACGGTGAGTAATTATCTCCCTTTAACTGTCTTATTAACCTAAATCCGTAATTAGACAGTTATATACAGTCTGTATACAGCCTTTTTACGCGTAGATGCGTTCGTGAACTCGGCGCGTAAAGCAAATTCGCATAATTCAAGTCTAATTTTCCCATAAACAAAAAAAATATTAAAAACCACAAGCGTTATTCGTGCAAAGTGAATATTTAATAATATCTGTATTTTCACAGTAAAGGCTTTACCTCACATAATATCTCACATAACATTTACATTACTCTATATATGGAGGCACATGGCTTAGTGGTTAGAGTATTGGCCTTGCAATCAAAAGGTTGTGAGTTCAATTCTCAGACCGGGTGATGTGTTGTTTCCTTGAGCAAGACACTTTATTTCACGTTGCTCCAGTTTACTCAGCTGTAGAAATGACATGATAGGGACTGGGGTCCATATCATTCCACTGCAAAGTGGTCGTGGAGGTGCCACGGCAAAAAAAGCACCCAGCACTCACTGTAAATGGGGTTGGTGTTAGGAAGGGCATCCAGCTGTAGAAATCAAGCCAGAATCAGTTCCCGTCCCACGTGGACGTAAAATGAAAATGATGAAAATGATGCTCTTTCTCAAGAGGCGTTAAAAGTGAGTTCGCGTAAAAAAGCGAACCAACTATATATATATATATATATATATATATATATATATATATACATATATATATATGTAGTATACCCCTGACATTCGTGGAAACCAAGTAAATATCTTCCATCAATGTTTTTTAATGGATTTTGTTGTGGCAATATATATTTTTTCGCACATTTTAACGCTAAATTCATTCATCATCATCATTTCATTTTACGTCCGCTTTTCCCTGCCTGCAAGGGTGGGACCGGAACTGATTCTGGCTTGATTTCTACAGCTGGATGCCCTTCCTAACACCAACCCCATTTACAGTGAGTGCTGGGTGCTTTTTTGCCGTGGCACCTCCACGACCACTTTGCAGTGGAATGATAGGGACCCCAGTCCCTGTCATCTCATTTCTACAGCTGAGTAAACTGGAGCAATGTGAAATAAAGTGCCTTGCTCAAGGAAACAACACATCACCCGGTCTGAGAATTGAACTCACAATCTTTCGATTGCAAGGCCAATGTTCTAACCACTAAGCCATGTGCCTCCATAAATTATTAATAACAATATACTTTATTTGCCGGCCTATATCTAACGTTATGTTTTGATGTCTATAGGAATTTTTATGCATTTTTATAATATTATACATCCAATATTCGCGGTTTTTCACTCTTTTCGTGGGTCTCAGGGCACATAACCCACCCCCACAAACACTGGGGGCAACTGTATATATATGTGTTAGGTTTTTTTCGTGGCAATATATATTTTTTCGCATATTGACATTGCACATCCATCCATTGGAGCATGCTTGCTTTAGGCTGGAGAGAAATGATGCAAGCATGGACGAGTTGAGAGAGAAACGTTGTATAAGAGGGATAAACTGTAGTGTGCCGGAGAGAAGACTGCGTTGGTACGGCCATGTGATGTGCATGGAAGATGACCGTTGGGTGAAGAAGTGCCAAGAAATTCTGGTGGAAGGAAGACCACGAAAGACATGGGCGGAGGTGGTGAGAGCTGATCTCAGATCGCTGAAGGACCGTGATGAATGGAGGACCTGTCCCGCCCTTAGCAGCAGGGAAAGTGGAGATATGTTGATGATGATGATGATATATATATCTTTTGTTTGTTTTATTACAGGTGCTTTACAAAAAGTGGTGTTATGGAACCAGGAGGCCATTAACTGCCAACTTCCTCTCAAACCAGATGAATCTACGAACATACCTGTCAGTCTCAATGGTTACAACTATTTTAATACAGAATTGGACATCTCTGATGGTATGTACCCTGCTACCTTTGTCTCTACTGGTATGTACCCTGCTACCTTTGTTGTCTCTGCTGGTATGTACCCTGCTACCTTTGTTGTCTCTGCTGGTATGTACCCTGCTACCTTTGTTGTCTCTGCTGGTATGTACCCTGCTACCTTTGTTGTCTCTGCTGGTATGTACCCTGCTACCTTTGTCTCTACTGGTATGTACCCTGCTACCTTTGTTGTCTCTGCTGGTATGTACCCTGCTACCTTTGTTGTCTCTGATGGTATGTACCCTGCTACCTTTGTTGTCTCTACTGGTATGTACCCTGCTACCTTTGTTGTCTCTACTGGTATGTACCCTGCTACCTTTGTTGTCTCTGCTGGTATGTACCCTGCTACCTTTGTTGTCTCTGATGGTATGTACCCTGCTACCTTTGTTGTCTCTGCTGGTATGTACCCTGCTACCTTTGTTGTCTCTGCTGGTATGTACCCTGCTACCTTTGTTGTCTCTGCTGGTATGTACCCTGCTACCTTTGTTGTCTCTACTGGTATGTACCCTGCTACCTTTGTTGTCTCTACTGGTATGTACCCTGCTACCTTTGTTGTCTCTGATGGTATGTACCCTGCTACCTTTGTTGTCTCTGATGGTATGTACCCTGCTACCTTTGTTGTCTCTACTGGTATGTACCCTGCTACCTTTGTTGTCTCTGATGGTATGTACCCTGCTACCTTTGTTGTCTCTGCTGGTATGTACCCTGCTACCTTTGTTGTCTCTGCTGGTATGTACCCTGCTACCTTTGTTGTCTCTGCTGGTATGTACCCTGCTACCTTTGTTGTCTCTACTGGTATGTACCCTGTTACCTTTGTTGTCTCTGCTGGTATGTACCCTGCTACCTTTGTTGTCTCTACTGGTATGTACCCTGCTACCTTTGTTGTCTCTACTGGTATGTACCCTGCTACCTTTGTTGTCTCTGCTGGTATGTACCCTGCTACCTTTGTTGTCTCTGCTGGTATGTACCCTGCTACCTTTGTTGTCTCTGCTGGTATGTACCCTGCTACCTTTGTTGTCTCTGCTGGTATGTACCCTGCTACCTTTGTTGTCTCTGCTGGTATGTACCCTGCTACCTTTGTTGTCTCTGATGGTATGTACCCTGCTACCTTTGTTGTCTCTGATGGTATGTACCCTGCTACCTTTGTTGTCTCTGCTGGTATGTACCCTGCTACCTTTGTTGTCTCTACTGGTATGTACCCTGTTACCTTTGTTGTCTCTGCTGGTATGTACCCTGCTACCTTTGTTGTCTCTACTGGTATGTACCCTGCTACCTTTGTTGTCTCTACTGGTATGTACCCTGCTACCTTTGTTGTCTCTGCTGGTATGTACCCTGCTACCTTTGTTGTCTCTGCTGGTATGTACCCTGCTACCTTTGTTGTCTCTGATGGTATGTACCCTGCTACCTTTGTTGTCTCTGATGGTATGTACCCTGCTACCTTTGTTGTCTCTGCTGGTATGTACCCTGCTACCTTTGTTGTCTCTACTGGTATGTACCCTGTTACCTTTGTTGTCTCTGCTGGTATGTACCCTGCTACCTTTGTTGTCTCTACTGGTATGTACCCTGCTACCTTTGTTGTCTCTACTGGTATGTACCCTGCTACCTTTGTTGTCTCTGCTGGTATGTACCCTGCTACCTTTGTTGTCTCTGCTGGTATGTACCCTGCTACCTTTGTTGTCTCTGCTGGTATGTACCCTGCTACCTTTGTTGTCTCTGATGGTATGTACCCTGCTACCTTTGTTGTCTCTGCTGGTATGTACCCTGCTACCTTTGTTGTCTCTGCTGGTATGTACCCTGCTACCTTTGTCTCTACTGGTATGTACCCTGCTACCTTTGTTGTCTCTGCTGGTATGTACCCTGCTACCTTTGTCTCTACTGGTATGTACCCTGCTACCTTTGTTGTCTCTGCTGGTATGTACCCTGCTACCTTTGTCTCTACTGGTATGTACCCTGCTACCTTTGTTGTCTCTGCTGGTATGTACCCTGCTACCTTTGTCTCTACTGGTATGTACCCTGCTACCTTTGTTGTCTCTGCTGGTATGTACCCTGCTACCTTTGTTGTCTCTGCTGGTATGTACCCTGCTACCTTTGTTGTCTCTGATGGTATGTACCCTGCTACCTTTGTTGTCTCTGCTGGTATGTACCCTGCTACCTTTGTTGTCTCTACTGGTATGTACCCTGCTACCTTTGTTGTCTCTACTGGTATGTACCCTGCTACCTTTGTTGTCTCTGATGGTATGTACCCTGCTACCTTTGTTGTCTCTGATGGTATGTACCCTGCTAGCTTTGTTGTCTCTACTGGTATGTACCCTGCTACCTTTGTTGTCTCTACTGGTATGTACCCTGCTACCTTTGTTGTCTCTGATGGTATGTACCCTGCTACCTTTTTTGTCTCTGATGGTATGTACCCTGCTACCTTTGTTGTCTCTACTGGTATGTACCCTGCTACCTTTGTTGTCTCTACTGGTATGTACCCTGCTACCTTTGTTGTCTCTGCTGGTATGTACCCTGCTACCTTTGTTGTCTCTGATGGTATGTACCCTGCTACCTTTGTTGTCTCTACTGGTATGTACCCTGCTACCTTTGTTGTCTTTACTGGTATGTACCCTGCTACCTTTGTTGTCTCTGCTGGTATGTACCCTGCTACCTTTGTTGTCTCTACTGGTATGTACCCTGTTACCTTTGTTGTCTCTGATGGTATGTACCCTGCTACCTTTGTTGTCTCTACTGGTATGTACCCTGCTACCTTTGTTGTCTCTACTGGTATGTACCCTGCTACCTTTGTTGTCTCTACTGGTATGTACCCTGTTACCTTTGTTGTCTCTGCTGGTATGTACCCTGCTACCTTTGTTGTCTCTACTGGTATGTACCCTGTTACCTTTGTTGTCTCTGCTGGTATGTACCCTGCTACCTTTGTTGTCTCTACTGGTATGTACCCTGTTACCTTTGTTGTCTCTGATGGTATGTACCCTGCTACCTTTGTTGTCTCTACTGGTATGTACCCTGCTACCTTTGTTGTCTCTACTGGTATGTACCCTGCTACCTTTGTTGTCTCTACTGGTATGTACCCTGTTACCTTTGTTGTCTCTGCTGGTATGTACCCTGTTACCTTTGTTGTCTCTGCTGGTATGTACCCTGCTACCTTTGTTGTCTCTACTGGTATGTACCCTGCTACCTTTGTTGTCTCTACTGGTATGTACCCTGCTACCTTTGTTGTCTCTGCTGGTATGTACCCTGCTACCTTTGTTGTCTCTGCTGGTATGTACCCTGCTACCTTTGTTGTCTCTGCTGGTATGTACCCTGCTACCTTTGTTGTCTCTACTGGTATGTACCCTGTTACCTTTGTTGTCTCTGCTGGTATGTACCCTGCTACCTTTGTTGTCTCTACTGGTATATACCCTGCTACCTTTGTTGTCTCTGCTGGTATGTATCCTGCTACCTTTGTTGTCTCTACTGGTATGTACCCTGCTACCTTTGTTGTCTCTGCTGGTATGTACCCTGCTACCTTTGTTGTCTCTGCTGGTATGTACCCTGCTACCTTTGTTGTCTCTGCTGGTATGTACCCTGCTACCTTTGTTGTCTCTGCTGGTATGTACCCTGCTACCTTTGTTGTCTCTGCTGGTATGTACCCTGCTACCTTTGTTGTCTCTACTGGTATGTACCCTGCTACCTTTGTTGTCTCTACTGGTATGTACCCTGCTACCTTTGTTGTCTCTACTGGTATGTACCCTGTTACCTTTATTGTCTCTGCTGGTATGTACCCTGCTACCTTTGTTGTCTCTACTGGTATGTACCCTGCTACCTTTGTTGTCTCTGCTGGTATGTACCCTGCTACCTTTGTTGTCTCTACTGGTATGTACCCTGCTACCTTTGTTGTCTCTGCTGGTATGTACCCTGCTACCTTTGTTGTCTCTGCTGGTATGTACCCTGCTACCTTTGTTGTCTCTGCTGGTATGTACCCTGCTACCTTTGTTGTCTCTGCTGGTATGTACCCTGCTACCTTTGTTGTCTCTGCTGGTATGTACCCTGCTACCTTTGTTGTCTCTGCTGGTATGTACCCTGCTACCTTTGTTGTCTCTGCTGGTATGTACCCTGCTACCTTTGTTGTCTCTGCTGGTATGTACCCTGCTACCTTTGTTGTCTCTGATGGTATGTACCCTGCTACCTTTGTTGTCTCTGCTGGTATGTACACTGCTACCTTTGTTGTCTCTGCTGGTATGTACCCTGCTACCTTTGTTGTCTCTGCTGGTATGTACCCTGCTACCTTTGTTGTCTCTGCTGGTATGTACCCTGCTACCTTTGTTGTCTCTACTGGTATGTACCCTGCTACCTTTGTTGTCTCTACTGGTATGTACCCTGCTACCTTTGTTGTCTCTGCTGGTATGTACCCTGCTACCTTTGTTGTCTCTGCTGGTATGTACCCTGCTACCTTTGTTGTCTCTGCTGGTATGTACCCTGCTACCTTTGTTGTCTCTGATGGTATGTACCCTGCTACCTTTGTTGTCTCTGCTGGTATGTACCCTGCTACCTTTGTTGTCTCTGCTGGTATGTACCCTGCTACCTTTGTTGTCTCTGCTGGTATGTACCCTGCTACCTTTGTTGTCTCTGCTGGTATGTACCCTGCTACCTTTGTTGTCTCTGATGGTATGTACCCTGCTACCTTTGTTGTCTCTGCTGGTATGTACCCTGCTACCTTTGTTGTCTCTGCTGGTATGTACCCTGCTACCTTTGTTGTCTCTGCTGGTATGTACCCTGCTACCTTTGTTGTCTCTACTGGTATGTACCCTGCTACCTTTGTTGTCTCTGCTGGTATGTACCCTGCTACCTTTGTTGTCTCTGCTGGTATGTACCCTGTTACCTTTGTTGTCTCTGATGGTATGTACCCTGCTACCTTTGTTGTCTCTGCTGGTATGTACCCTGCTACCTTTGTTGTCTCTGATGGTATGTAACCTTACACAACACACAGGTAGTCACACATACACACACACACACACACAGATAGAGACGCACACAGACACAACCACACAGCCACACACACAACTAATATCTCCCTAATTTTCTCTCTATTCCAGCGTCCAGCTTCACTCCGACACATTCCAATGCTGTCACCTCTAGAAGTAATAACACCAAGAGGGTAAATATATAGATTAGTGTTGTGGTGGTGGTTGTAGTAGTGTTGTGGTTGTGGTGGTAGTGGTGGTTGTAGTAGTGTTGTGGTTGTGGTGGTAGTGGTGATGGTGGTTGTAGTAGTGTTGTGGTTGTGGTGGTAGTGGTGGTTGTAGTAGTGTTGTGGTGGTAGTGGTGGTGGTGGTTGTAGTAGTGTTGTGGTGGTGGTGGTGGTGTGGTTGTGGTGGTGGTTGAAGTCGTGTTATTGTGGTGGTGGTGGTAGTGTTGTGGTGGTAGTGGTGGTTGTAGTAGTGTTGTGGTTATGTGGTAGTGGTGGTGGTGGTGGTGGTGGTTGTAGTAGTGTTGTGGTTGTGGTGGTGGTGGTTGTAGTAGTGTTGTGGTTGTGGTGGTGGTGGTTGTGGTGGTTGTAGTAGTGTTGTGGTTGTGGTGGTGGTGGTGGTGGTGGTTGTAGTAGTGTTGTGGTTGTGGTAGTGGTGGTAGTAGTGTTGTGGTTGTGGTGGTGGTGGTGGTTGTAGTAGTGTTGTGGTTGTTGTGGTGGTGGTGGTTGTAGTAGTGTTGTGGTGGTGGTGGTTGTTGTAGTGTTGTAGTGGTGGTGGTGGTGGTGGTTGTAGTAGTGTTGTAGTGGTGGTGGTGGTGGTTGTAGTAGTGTTGTGGTGGTGGTGGTTGTAGTAGTGTTGTGGTGGTGGTGGTGGTGGTAGTTGTAGTGTTGTGGTGGTGGGGGTGATTGTGGTTAATGACATCATAGCTACAGGGTTAATGTGACATGTTGTCATAGCTACAGGGTTAATGTGACATGTTGCCATAGCTACAGGGTTAATGTGACATGTTGCCATAGCTACAGGGTTAATGTGACATGTTGCCATAGCTACAGGGTTAATGTGACATGTTGCCATAGCTACTGGGTTAATGTGACATGTTGTCATAGCTACAGGGTTAATGTGACATGTTGTCATAGCTACAGGGTTAATGTGACAGTGATGACATCTGGAAAAATATACGAGAAAACTGATGAATGGGGAAGTCAGTATGAATGTAAAATCTCCGATAATGAAATTTGTCATCTGAAAGATAAAACCCTTTAAATATAGTTGCAACCCACATTTGAATTCTTTTCTCTTCTGTTTCAGTGTATAGAAGCTACTGTGACGATTAACTACAGCGGAGGACCTGGTTATCAAGAGTCCTTCTGTCGACAATGTGCTATCAGTCTGCGCTTTGAAGTGTTACCCACAGTAACGATACAACGATGGGATGTCGTTCCCGGTGGAAGGTAAACAGTAAAACTTGCCCTGCACACTGCACTATATTATTGTTACTGTTGTTGGTGGTGTTAGCTCTGACATCATTTTTCCTGTTTTATAAACACACATACACACATATACACATGCACACATATACACAAACAGATATATACACACACACGCCGTGTAATATATATCTATATACCCACACCCATTATATATCTCCTTTCTCTGTCTTTTCAGCTACGACCGTTGCTTCCTTTTATTTGACTTACTAAATCAGTCGGCCCACCAGACTGAGGTACACTATACTGACGGTGGACATATTATAATAGAACCTTCACAGTGCAGGAGGTATGCTGCTTCATCTAACCTTTCATCCCTCCACCTTCTCGGTTCAAATCTCACCAAGTCAACACCCAGCCATCTCCTCCATTTGCATCAGTTTTTCTATGTTTTCTGTTGTTTTTATTATTATTATTGTTGTTGTTGTTTACAGTGTTGTCTGTTGCTTATTTTCTTCAGAATAGGCATTCCATTCACCCGCTGTCACCTCCCCGAGCAACACCACGACGACCAGTGTTTGGTGAAGAAGACCAACACCTCCAGCGACATCGTTTGTCCTGTGTTTATTGAACCTCTTGATGTCTGGAAGATGTACATATTTAACTGTATTGACATTAGATGGTCAATTGTATCCTTCTTACAGACACACAGACTGGGGCAGAGACACATACACACACACACAGACTGGGGCAGAGACACATACACACACACACACAGACTGGGGCAGAGACACAAACACACACACACAGACTGGGGCAGAGACACATACACACACACACAGACTGGGGCAGAGACACATACACACACACACAGACTGGGGCAGAGACACATACACACACACACAGACTGGGGCAGAGACACATACACACACACACACAGACTGGGGCA
>OZ024762.1:12575331-12577831 GCA_964016885.1 Eledone cirrhosa
AATGGTGGGACGGGTCCTATTCAGCACAGCATCTCTCCACTTGTCACGGCTCTTTGTCTTCTCCTCCGTGAGGTTATTCTTCACTCTTTCACTGCTATTACTCCAAGTATAACCTGCATGGGAATCCTCGTAAATTCGCTGCATAACTATGGAAGCATCTTGTTGAGTCAAACAAAGCCGTACGTTAAAACTATCCATGACGCAGAGTACTCACAACCTCTAACTGGAATACCTATAACGATAACTTGTTATCCCATATATATATATATATATATATATATATGGATTCCTGATGATTTCTAATGAATGAAACAGTTCTAGTCCTGTAGAATCTCATCTATATTAAAACTTTTATACTCTGCTATGTATTGAGTACCTTACTTACTGTGGTTACCTCCGATTCAACCCGGAATAACGTATATATATATATATATATATATATATATATATATAACAAAGGAAATGTGGTAAGGAACCAGGTGGACCATAACGCACCAAAGTACTCAATACTTAGGGTAGTAGAGTGGGTAATAGGAACAAGTAAGACCCCGACGGCTGAGCTCAAGCTGTCGGGGTCTTACTTGTTCCTATATATATATATATATATACGATATTACATAAATGGAAACTATATTTATAAAACCATATTTATTTTATTATACATATTTCAGGGATACCAAATTAAAATATGGCATGCTTTCGTCAGATAAAATACAATATATAAACCGTTTTATAAATAATTTTGACGTACCCTATTAGAAGCGACCATTATTTTGGGAGACTGTCTGGATAGTATAATTTGGTATCCCTGAAATATGTATAATAAAATAAATATGGTTTTATAAATATAGTTTCCATTTATGTAATATCGTATATCTACTCCAAAAACTTGTCGAGTGCTTTATATCAGTTATAAAATATTTACTTGTTGTATCCCAACAATTTTAAATAAAACTTTTGCATATATATATATATATATATATATATATATTAAATTGTTAAACAATATTCAATGATTATGTCAAAGAATGAGTTTTACAGTAGATTGGAAGCACTCAACCGAAAAAATATTTTTCTGGAGTTATTAATATTAAAATATAAATATTAATAAAATAGATGTTCTTTTGATCAATTACATTTTATTATACATATTTCTGATGTACAACAGTACGTCCTCATCAGACAAAATATAATGATACATGACATACCCTGAGATGTTAAATGGTTAAGATTTAATCAAGGTACCTTAGAAAACCTGCCAGACAGTCCTGAGCAAGACAACCAATCTTGCCTCAAGTGGGATAATTCCCGTTCAGACCCATGCTAGCGTGGAAGATGGACGTTAAACGATGATGATGATGATAAAGACATATATATATATGTCTTTATCTCTACATCTCTCTCTATATATAATTGTTTAACATCTATCTTACACGCTAGCATGTAAGGTATATACACATGCACACATATATGTATATATACATACACCCATATATGTATATATACATACACACATATGTATATATACATACACACATATATGTATATACACATGCACACATATATCTATATAGTGGCTGCCAACTCGTTTTCGAGCACGGCCACTACTTTATATCCATGTAGGAGAACCCCTACCGATGCGCTGAACGAGTGTGACTTTTTAGTCCAGCCAGCGACTTGAAAACTCTGGTACAAACACTACACTTGTGACAATTACAGACACATAGTGCTGGGCCCATGGTACCATGTGACGACAAGTGCAGAGAGATCTCCAGATATAAAGCAATGCCTGTGCCGTGAAGCTTTTATAGTGAGCAAAGGCAGTGCTCAAAACCAGTCCCACTCTCTTAACCAAGATGATATTTACCAAAAAGAAGAACAAGTCAACATCATTGGATACCATCAGGGTTGCAGGTGTTATATCAGAATTTTCCTTTTCCTAGAATTCTGCCTTGACAAAGGCTAAGGGGGCATCTCTCCCGGTGATTTTGGATGGCCATTGACTCTTAAGAGCTCCTTTGCCCTTTGACAGGTTTTGTTTTTAGTCCTGCAGGATGTCCAAAGTCACCCTCCCCACCAAGGAAACCTTGGTGGGGTTGCCAGTTTAGTCGCCAACGACCCGACCATGAGACAGGTTTTACTGGGATACATGTTACCAGTAGCACCAACTATATATATATATATATATATATATCTATCTATATACATGTATATATAAACATACACACATATATGTATATACACATACACACATATATGTATATACACATACACACATATATGTATATACACATGCATACTTATATGTATATATGTCTTGATCATTCTCTCTATCTATATATATATATATATCATCATCATCATCATTTTACGTCCGCCCTTCCCTGCTTGCAAGGGTGGGACGGGAACTGATTCTGGCTTGATTTCTACAGCTGGATGCCCTTCCTAACACCAACCTCATTTACAGTGAGTGCTAGGTGCTTTTTTGCCGTGGCACCTA
>OZ024762.1:12582831-12592831 GCA_964016885.1 Eledone cirrhosa
ACTATCACTTTACAGAGTGTACTGGGTGTATTTTATCATGACACCAACAATATCACTTTACAGAGTGTATTGGGTGTATTTTATCACACCAACAATATCACTTTACAGAGTGTACTGGGTGTATTTTATCATGACACCAACACTATCACTTTACAGAGTGTACTGGGTGTATTTTATCACACCAACACTATCACTTTACAGAGTGTACTGGGTGGATTTTATCACACCAACACTATCACTTTACAGAGTGTACTGGGTGTATTTTATCATGACACCAACAATATCACTTTACAGAGTGTACTGGGTGTATTTTATCACACCAACACTATCACTTTACAGAGTGTACTGGGTGGATTTTATCACACCAACACTATCACTTTACAGAGTGTACTGGGTGTATTTTATCATGACACCAACACTACCACTACACCTGATATTCCCCCTCCATACACACACACATATGTATCTGTATGTTTATCATGACTCATACACTGTTCACTTTCCTGACATTTGTACATTATTCTATGTACTATACATGCACATTTGATGAGTTGTAGTGCACCTGAGCACTGTACACAATAATTTTCATTATTACTATTATTACACTAACACTTCTGTTGCAAAGAGTCACAAATGGAGAAGTCTATTGGGATAGTCGTTCCGCGTTGGATATTGTTCGTCTAAGAAGGATATGTTTTGTGGGACATTGTTACAGGGCAAAAAACGAGTGAGTCAGCCATGTTGTTTTATGGAAGTCTGCGCACGGTCATAGAAGTACAGGTCCTCCTGCGCATGGTCATAGAAATAGAGGTCCTCCTGAGCAGGGTCATAGAAAGAGGTCCTCCTGGACACGGTCAGAGAAGTTGAGGTCCTCCTGGGCAGGGTTCATAGAAATAGAGGTCCTCCTGAGCAGGGTCATAGAATTTGAGGTCTTCCTGAGCAGGGTCATTGAAGTTGAGGTCTTCCTGAGCAGGGTCATAGAAGTTGAGGTCTTCCTGGGCAGGGTCATAGAAGTTGAGGTCTTCCTGGGCAGGGTCATAGAAGTTGAGGTCTTCCTGGGCAGGGTCATAGAATTTGTGGTCTTCCTGAGCAGGGTCATTGAAGTTGAGGTCTTCCTGGGCAGGGTCATAGAAGTTGAGGTCTTTCTGGGCAGGGTCATAGAAGTTGAGGTCTTCCTGGGCAGGGTCATAGAAATAGAGGTCCTCCTGAGCAGGGTCATAGAAGTTGAGGTCCTCCTGAGCAGGGTCATAGAAGTTGAGGTCCTCCTGGACAGGGTCATAGAAGTTGAGGTCCTCCTGGGCAGGGTTCATAGAAATAGAGGTCCTCCTGAGCAGGGTCATAGAATTTGAGGTCTTCCTGAGCAGGGTCATAGAAGTTGAGGTCCTCCTGGACAGGGTCATAGAAGTTGAGGTCTTCCTGAGCAGGGTCATAGAAGTTGAGGTCTTCCTGAGCAGGGTTCATAGAAATAGAGGTCCTCCTGAGCAGGGTCATAGAATTTGAGGTCTTCCTGAGCAGGGTCATTGAAGTTGAGGTCTTCCTGAGCAGGGTCATTGAAGTTGAGGTCTTCCTGAGCAGGGTCATAGAAGTGGAGGTCTTCCTGGACAGGGTCATAGAAGTGGAGGTCCTCCTGGGCACGGTCATAGAAGTTGAGGTCCTCCTGGGCAGGGTCATAGAAGTGGAGGTCTTCCTGGGCAGGGTCATAGAAGTGGAGGTCTTCCTGGACAGGGTCATAGAAGTGGAGGTCTTCCTGGACAGGGTCATAGAAGTGGAGGTCCTCCTGGACAGGGTCATATAAGTGGAGGTCCTCCTGGACAGGGTCATAGAAGTGGAGGTCCTCCTGGACAGAGTCATAGAAGTGGAGGTCTTCCTGGACAGGGTCATAGAAGTGGAGGTTTTCCTGGACAGGGTCATAGAAGTGGAGGTCCTCCTGGGCAGGGTCATAGAAGTGGAGGTCCTCCTGGGCAGGGTCATAGAAGTTGAGGTCCTCCTGGGCATGGTCATAGAAGTTGAGGTCCTCCTGGGCATGGTCATAGAAGTTGAGGTCCTCCTGGGCAGGGTCATAGAAGTGGAGGTCTTCCTGGACAGGGTCATAGAAGTTGAGGTCGTACTGCAACATGGTATCTGGATAATGCTATGTGCTGACACGGGAGGAGGAAATTTAACGGATCTTGGAGTGAAAATGCTAGATTGAGACAAATGGAAAGACTATTGTTGATTGGATCACGGAAACTCGACCCTGGAGTGAATGGCTGACAACTTCTACTGTTTTTAATTTATGATTTCTATATATTTTTTGAATGTTTTATTTCTGTTTCTCTTTCACCCGTTTAGTTGTCGCAAGGTAAAAGCGTCACACACGAGTGGCACCTGCTTTTCTACCATAGCGGAGTTTACAAATTCGACATCCAATGTGCCTACCAGCGGCAGCCTGCCACAACTAACAGAGAAACTGCCAGCAAATTCACATCTTCTTCTTCTTCATCATCAACAGCAGCGATTACGATGACTAAAATGAAAAGCCACAGTCACAGGTGTGACGATGACAAGAACAGCAATACAGGTCAGAGTCAGACGTCTGTAGCAGCGGTGGGTGAGTTTGTTAACCAGGGACGTACATGCTGGAAATGTACTCCTATTGTACTCATCAAAGTTCTGGATATCATTGATCAAAAGTAAAATAAAGGGGTTTACGGGAGTAAAGTTTTCAGGGGTCCTAACCAACAAATATGGCACACCAACAGATTCCGAATAATGGTTTCTTATATAGGCACAGGGCCAGGAGTTTTTTTTTTGGTGGGGGGAGTTGATTAAATTGACCCCAGTGCATTACTGGTGCTTTATTTTATAGACCCCCTCCACCCCCAACCCTGTAAAGATGAAAGGTAAAGCTAACTTCGGCAGGATTTGAAATCAGACTGTAAATGGCCGTAACTCTACGCCGCAAAGCATGTTTGCCCGACGCTCTACCGATTCTGCCAATCTATAATGAGAGTTCCTTGGAAACTAATCTAGTGTTTTTGCAAATGAAAGACACACCTTGTACAGGTAAAATTAAGTTCGTTAAGAATATGAAGAGAAAATATTTCTAGAATTCATAAACGGTTCATTTCTGAGAAGAAAGAAAAAGAGAAAAAAACATTTCTGTCGTAAATAAATAAATTTTTCTAATTCTTTGTTGTTGTTGTTGCTGTTGTTGTTTGCTGGACATGCCAACAAAGTCAGAAAACAGCACAGTTCCCATGACTTTCAGAAACATTTTTTCACACTCAAAGTTGGTGAAGCATGGAACAAACTACCTGTTGTTAGCTGTCGAGACACTGCATCCTTTAAAACCTCCATGCTTCCTGAGATTCCAACATTACATCTGATATTCCTCCTGCATACACACACATGCATGTATCATGACTGTTCACTTTCCTGACATTTATACATTATTCTATGTACAATACATGCACCTTTGATGAGTTGTAGTGCACCTGAGCACTACAATAATTTATATCGAGCAAGGCCACTTTCAAAATTTCTGAAAAACAGTAGAAGTGTTGTGTGAAAAAGAAGTTTAGGAAGAATGGTAAGATAGAAGTACTAGTTGAAGGATGTGAAGATTAGCATTGATTACTTTGAAGGTTTTAGACTGTGGTGTGTGTGTGTGTGTGTGAGAAGATTTAGTGAACAGATAATTGTTTCTATTTTAGGCACAAGGCCAGCAATTACCCAGTACATTACTGGTACTTTATTTTATCGACCCCGTAAGGATGAAAGGCAAAGTTAACCTCGGCGGGATTTGAACTCAGATCATAAAGGGACGTAACTCTATGCTTCAAAGTGAACAGATAATAAGAAAAATATACAAAACTGAACTGAAGTAATTTTATTTTATATTACAAAATATTAATAAAAATAAAGTGAAAACCAATTCTGTATAAACAAAACAACTCATCTAATCCATGGTGTGTTAGTAGGGTTATAACGACGATGAATTTGTTTTGTGACGTTTTCGTGTGTTGAAACTAATATTGCCAGAAATAATAACTGAACACACTCACTGTTTGGTTGGTTTTCGCTTCTGTGTCTTTTATATAGCCATAGTTAATTCGTTTGGCCATCAATGTTTATCGTTCACTGACCAACGGTAAAAAAATACAGATACAAATATATATAAAGTTCTTTCGTTGCACATCTACAACATCATCACATACATATACTCACACACAACTGTCTGTCATCACATCTGTATCTGTATGTGTAGATGTGTGTGAAGATAATGTGTATGCAACTTAGTATCGAACTTGAAAACACACTCACATACAGAATGTGACTCATTGTGGTGGTGGTTTACTATACAAATGTTATGTGTATATATATATATATATATATATATATATATGTATATTACACCGGTACCACAAAACATCCAGCACATCCTGTCAATGTGCTGAACAGGACCCGTCCTACCCTTGAAAGCAGGGAAATTGCAGATGATGATTATGTATCATCATCATCAATATGCAAGCTTGTAATTGAGAGGAAGCTTGACCCCTTAGTTTTACTTATATATTTGGCCATATTCATTTTCAAAGTAATTTTTTCGTTTGCTTGCAATCGTTCTGATGATGAGAATGGAATGACAAATTTTTCCTTGATGTCAAGATTATTTGCAAATTTTTCCTTGATGTCAAGATTATTTGATGTACTTTTTTGTAAAATATTGTTATAAGTATAATCTATTGAGAGCGTAAACACCTGTGATTTTATACTGCTCGGAATCTCCAATTGGATTCCACAATTTATTTGGTAAACTCCACTTTTCAGAACAAGAAAATGTGTTTTGTTTGACAACTCTATACCACCTCTATCAGTATTAATAGTCCACCTCAAATAGGTATCTTTCTCTGAAAAGAAAAGAAAAAAAAAGTAATAATAATGATTTCTGTATTAGCCACTCAGGGTTCACATTAAGGAAACATTAAAGATGATACAGTGCGGGTTTTTCTTTGTGTAAAATCACATTTATAAAAAAGACTAAGAAAATAAACATTGAAAACAAAAATTTGAGGAGACTCTAAGGGTCACTTGTGTAGGAATCCCACAAAAGCCATGGTCACCCTGTCCGCTAAGGTAAAGTGCCCTCCCCCAATCTACAGGTGTATGCAGGCCCAGTCACACAGACCATGCTTGTTACTCTCACCCACCTTTTGACAAAATAATAATAAAAATAATGGTTTCTGATTTAGGCACAAGGCCAGCAATTTGGGGGAGGGGAAAGTTGATTAACCCTTTAGCATTTAAACCAGCTAGCATTCTTTCACCTCTTTCTGTTTCAATTGGCTGTAACTGACCACTCATACTGATGTTAAGGTATTGTTCTCGAAATACATAATATCAAATTCTCATAGATTTGATATTATGTGAGGTAAAGTCTTTACTGTGAAAATACAATAGTATATTTCGAGTAATGTAAATGATAAAAGGTTAAATCGACCCAGTGTGTTACTGGTACTTTATTTTATCGACCCCTGTTAGGATGAAAGGCAAAGTTAACCTCATATTATATATATATATATATAAAATAAACACAGGAGATTAATCATTATTGCAAGGTATCTCTCTCTATATATATGCATATATATATATACACATATGCATATATATACATATGCATATATATACTCATATATACATAAATATGTATATATATGTATATATATATATATATACATATATATACTCATATATGTATATATATGTATATATATATATATATACATATATATGTATGTATACATATATATATATATATATATACATATATATGTATGTATACATATATCATCATCATCACCGTTTTACGTCCGTTCTTCCATGCTAGCATGCTTTACAGTGTGGACTGGGTGCTTTTTTGCCGTGGCACCTCCCCAACCACTTTGCAGTGGAAGGGTGTGGGGGCATATTGTCTATATGCTTCACCTTGTACCCATGGGAGGTCGGG
Organism: Eledone cirrhosa; assembly: GCA_964016885.1. Taxonomy (NCBI): domain Eukaryota; kingdom Metazoa; phylum Mollusca; class Cephalopoda; order Octopoda; family Eledonidae; genus Eledone; species Eledone cirrhosa. The sequence continues at coordinate 12,588,821 of OZ024762.1, forward strand.
TACTCTGTATTACTGCGTGACGCCAGAGGTCACGGTCGTGTAAGGTCGGCTTTTATCACCTCCTCCCAGGTCTCCACACTCCGCGGTTTCCAATGACTTCTAGTGCTCTGCACCTTTTTATGCAGCTGTCATCCTTCATATGCATCACATGTCCATACCAACGCAACCGCCTCTCCTGCACACAGCATTTGATTCCTCTTATGCTCAGTCTCTCTCTCAATTCATTTATGCTTTGCCGTTCGCGTATATTACTATTACACATCCATCGGAGCATGCAGGCTTCGTTTCTTTCTAATCTACGTTAGTCTTCCACCTTCTGCGCCCAGGTCTCACTACCATGTAACATTGCTGTTCGTATACACGCATCATACAGTTTGCCTTTCATTTTGAGGAAAAAGCCTTTTGCAGCTAGCAGTGGCAGTAGCTCCCTGAACTTCTTCCATCCCGTTCTTACCCTAGTTATTGTACTTTCTGAACACCCACTAGGGTAAGAACGAGATGGAAGAAGTTCAGGGAACTACTGCCATATATATATACATATAGGTAGCAAAAGTGTCCACAGGATACTAGCCCCTTGTATTGCCCAGATGGTTCTATAGAAATAGTAGACACTTTCCGTTACCTGGGTGACGAAATCAGCAGTGGTGGAGGGTGTTCTGAAAGTGCAGTAGCCAGAGTCAGAACGGGATGGAAAAAGTTCAGAGAGCTTATACCACTGTAAAGGTTTCTCTCTAAAAATGAAAGGCAGATTGTATGATGCTTGTATACGAACAGCAATGCTACATGGCAGTGAGACTTGAGAATTACGTGCAGAGGACCTGCGTAGACTGGAAAGGAACGAAGCATGCATGCTCCATTGGATGTGTAATAGTAATATATGTGAACGGCAAAGCATAAATGAACTAAGTGAGAAATTAGGAATAAGAGGGATCAGATGCTGTTTACTCGAGAGAAGACTACGTTGGTATGGCCATGTGATGCACATGAAAGACGACAGCTGTATAAAAAAGTGCAGGGCGATCAAATTTGATGGTAGTTACGGAGTAGGCAGACCCAGAAAAACCTGGGACAACTTGATAAATTCCGACCTCACACACTTACACCTCTCCAAGACAATGTCACTGGACCGAGATCTTTGGCGCGACACAGTAATAGAGAAGACCCGCCTTACCTAAATACAAAGTAAAACCTACTACAGTCAGTAGGCACCTCTAACAAAATACACCCCCACCCCATCACCCCTTTCAAAGTAAAGTTATGTTGGTACCACAACATCCAGGCCGAAACAAATGAGGTGGTGTAGGTGTCACGACAAAAAAAAAACACACAGTCCACGCTGTAATGTGGCCGTGTAGGTAACACGGTAAAAACCTCCCAGTTCCACACTGTAAATGTGGTTGGTGTTAGGAAGGGCATCCAGCCGTAGAAAACCCGCCAGACAGTCCTATGCGAGCAAGACAACCACTCTTGCCTCAAGTGGGAAAACCCCCGTCCAAACCCATGCAAGCGTGGAATATGGACGTTAAACGATGATGATGATAGATATATATATATATATAGATAGATAGATATAGAGATAGATATAGAGATATATATATAGATATATATAGATATAGATATAGATAGATTTCTTTATTTATATATAGATATAGATATATAGATATAGATAGATAGATAGATAGATATATTTCTTTATTAGCCACAGGGGCACAAAAGAAGGGGACAAATACAAAGGGGGAAGTTTACATACAATATATAGATAGATAGATAGATATAGATAGATATATAGATAGAGATATATAGATAGATATATATATATAATGAAAAATTGAACAGGGACAGAACAGAGAGGCAGTACGATAAATGTTTATTAAATTCACGCTCAGGAGAGTGGGGGGTAGGTGCGGGACGACGTTTCGGGCATAAGCCCTTCTTCAGGTGAGAAGTGTATGGGAACAGAGTTCAAAAGGTGTGTAGGGGAGTGGTGGAGAGACATATAGCGAAAGGAAACGGTGCGAATGAAAAATTAACAAATAAAGACAAAAATATAATAAATAAAAATAAAGCATGATCAAATACGGAAAAAAAGGGGTACGGTAACAAAATCAAACAGAGGTAATGCGTGGAAGGAAAGACAAAGTGTGGGAAGGTGTGTAAAGTTCGGAGAAAGGTTACGGCGGATTAGATCGGGGTTGAGCCATATATAGATATATAGATAGATATATATATATAGATACGTTTCTTTTATTTGCCACCAGGGCATCAAAAGTGGGAAAAGTACAATGGGGGGAGTTTACAAAACAAGGCGTCCTCAATAAGGAGGAGGCAATAACAATATATAAAAATAAAATAAAATATAACAAAAAATAAAATTTATAACAAAGTCCTCAATAGGCTTGGGGGGTCGCACACACCCCCGAAAAAAGTGTGCAACCCTTCTCCTCAGGAGCACAGAGAAGGGGTGCTCCCTTGGTCTTTCATCTTCCTCACCTATAGTCTGATGTAGAGTGAAGGCCCATTCACACGGGCCATTCTCGCCACTTTCACCCATCTTTCATAGAAACGGCTGGGGTGCAGCACCTCTCTCTCCATCCTGATCCTTCTTCCGAAATGATATCGGAAGAAACGGACCAGTTGTTGGCCAGAGAGAAAGGTGTCTGACCTCAGTCCTTTCAGACGCGTCCACCATACAACCTCTTTCGCCATGGCTATTACGCACAGAAACACCACCTCTCCTTCGTTTTTGAAGAGGGGAGGTGGCTTGATCGTTACAATAGACTCGGTGGTCAACCGGATTGGTCCCACCCTTGACAGCAGTTGTTCGACATAACCCCACAGATCGGCAATGCCCGAGCAGTGTACCAATGCGTGTGCAACGGTTTCCTCGTCGCACACGCATCTGGGACAGATCTTTTTTGATGGGTCCCTACCCGGGCGCCCGTGTCTGTAGAGCCTTTCTCGAACGGGCAGAGCCCTCCTGTAGCATTGCCAGGCCAGGGACCTCTGGAAGTTGTCCATGGGTCCCGGGCTGAATGTCCTACCGAACAGGTTGGCCAGTTCGTCTTCCTCCATGCCTAGGGCTTCTCCGAGGGCGTCATCGCACCTGCTAACCACCAGCCCTCTATAGAATGACGAGGTGGATTCTCCACCGACAGCCGGGTCCGCCTGCCAGAGAGCCGTGAGCGCCTGGGCACACTCGGTGTGCCAGGCGCCCAGTTTTCTCGGTCTTTGCTTGACCCAGGATTGCAGCTCGGTGAGTGAGACGAGTCTGGGAAAGGCTCGCCTCACAAACGGGTAAAATGATGATGAGATACTGGGTTCAATCGGGGGTAACCACAGCAAGTAAGGTAGTCAATACATAGCAGAGTATATACAATATTTAATATAGGAATGACTTCTACGGGACTAGAAAGAACTATTTCATTCGAAGGAAATTTCCTGAGTATTTCCTAGATACACTCTGTCTGATAACCACATCCAGCCAAGCTTTGTAACTGACACTCTTGTGGACGGCCACAAGACGAAGTAATAACTAATCGAAATATATAAATCTAGACAGGAATACTATAGCCAAGTATAATACAAAACTATGAGAAAGTACCAAAATATTACAACTAAATATACTTACTCTTATCATACCCATCAGTTATGATATCATATGAGACGTAGACTGAAAGATAGGTAGGAAAAAAAATATATTTTATTATCTTAGAGAAGTTAAGGAGAAATGCAACATAAATTTAAACAATGAAGATAGAATTAATAAAATTAACCCTTCCATGACCATATTTTTAATCAAATACACTTTATTTCATTTTATTAATGAAGAATTTTGAGGGATTTACTAAAATTATTAATTATTGCATTACTAAGATAGTAACTTAACCCTTTAGCATTTACATTACTCTATATATACTATTGTATTTTCACAGTAAAGGCTTTACCTCACATAATATCTCACATAACATTTACATTACTCTATATATACAATTGTATTTTCACAGTAAAGGC
>OZ024762.1:12600331-12622831 GCA_964016885.1 Eledone cirrhosa
TGCAAACTACTTTACAATAAACCCGCGATAGAATAATTTTTTTGTGTCTAATATTTTCCAAAAAGTTGGTTAATTTGTTCCTGTTTAAATACTCATATTTCTCGGCGCCTAAGACACTTCGTCCTTGAAACGCACCTTAATTTTGACAAACGAAAATTTGAAAAAAATAAAATAATAAACAACCTTCGGCCTCCAGGACGCGGTAGATTTTTTTAGACTTATTTTAGGAGGAAAATAGCATCTTCGACGTCAGGAAATACGGTATATATATATATATATATATATATAAATGAAAAGTATAGAAATTTTTGTAGCAAGAAGCCAACAGTATTCCATAATATTTAAGTGACTATATATATATATATATATATATTTATATATATGACCAAAGATTAATATGGTTCATTGATTACTCAACGAATAAAGTTTTACAATAGATTAGAAGCACTCAACAAAGAAGTTTTCCTGGAGTTTTTAATATTATTCAAAATGTTAACAAATGAAAAATATTCGCATAATCAAAATATATACTTTATTATATATATTTCAAAGGTACTGTGCTGTATTTTTTTAATACGTCCTCATCAGACAAAATACAGGAATTGAATAATCAAGACCGTAGCGGTATGTCATATATCAAATCATATATTTTGTCTGATGAGGACGTACTACACAGAATAAAGTATATATTTTGATTATGAGAATATTTTTTATTTAACATTTTGAATAATACAATGTGTATATATATATGTGTGTGTGTTAGGTAATTCCGAATAAAAAGCAAAGGAAAAAAGAGTGCTCTATGTATAAAACAGAGCTATTTAATTAGAAAGTGAACAACACAATATATTACTCCATTATCAAAGGTTTCTGGATCGGTCATCAGACTGATGACCGATCCAGACATATTAATATTGTTTGGGATCCAGAAACCTTTGGTAATGGGGAAGTTATATTTTGCGTTGTTCACTTTCTAATTATATATATATATATATATATATATATTGTACCTAAATACAAAGTAAAACCTACTACAGTCAGTAGGCATCTCTAACAAAATACACCCCCGTCCCACCACCCCCACCCCATCCACACCGCCCCCTTCTATGTAAAGTTATGTTGGTGCCACACCATCCAGGCCGAAACAAATGAGATCGTGTAGGTGTCACGACAAAAAAACACACAGTCCACGCTGTAATGTGGCCGTGTAGGCAACGCGGTAAAAACCTCCCAGACCCACACTGTAAATGTGGTTGGTGTTAGGAAGGGCATCCAACTGTAGAAAACCTGCCAGACAGTCCTATGCGAGCAAGACAATCACTCTTGCCTCAAGTGGGACTACCCCCGTCCAAACCCATGCAAGCGTGGAACACGGACGTTAAACGATGATGATGATGATGATGATTGTAGAATATATCGTAATTTACAATAAAATAGAAAACAAACGGAATGAACTTAATTGCCGTCTTGCCCGCGGGTCGGAGCACATCTTGCCCTAGGCCCTATCACCTCTCTATTGCGACACAAGAGATCTTCCTTTTCCTTCTTCCTTTCTCTCTATATTTCCCTATTCTTTCTTTCCCTTTGTCCACCCCCTCTTATATTATAGTTGTCACTATCTTATTGTTACGGTAGTAAACTATATAGAAACTACTATACTAAGCAGTTATGACTATTTTCTCTCATAACAATAAGAAAAATAAAATAATTTTACGACTTTAAAAAAAATAAATAAAGACAGTCATAACAATATATATACAGTTGTTTCCCGATATTCGCGGGGTTTATGTTCCTAGACCATACGCGAAGAGTGAAAAAACCGCGAATATTGGACGTGGTCCGTAAAAATGCCTATAAACGTCAAAATATAAAGTAAAATATAATTTTTTAAAAAATAGGGAGCTTTCTTATGCGAAGGGGTGTCCAATAGGCCGACAAAGACGGTAAATTGTTATTCATAATTTAGTGCCACTTAAAGAACCATTCAAAAAATCGTGGAAGATATTTCCGATTCCGCGAATATGCGGTGGTTTCCACGAATTAGGTTCTAAGGGAAATTCTGCGAATGTGGGGGGGGGGGGCATGGTTCGCCCCTTAATAATTATATTTTTCTCCCCAAACTACCAAAACACACATCTATTTGTAAATGTGCTACAATTTATGTACATGTTATTTTTATCGCACATCGAAGTTTTTTTTATATCTTGGTAGATATTCGATAATAACAGCTAAACTAAATATGAACACATGATATAAACAGAACATATAAATAAATTTACAGTAGAATAACATAACAAATATGTTTTAAATATATACATAACTAACATTACAAATGCTTAGACAACATTATAAATTGCTTGCGATTCTTTGAGAAAGATATTCTTTTGATGTTACAATATTAAAGAATGTAAAGGAAGGGGTGAACAACGGAGCCAACACCAGAGCAAAAGACAGCACACGTCGCAGGAGTACTGGGCAACCTCTTTAATGAGTTTTGAGGCAAGCCAGCACACTGCCAGTGTTACATCGGGTGATGGCGAGGCTGAGGTGCTGGAACAACCAAGCTCCCTCGCGAGATTCGCCAGTTACCTCTATTTGGCGAGCCGCCAGTGAGGAAAGAATCCTCACAGTTCGCAGCCCAACTCCCCCAAACGTTTCGAAACTAGATTGACCAAATCTGGCCCCCCTTAATTCAGAAATACTTCTACTTGCCCTGATTATATCACACGTAAACAGTAGGGTTTAGTTATTAAAAAATAACACATCAACATGTCAGTTTTAAAGTAGTTAGAAGTGATTTAAAAGTATATAAAAGTGATTGAAACGGATCGCAAGTGCGTGTGTGTAATTTGATGACAATAGCATGTATCGTCTCGTAACTAATGAGGAAGTTGTAGCGATATGCGGCATATCTAGGGCATTCTTTAGGCCCAAATACAGCAGATTTCTTCCAGGGAAGAATAGAAGAAGTGAGAGAAGGGGATAAAGAAGAATCTATCCCCAGTACTTGACTGGTACTTTTTTTTATCAACTTCAAAAGCTAGAGGTGGAAGTGAGAAAGAGAAATGTATGAAAGACATGGAAAGATAGATTCTATTAGATATTTACCAGTAATGACACTAAGGCTATTATAGTTGCTACAATAGCCAGTATTATGGCAATATATGAAACATATTTGTCTACTTTACTCCAGATCCGGTCCTTTGGCTGTGTATTCGTTGTCTCGTCGACTCGATCCTCGGCGTTGTCCTCTGGCTTTGGACATTCTTCGCTATTGTTAAACTGACAATCCCTATTAGTTTCAGGTACACCGCTATTCTCCGATTTGTAGATAGGCTGATAGGCGCTATTTGGAACAGTATGGTCCGGCATATTAGAAATATGAGACTAATAAGGTGTTTCGGTGGAATGCTTGTGGTTGATTTGATAGAGAAAACAAAACAACGTGTTGAATGAATGGTGAACAGGATTGAAATGAAACAACCTCCCAGTCTACCTCATTCTCGCTCTCTCACTACCTCCCACTCTATCTCTTTCACTCCCCCTCTCTCTACGTCTTCTCTACCGCTTTCACTCCCCCTCTTTCTACGTCTCCTCCCCCTATCTCTCTCAGCTCTTCCTCTTTCTCTCACTACCTCCCACTCCACCTCTTTCACCCTCTCTCTTTCTCTACGTCTCCCACTCTCTCTCTTTCTCTGCTACATCTCTCTCTGTTGGGAAAATCCCTTTAATTATTCAGCACATCGGATAATGTTAGCTTTGCCCTTACGAGGTCGATAAAATAAAGTACCAGTAAAGCACTGAAGGAATTGCTGGCCTTGTGCCAAAAGTAAAAACAATTGCTATTATTATTATTCTTCCTTTAGCCGGGAAGGGCAGGCAGTTTTTATCTGTCTGGTGGCCATAGCGAAAGAGATAGTATGGTGGACACGTTTGAAAGGGCTGAAGACGAGCACTTACTTCTTCGGTGATGCCCTGATTAACTTTTTCAAATTTCATTTGAAAAGGAAAATCAGGGTAGAGAGGGAAGTGCTCTCTTCCCAGCATTTTGTTGAAAGATGGGTGAGAGAGGCAAGTATGGCCCGAGTGAATGGGCCTACTCTGAGTATGTGTCTGTAAATTAAAGGTGGAAAACTGGGAGAGGGCACTTGCCCTGGTGGTCAGGGTCACTGTGGTCTTTTAATGGGCTTTCTCCACAAATGTCCCTCGGAAGTCTCCCCCCTATTGGGGAATCTTTCTTTGTTATTTTATTACATCCTCTGTTTTTTTTTACACGCAGAAATGCCCATTTGTACCGTCCTGTATTTTCCTGTACTGTTCTTAATGTCTACTTTATGTAAACCCTTGTGGTTAATAAAGAAAACATTATTATTATTATTATTATTATTATCTATATATATAAAACTGAGGATGTCTGTGTGTGTGTGAGTTTGAATCCCTAAAACTTGAGAACCACCCAACCGACTGTTTTCAAACTTTACACATGTAATACTTATGTTTCAGGGAGTGTTCTGAACAAAGAAAATTTCAAATTTTCAATGCCCTAGGGACCACATTAGGCGATTTAGCGATCTCTCTCTATAATTCTTAGTCTTTCTCTTTTTAGATAGATACATACATATAACGTCGCACCCTTATAATATCTGTCTGTATGTCTGACTGTCTGCATTACGTCACTTCCCTGAGGATGTCTGTGTGTGTGTGTCTGTGAGTTTGAATTCCTAAAACTCGAGAAGTACCCAACCGACTTTTTTCAAACTTTACATGTGTATTACTTATGTTTCAGGGAGTGTTATGCAAATTCAACTTTTTGATCTCCTAACGTTTTTTCAGGTTCTTAGAGTTTTTTTTTGAGTCGTTATGTCAGACCGATTCCCTTGAAATTGTAACTATGTATTAATCAGTCTCTTCTTCATACCGTGAGCAAAATCCAACTTTTTTATGGCCTAGGTGAACTTTTTTATGACATTAGGTGAAAAGCTTCATTTTTTCAGCTTTTTAGGGCTTTTTTGAGGCGTTACGTCTAGCCGATTTTCCCGAAATTTCAAGGCATATTATGCACATAAAAAAAATTAATTTTCTTGATCCCCTAGGGCCTGCATTAAGTGAAAACCTGCATTTTTCCTGCTTCATCGAGAAAAATCTTAAAGTTTATCCAGCTATCAGAGTATTCGGTTTATTTTCTTTACATATTGTCCACGAAATGCAGTTTTTCCACGATTAGGTCTGTTGGCGGCCCGCGTTCCAAAATACCTTATCCCGTGCAAGGCTGAGTACCACTGCTAGTATAATAATTGTTTCTACTTTAGGCACAAGGCCAGCAATTACCCAGTGCATTACTGGTACTTTATTTTATCGACCCCGTAAGGATGAAAGGCAAAGTCAACCTCGGCGGGATTTGAACTCAGATCGTAAAGGGACGTAACTATGCTGGAAAGCATGGCGTCCGACCCTCTACCGATACTGCCAATCCACCGCCCTCGAGTATAATAATAATACAGAGAGAGGCGGTAGATTGGCAGTATCAGTAGAGTGTCGGATGCCATGCTTTGACGCATTGAGTTATGGCCCTTGCCATTCTGAGTTCAAATCCCGCCGAGGTTAACTTTGCCTTTCATCCTTACGGGGTCGATAAAATAAAGTACCAGTAATGTACTGGGTAATTTCTGGCCTTGTGCCAATAGTAGAAACAATTATTATTATTATACACAAGTATGTATGTATTTCTATTTAATCTTATATATTTGTTATATGATAATAAACGTTAAGTATTTAATAAAATAATAATAGTAATAATAATAAAGGTTTCTTTATTGGCCACAAGGGCTAATATGAAGAAAAACATTACAGACAGTAATGTTTTTCTTCATATTAGCCCTTGTGGCCAATAAAGAAACCTTTATTATTATTACTATTATTATTTTATTAAATACTTAACGTCTATTATCATATAACAAATATATAAGATTAAATAGAAATACATACATACTTGTGTATATATATAAATATATATAAATATATATATATATATATATATATATATATATATATATATATATATATCAGTAGCTTTTTCATGTCGTTAATATTATGATGTTCCCTGCTGTATTAGCGTTAAATTTTCCCTGCTGTATTAGCGATAAATTTTCGAGGGTTTCTCTTAGTAGCTTTTTTCATGACGTTATTATTGTTAATTTTACTGATGTAGTATTAACTTATTAACTTGGATATTTACCATGCGGTATTCTAATCCTATTGTATCTCTCTCAGTTATTTACCATGCGACCCTCAGTTCCTACCCCCCCCCCCCTCTATGCACTTCTTTAAGGCTTACTACCCTGTCTTTAACCTAATTCATTCAATCTGAAAATATTGAAGAGATAAGACACTTTGCCATTCTTCTCTGCTAAAATGTACCAGTAGAGCTGATTCAAATTTTCCCAGCCAGCCATCCACCTAATCTACGAAGGTATTTTAGCCTACATATTGTCGTTAATATTATGATGTTCCCTGCTGTATTAGCGTTAAATTTTCCCTGCTGTATTAGCGATAAATTTTCGAGGGTTTCTCTTAGTAGCTTTTTCATGTCGTTAATATTATGATGTTCCCTGCTGTATTAGCGTTAAATTTTCCCTGCTGTATTAGCGATAAATTTTCGAGGGTTTCTCTTAGTAGCTTTTTTCATGACGTTATTATTGTTAATTTTACTGATGTAGTATTAACTTATTAACTTGGATATTTACCATGCGGTATTCTAATCCTATTGTATCTCTCTCAGTTATTTACCATGCGACCCTCAGTTCCTACCCCCCCCCCCCCTCTATGCACTTCTTTAAGGCTTACTACCCTGTCTTTAACCTAATTCATTCAATCTGAAAATATTGAAGAGATAAGACACTTTGCCATTCTTCTCTGCTAAAATGTACCAGTAGAGCTGATTCAAATTTTCCCAGCCAGCCATCCACCTAATCTACGAAGGTATTTTAGCCTACATATTGTCGTTAATATTATGATGTTCCCTGTTGTATTAGCGTTAAATTTTCCCTGCTGTATTAGCGATAAATTTTCGAGGGTTTCTCTTAGTAGCTTTTTCATGTCGTTAATATTATGATGTTCCCTGCTGTATTAGCGTTAAATTTTCCCTGCTGTATTAGCGATAAATTTTCGAGGGTTTCTCTTAGTAGCTTTTTTCATGACGTTATTATTGTTAATTTTACTGATGTAGTATTAACTTATTAACTTGGATATTTACCATGCGGTATTCTAATCCTATTGTATCTCTCTCAGTTATTTACCATGCGACCCTCAGTTCCTACCCCCCCCCCCCCTCTATGCACTTCTTTAAGGCTTACTACCCTGTCTTTAACCTAATTCATTCAATCTGAAAATATTGAAGAGATAAGACACTTTGCCATTCTTCTCTGCTAAAATGTACCAGTAGAGCTGATTCAAATTTTCCCAGCCAGCCATCCACCTAATCTACGAAGGTATTTTAGCCTACATATTGTCGTTAATATTATGATGTTCCCTGCTGTATTAGCGTTAAATTTTCCCTGCTGTATTAGCGATAAATTTTCGAGGGTTTCTCTTAGTAGCTTTTTCATGTCGTTAATATTATGATGTTCCCTGCTGTATTAGCGTTAAATTTTCCCTGCTGTATTAGCGATAAATTTTCGAGGGTTTCTCTTAGTAGCTTTTTTCATGACGTTATTATTGTTAATTTTACTGATGTAGTATTAACTTATTAACTTGGATATTTACCATGCGGTATTCTAATCCTATTGTATCTCTCTCAGTTATTTACCATGCGACCCTCAGTTCCTACCCCCCCCCCTCTATGCACTTCTTTAAGGCTTACTACCCTGTCTTTAACCTAATTCATTCAATCTGAAAATATTGAAGAGATAAGACACTTTGCCATTCTTCTCTGCTAAAATGTACCAGTAGAGCTGATTCAAATTTTCCCAGCCAGCCATCCACCTAATCTACGAAGGTATTTTAGCCTACATATTGTCGTTAATATTATGATGTTCCCTGTTGTATTAGCGTTAAATTTTCCCTGCTGTATTAGCGATAAATTTTCGAGGGTTTCTCTTAGTAGCTTTTTCATGTCGTTAATATTATGATGTTCCCTGCTGTATTAGCGTTAAATTTTCCCTGCTGTATTAGCGATAAATTTTCGAGGGTTTCTCTTAGTAGCTTTTTTCATGACGTTATTATTGTTAATTTTACTGATGTAGTATTAACTTATTAACTTGGATATTTACCATGCGGTATTCTAATCCTATTGTATCTCTCTCAGTTATTTACCATGCGACCCTCAGTTCCTACCCCCCCCCCTCTATGCACTTCTTTAAGGCTTACTACCCTGTCTTTAACCTAATTCATTCAATCTGAAAATATTGAAGAGATAAGACACTTTGCCATTCTTCTCTGCTAAAATGTACCAGTAGAGCTGATTCAAATTTTCCCAGCCAGCCATCCACCTAATCTACGAAGGTATTTTAGCCTACATATTGTCGTTAATATTATGATGTTCCCTGCTGTATTAGCGTTAAATTTTCCCTGCTGTATTAGCGATAAATTTTCGAGGGTTTCTCTTAGTAGCTTTTTCATGTCGTTAATATTATGATGTTCCCTGCTGTATTAGCGTTAAATTTTCCCTGCTGTATTAGCGATAAATTTTCGAGGGTTTCTCTTAGTAGCTTTTTTCATGACGTTATTATTGTTAATTTTACTGATGTAGTATTAACTTATTAACTTGGATATTTACCATGCGGTATTCTAATCCTATTGTATCTCTCTCAGTTATTTACCATGCGACCCTCAGTTCCTACCCCCCCCCTCTATGCACTTCTTTAAGGCTTACTACCCTGTCTTTAACCTAATTCATTCAATCTGAAAATATTGAAGAGATAAGACACTTTGCCATTCTTCTCTGCTAAAATGTACCAGTAGAGCTGATTCAAATTTTCCCAGCCAGCCATCCACCTAATCTACGAAGGTATTTTAGCCTACATATTGTCGTTAATATTATGATGTTCCCTGCTGTATTAGCGTTAAATTTTCCCTGCTGTATTAGCGATAAATTTTCGAGGGTTTCTCTTAGTAGCTTTTTCATGTCGTTAATATTATGATGTTCCCTGCTGTATTAGCGTTAAATTTTCCCTGCTGTATTAGCGATAAATTTTCGAGGGTTTCTCTTAGTAGCTTTTTTCATGACGTTATTATTGTTAATTTTACTGATGTAGTATTAACTTATTAACTTGGATATTTACCATGCGGTATTCTAATCCTATTGTATCTCTCTCAGTTATTTACCATGCGACCCTCAGTTCCTACCCCCCCCCCCCCCCTCTATGCACTTCTTTAAGGCTTACTACCCTGTCTTTAACCTAATTCATTCAATCTGAAAATATTGAAGAGATAAGACACTTTGCCATTCTTCTCTGCTAAAATGTACCAGTAGAGCTGATTCAAATTTTCCCAGCCAGCCATCCACCTAATCTACGAAGGTATTTTAGCCTACATATTGTCGTTAATATTATGATGTTCCCTGTTGTATTAGCGTTAAATTTTCCCTGCTGTATTAGCGATAAATTTTCGAGGGTTTCTCTTAGTAGCTTTTTCATGTCGTTAATATTATGATGTTCCCTGCTGTATTAGCGTTAAATTTTCCCTGCTGTATTAGCGATAAATTTTCGAGGGTTTCTCTTAGTAGCTTTTTTCATGACGTTATTATTGTTAATTTTACTGATGTAGTATTAACTTATTAACTTGGATATTTACCATGCGGTATTCTAATCCTATTGTATCTCTCTCAGTTATTTACCATGCGACCCTCAGTTCCTACCCCCCCCCCCCCTCTATGCACTTCTTTAAGGCTTACTACCCTGTCTTTAACCTAATTCATTCAATCTGAAAATATTGAAGAGATAAGACACTTTGCCATTCTTCTCTGCTAAAATGTACCAGTAGAGCTGATTCAAATTTTCCCAGCCAGCCATCCACCTAATCTACGAAGGTATTTTAGCCTACATATTGTCGTTAATATTATGATGTTCCCTGCTGTATTAGCGTTAAATTTTCCCTGCTGTATTAGCGATAAATTTTCGAGGGTTTCTCTTAGTAGCTTTTTCATGTCGTTAATATTATGATGTTCCCTGCTGTATTAGCGTTAAATTTTCCCTGCTGTATTAGCGATAAATTTTCGAGGGTTTCTCTTAGTAGCTTTTTTCATGTCGTTAATATTATGATGTTCCCTGCTGTATTAGCGTTAAATTTTCCCTGCTGTATTAGCGATAAATTTTCGAGGGTTTCTCTTAGTAGCTTTTTTCATGACGTTATTATTGTTAATTTTACTGATGTAGTATTAACTTATTAACTTGGATATTTACCATGCGGTATTCTAATCCTATTGTATCTCTCTCAGTTATTTACCATGCGACCCTCAGTTCCTACCCCCCCCCCCTCTATGCACTTCTTTAAGGCTTACTACCCTGTCTTTAACCTAATTCATTCAATCTGAAAATATTGAAGAGATAAGACACTTTGCCATTCTTCTCTGCTAAAATGTACCAGTAGAGCTGATTCAAATTTTCCCAGCCAGCCATCCACCTAATCTACGAAGGTATTTTAGCCTACATATTGTCGTTAATATTATGATGTTCCCTGCTGTATTAGCGTTAAATTTTCCCTGCTGTATTAGCGATAAATTTTCGAGGGTTTCTCTTAGTAGCTTTTTCATGTCGTTAATATTATGATGTTCCCTGCTGTATTAGCGTTAAATTTTCCCTGCTGTATTAGCGATAAATTTTCGAGGGTTTCTCTTAGTAGCTTTTTTCATGACGTTATTATTGTTAATTTTACTGATGTAGTATTAACTTATTAACTTGGATATTTACCATGCGGTATTCTAATCCTATTGTATCTCTCTCAGTTATTTACCATGCGACCCTCAGTTCCTACCCCCCCCCCCTCTATGCACTTCTTTAAGGCTTACTACCCTGTCTTTAACCTAATTCATTCAATCTGAAAATATTGAAGAGATAAGACACTTTGCCATTCTTCTCTGCTAAAATGTACCAGTAGAGCTGATTCAAATTTTCCCAGCCAGCCATCCACCTAATCTACGAAGGTATTTTAGCCTACATATTGTCGTTAATATTATGATGTTCCCTGCTGTATTAGCGTTAAATTTTCCCTGCTGTATTAGCGATAAATTTTCGAGGGTTTCTCTTAGTAGCTTTTTCATGTCGTTAATATTATGATGTTCCCTGCTGTATTAGCGTTAAATTTTCCCTGCTGTATTAGCGATAAATTTTCGAGGGTTTCTCTTAGTAGCTTTTTTCATGACGTTATTATTGTTAATTTTACTGATGTAGTATTAACTTATTAACTTGGATATTTACCATGCGGTATTCTAATCCTATTGTATCTCTCTCAGTTATTTACCATGCGACCCTCAGTTCCTACCCCCCCCCCCCCCCTCTATGCACTTCTTTAAGGCTTACTACCCTGTCTTTAACCTAATTCATTCAATCTGAAAATATTGAAGAGATAAGACACTTTGCCATTCTTCTCTGCTAAAATGTACCAGTAGAGCTGATTCAAATTTTCCCAGCCAGCCATCCACCTAATCTACGAAGGTATTTTAGCCTACATATTGTCGTTAATATTATGATGTTCCCTGCTGTATTAGCGTTAAATTTTCCCTGCTGTATTAGCGATAAATTTTCGAGGGTTTCTCTTAGTAGCTTTTTCATGTCGTTAATATTATGATGTTCCCTGCTGTATTAGCGTTAAATTTTCCCTGCTGTATTAGCGATAAATTTTCGAGGGTTTCTCTTAGTAGCTTTTTTCATGACGTTATTATTGTTAATTTTACTGATGTAGTATTAACTTATTAACTTGGATATTTACCATGCGGTATTCTAATCCTATTGTATCTCTCTCAGTTATTTACCATGCGACCCTCAGTTCCTACCCCCCCCCCCCTCTATGCACTTCTTTAAGGCTTACTACCCTGTCTTTAACCTAATTCATTCAATCTGAAAATATTGAAGAGATAAGACACTTTGCCATTCTTCTCTGCTAAAATGTACCAGTAGAGCTGATTCAAATTTTCCCAGCCAGCCATCCACCTAATCTACGAAGGTATTTTAGCCTACATATTGTCGTTAATATTATGATGTTCCCTGCTGTATTAGCGTTAAATTTTCCCTGCTGTATTAGCGATAAATTTTCGAGGGTTTCTCTTAGTAGCTTTTTCATGTCGTTAATATTATGATGTTCCCTGCTGTATTAGCGTTAAATTTTCCCTGCTGTATTAGCGATAAATTTTCGAGGGTTTCTCTTAGTAGCTTTTTTCATGTCGTTAATATTATGATGTTCCCTGCTGTATTAGCGTTAAATTTTCCCTGCTGTATTAGCGATAAATTTTCGAGGGTTTCTCTTAGTAGCTTTTTTCATGTCGTTAATATTATGATGTTCCCTGCTGTATTAGCGATAAATTTTCGAGGGTTTCTCTTAGTAGCTTTTTTCATGACGTTATTATTGTTAATTTTACTGATGTAGTATTAACTTGGATATTTACCATGCGACCCTCAGTTCCTACCTCACAATTTCCCTCCCCCCCACCCCCACACACCACCATAGTCTATTCGACCAATCAAACCTAGCATGCCATTTCCACTGCTGCTGCTGCTACTACCTGCCTAACTAACTCTCTCCTCCTCTGGCGCATCCCAACACACCCTGCCATTACCCCACCACCACTGTCCTTCTAGCCCTCAATTTTCCCACCGTTATGGATGGATGAGCTGGGAATACACGAGCAACTCTGAATCAATAGATGAAATATGAATCTGCGAGCTACCAAGCACCCACGTGAAGCGCCAACCCAGAGACCCTCCCCTACGAGTGTCGACAAATGCCCAAAACTCCGAGTTGGTACCATCAATGTAGGCTCAATGAAAGGAAGAGCAGGAGAAATCGTAGAAATGCTAGAGCGAAAGGAAGTTGATGTATGCTGTGTGCAAGAGACTAGATGGAGAGGAGGGTCTGCTAGAGTCCTTGTAGGAAAAAGCCAGTGCTACAAATTTTTCTGGGTGGGAAATGACGATGGGATGGGTGGTGTAGGTATACTATTAGCTGACAAGTGGGTAGATAAAGTAATCTCAGTGTACAGGGTAAATGCAAGAATCATTAAACTCAGACTAGTCCTGAATAAGACAATTACCACAATAATATCAGCTTACGCACCCCAATCGGGGCTGCCAGACGAACTTAAGGATAGGTTTTACGAGTCCCTAATACACACTACTGCTCTAACAGACGACAAGGACTTCCTAATCATTGCAGGAGATTTTAACGGACACGTAGGTAAACACTGCGACGGCTTCAATAGAGTACATGGAGGCCATGGAGTTGGCACAAGGAATGAGGAAGGATTCAGACTTCTAGAATTCTGCGACGCCAATGACATGTCGATATGTAACACAAACTTTAAAAAACCCGACAACCACCTGATCACCTATAGATCAGGGGAGCACTCTAGTCAGTTAGATTTTATTCTCATCAGAGGACGTGACAGATGGACGGTCGTAAACACAAAAGCCTTCCCTAGTGAGGAATGTACATCCCAACATAGCTTAGTTGTCAGCGACCTCACGGTCAGAACTAGACGAGCCCTGAAACAGAGGCCAACCTGGAGAAGAAAGATCTGGAAGCTGAAAGTCCCCTCAACCAGTAACAGATTTAAAGATATTTTACTCAACGCCTACGACAGTAAAGAAGAACAGATAGAGACATTTAACGTAGAAGAGAACTGGGAGTTCCTAAAAAATAACTTACTAGAGGCGACGGATGAGGTTTGTGGCTGGAGTAAGACCTCAAGCAGGAGGAGAGTGACTTGGTGGTGGAACAATAAGGTAGATGAAGCAGTCAAGGCCAAGAGACAGGCATGGAAAGAATGGAAGAACGGGGGGAGCAGGGTACATTACATAGAGACCAAGAGGGAAGCTAGGCGACAAGTATACTTAGCTAGGAGGGAAGCAGAGGATAGAAAATTCAAGCATGTTTTACAACGTGAGGACCAGAAACAGGAGGTATTCAAGATTGCGAGGCAGTGTGTCAGAGATAGTTGTGATGTCATTGGAGAGAAGTGTATCCGGAATGATAAAGGTGAGCTTGCCCTCACAAGTGCTGAGAAGAAAGATGCATGGAAGAGTCATTATGATAGATTACTAAATGAGGAGAATGCATGGGAAGAAGAGACCCTACCCCACGTAGACCCTATAGAGGGACCAGCAGTACAAGTCAGCGGCAGCGTAGTAAGTAAGGCAATCAGAGATATGAAGATAGGGAAGGCAACCGGTCCATCGGGTATAGCTGCCGAGATGCTGAAGGCATCTGGGTCTGTAGGTCACACTATAACCACACGTATCGTTAACCAGGTAATACTAGAGGGGGCCATACCAAAAGATTGGTGCAGTAGCATCATTGTCAACTGCTACAAAGGTAAAGGCGATGCACTAGATAGAGGAAACTATAGAGGTATAAAGTTGATGGACCAGGTCATGAAAGTAACAGAAAGAGTTATAGCACAGCTGATTAGGGACCGGGTGAATATAGACGAGATGCAATTTGGGTTTGTTCCAGGGAAAGGCACCACTGATGCGCTCTTCCTTGTGAGGCAATTACAGGAAAAGTACCTAGCTAAAAGTAAGCCACTCTACCTGGCATTTGTCGACCTTGAGAAAGCCTTTGACAGAGTTCCACGTGCAGTAATCTGGTGGGCTCTTAGAAAACTAGGAGTAGATGAATGGCTTGTGAAAGCGGTACAAGCCATGTATAGGGGAGCAGTCAGCAAAGTTAGGATTGGCAATGAGTATAGCGAGGAATTTAGCGTACAGGTTGGGGTCCACCAGGGCTCTGTTCTTAGCCCTCTCCTGTTCATCATAGTCCTGCAGGCAATAACGGAGGAGTTTAAGACCGGATGCCCATGGGAACTCCTGTATGCTGATGACCTCGCACTCATAGCTGAATCTATGGTAGAACTAGAGAATAAATTCCAAACCTGGAAGCAGGGACTAGAGAGAAAGGGCCTCAAAGTCAACATGACAAAGACTAAGGTCCTTATAAGTAGACGAGAAAACAGAACCCAGATCCCCTCAGGGAAATGGCCTTGCTCAGTATGTAGGAAAGGTGTAGGTAGGAACTCCATTCTTTGCCCCAAATGCAAACAATGGGTACACAAGAGATGTAGCGGGATCTCAGGAAGCTTAATTAAGAATGTAGGATTCACATGCAGCAGCTGTGCTGAAACAGCAAGCAAACAGCCACAGGAAACAAGTACCACCAATCTCTGGGAGGGCCCTGTAGAAACAGTAGACAGCTTCTGCTACCTAGGTGACCGAATTAGCAACGGAGGTGGGTGCTCAGAAAGTACAATAACTAGGGTAAGAACGGGATGGAAGAAGTTTAGGGAACTACTACCACTGCTAGCTGCAAAAGGCTTCTCCCTCAGAATGAAAGGCAGACTGTATGATGCGTGTATCCGAACAGCGATGTTGCATGGTAGTGAGACCTGGGCGCTGAAGGTGGAAGACTTACGTAGATTAGAGAGAAACGAAGCCTGCATGCTCCGATGGATGTGTAACAGTAATATACGTGAACGACAAAGCATAAATGAATTGAGAGAGAGACTGAGCATAAGAGGAATCAAATGCTGCGTGCAGGAGAGGCGGTTACGCTGGTATGGACATGTGATGCGTATGAAGGATGACAGCTGCATAAAAAGGTGCAGAGCACTAGAAGTTGATGGAAACCGTGGAGTGGGGAGACCCAAGATGACTTGGGATGAGGTGATAAAAGCCGACCTTACCCAACTACACCTCTCAAAGTCAATGACACACGACCGTGACTTCTGGCGTCACGCAGTAATACAGGGTACCCGACCTCCCATGGGTACATGCTGAAGCATATAAACAATATGCCCCCCCCCCCCCACCGCAAGGTGGTCGTGGAGGTGCCACGGCAAAAAAGCACCCAGCCCACACTGTAAAGTGGACGTGTAGGCGCCACGAAAAAGCACCCAGCACTCACTGTAAATGAGGTTGGTGTTAGGAAGGGCATCCAGCTGTAGAAATCAAGCCAGATCAGTTCCTGTATGAGCAAGGCATGGTCAGCCGACCAGACACTGCCCACAACAGGACAACCCGTCTAACCCATGCTAGCGTGGAAGAACGGACGTAAAACGGTGATGATGATATCAATGATATTAATAAATGGAAACTATATTTATAAAACCATATTTATTCTATTATATATATTTCAAGGGTACCAAAACTTTGGTATGCCCTCATCAGATAAAATACAAAGTTTGTTTTATAAATATTGACATATCCAGGAACTAGATCTTAACAGTTCAAGTTTTACCAGGATAAAATATCCCTTTGCTTATATATATATATATATATATATCCATCCAGCAATCTATCTATCTCTCTCTCTATATATATCTATATATCTATATATCTATCTCTATCTATCTATATATCTATATCTATCTATCTATATATCTATCTACCTACCTATCTATCTATATAGATACAAGCGTCCGTCACTTACTACCGCCTGACTGTCGTGCCTTGCCCTAAGGAAACACTCACCACCATGGAACGCATGCTCTTCCAATTTCTTTGGAAGAAGCGCCCTCCTATGGTGAGAAGATCCATCTGCTGCCAACAAACCTTCGAAAGGAGGGCTGGGGATGCCGTGGTTGATGATGCGTAGGCACGCATTAAGGCTACGGCACCTACAGGTATTCCTCACTGGTCAACCGGTGTGGGCTCCGTTCGTGAAACGAGCCTTTCCGAGACTCGTCTCGCTCACCGAGCTACAGTCCTGGGTCAAGCAAAGATCCGGAAAACTGGGAGACTGGCACACTGAGTGTGCTCAGGCGCTCAGGGCTCTCTGGCAAGCGGGCCAAGCCATCGGTGGAGAATCCACCTCATCATTCTATAGAGGGCTGGTGGCTAGCAGGGGCGATGACACCCTTGGAGAGTCGCTGGACATGGAAGAAGACGAACTGGCCAGCCTGTTCGGTAGGACTTTCGGCCCAGGACCAATGGACAACTTCCAGAAGTCACTGGCCTGGCAGTGCTACCGGGGGCTCTACCCGTTCGAGAGAGGCTCTACAGACATGGGCGCCCGGGCAGGGATCCCTCAAAAAAGATTTGCCCTAGATGCGTGCGTCACGAAGAAACCGTTGCGCACGCATTGGTGCAATGTCTGGGTGTGGCTGATCTGTGGGGCTACGCCGAACGACTGCTGTCGCGGGTGGCGCCGATTAAATTGACCGCCGAGTCCGTGATGACAATCAAACCGCCTCCCCTCTTCACAAAGGAAGCAAAGGCGGTTTTTCTGTGCGTAATAGCCATGTTGAAAGAGGTTGTTTGGTGGACACGATTGAAAGGTCTGAGGTCAGGCAACTTCCTCTCTGGCCATAGTCTGGTCTACTTCTTCCGATATCACTTCGGAAGAAGGATAAGAATGGAGAGAGAGGTGCTTGGCCACGGGCAGTTTTATGAAAGGTGGGTGATAGTGGCGAGAATGGCTCGTGTAAATGGGCCTTCTCTGTATACCATCCTGTAGGTAAAGAAGTAAAGGAGAGGGGAGCACCTTCTCCATGTGCTCCCCGGGCAAAGGATTGCACACTTTTTCGGGGGTGTGTGCAACCCTCATCATGTCCCCTCCCTTTTGAGGTTATTTTCGATTATTTTCATGTTACACCCTTTTTACTCGATTATATGTAAACTCCCCCCTTTGTATTTGTCCCTTCTTTTTATGCCTTTATGGTAAATAAAGAAATCTATCTATCTATATAGATACAAATGACATTTGTTCTCGGTATGGGGAACTAACTGTTGTGGAACTACTTCTACCAAACTTGTCCCATGGACTGAGTGCTCTACTACTATGAGTATAACTAGTGTTATACTATTATATATATAAATATATATATATATATATATATATATATATATATGTATGTATATATATATATATATATATATATATATATATATATATATATATATATATATATATATATATATATATATATATAGGAGAAAGTATGACCCCGACGGCAATTTAACCCTTTAGCATTTAAACCGGCTGTATCTGGCCAGAATTCTATCACCTCTATCTGTTCAAACTGGCCACTCATACTGATGTTAAGGTATTGTTCTCAAAACAATAAAATCTCATAGATTCGATATTATGTGAGATTATTATGTAATATACAGCTTTTACCATAAAAATACAATAGTAAATATAGAGTAATGTAAATGTTATGTGAGGTATTATGTGAGATAAAGCCTTTACTGTGAAAATACAATAGTATATATAGAGTAATGTAAATGTTATGTGAGGTATTATGTGAGATAAAGCCTTCACTGTGAAAATACAATAGTATATATAGAGTAATGTAAATGTTATGTGAGGTATTATGTGAGATAAAGCCTTCACTGTGAAAATACAATAGTAAATATAGAGTAATGTAAATGTTATGTGAGATATTATGTGAGATAAAGCCTTTACTGTGAAAATACAATAGTATATATAGAGTAATGTAAATGTTATGTGAGATAACAACAGTAGCTGCTGCAACTGGCACGTTGATTCTGTGTGATGATTACATCAAAGTCTACCCCAGTCATGGGAAAACTGTAGCCTGTGGGTCACATCTGGCCCAATTGACTTTCTGAATGGCATGCCTGATTTGAAAATTGCTTTGAATTTTTTAGTATTGCAACCGACTTTATAATGCAAGAGCCAAAAAAACATTGATCAAGATACAAGGACCAGTCACTAGCTTTTTTCACAACAACAATTTGCTTTGCATTCATATCCTGGATTCTTGACTATGGATACGAGAGAAAATCCTTGACTGTGACTGTTGTAATTATAGAAAACTGATAACAGTAGAGATCACCCAGAGATCAACCAGAGATCACCTAGAGATCAACCAGAGATCACCCAGAGATCAACCAGAGATCAACCAGAACAGATGTCTTGCTTGCTTATCAGTAATGTCATGAGTTCTAGTATATTTTAGTTAAATCTCCTATTTCTGATTTATGTTAATCACCAACATCTTTGCACACTTCCATTACAAATATCTGCCACACCTTTATTCATATGTTCCTCTACCTAACAAAGCAATATTTAGCCCAGGAGACAGAAAAAACGACTGTATTGGAAGTGTTGTCTGATATGAGGTGAGACTGTAATGTGTGTGAGAGAGATATAAAAAAGACAATCATAAAAACCTCCTTACTAGGCTGGGGGAGTAAACTGCTGATTAGCCTTGGATTTTAAATGTGAAATAACCATAGTCAGTATGATCTTTTTCAGCTCCAAAGGACGTCATCTGAAACACAGCAATATACCACATAACATTGCTTCTGAAGTGTTTAGCTTCGTTAGTACAGACTGTAAGTAGTATATGGATAAAAGCTGGAGGGTAGATTAATTTCAAATAGTATCAGTTTTTCTTTGTTCTGTAAAATTAAAGATTGTAAAACTACTTTATAAAAGCTAACACAATATTGTTAAATCTTCAACTGATATACTTTGATCTATATTTTAAGCCGATGTGGGACGGCTCTGGTCTCTCTCTGAATATCTAACACTTTGATTATATCTCTCTCTGTATAACAGCCTATCTTTCTCTCTTTCTGCCTCTCCCTCTGTATCTCTCTCTCGTTAGATGTGTGTGTGTGTGTGTGTGTGTGTATAGTTTTCATGTGATTCAACCAACCAACCAACCAACCAACCAACCAACCAGCCAACCAGCCAACCAACCAACCAACCAACCAACCAACCAACCAACCAACCAACCAGCCAACCAACCAACCAACCAACCAACCAACCAACCAACCAACCAACCAACCAACCATCCAACCAACCAACCAACCAACCAGCCAACCAGCCAACCAGCCAACCAACAAACATCTTTCTTTTATATTATATATATATATAAATGAAATTATAAGCGATTTCAAAGAATTGAATACATTCAAGTGAAGGTGGGTCAACGAATCACGGGTGGTCTACTAACAAATATATTTTAAATGTTATGTTTGAAAGAGCTGTTTTCAAAGTAATAAACCGAGGATTCTTATTGTAGGAGCATGATGGTTGGATGTGCAACGTAAATGTGAGAGAAAGGCAGAGAAAGTTATTTTTAAAAAACCCTCCAAAAACCAAAACAAAATAAAAAAAAGAGTGGATTTGCTTCATAGACGCCACCCTGCTTCCCCCGAGGCAGTAAATGTGGGAAGGGACGAAAAAAAAAATTGAAATTGAACAAATGTGGCAGTTAAAGGTTGTTACAATACCAGTGTGGGAGCAGTGGGAATGGTCAAGAAAGGAACAGAACAGTATTTGAGAATAATTCCTGGTTTACCATCTCTGCAAGAGGTACAAAAAATTGTTTTGACTGGTACTGCACACGTATCGAGAAGAGCACTATCTCTGTGAGAATGATACCCCCCCCCCCCCTTGTGTGGATGTGTGTGTGTATGTGTGTGAAGAGTACTATCTCTGTTAGAATGATAAGCTGTGGTGTGTTAACTGGCTTACTAATGTATACAGTGACATTAGTTGCCTTAGGTGTCAGGAAGACATTCAGTATATAACAGAAACAATACTGAAGGAAAAGGAAAAAACAATAAAATTAATAATAATAATTGTTTCTACTTTTGGCACAAGGCCAGCAATTATTCCAGTGCATTACTGGTACTTTATTTTATCGACCCCGTAAAGATGAAAGGTAAAGTTAACCTCGGTGGGATTTGAACTCAGATCATAAAGGGCCGTAACTCTATGCTGTAAAGTATGGCGTCTGACCCTCTACCGATACTGCCAATCCACCTCCCTAATAATAATAATACCAATCTGTTAATTGATGACCTCTACATCTATCTTAAGTAATTTATGAGCGACGGGTCGTCAATGAAAGATGGCAGGGCTGGAGGACGGGGTGGGGTGGAGGTAGGGTAATTGCATCGTATGTTACTATGGTACATCAGGTGGTTTCATCAAAGTAAGTAGGAATACTCAACCATTTACTGATAAAATCAACGGTTCTTAAATGGAATTGGTTGAGATGCTTTAGCCAGCAGAATCTAATATAACGAGATAATTTACATATGGTCCATTAAGAGATCTTGATAAATATTTACTGATACTCAGCAAAATCCCTTTATAGCAACAAATTATTTCTGATAAGAATGTTTGATTTTTGCTGGTTTTTTCAAACTCTTTTCAGACCAAAATGTCTATAACTTTCCTAGATTTGCGATATACAAACTATGTTTAACTATGTTTAACACTTTTGAGACGAAACTGCCCTAGATTTTGAAACTAAACTGAGACCAAAATATCCTAAATTTATAATATATAAAACTATATTAAACCATTTTCACACCAAACTGTCCTAGGTTTAGGATATACAAAACTATATTTAACTCTTTAGCATTTAAACCGGCCAGAATTCTCTCACCTTTTTCTGTTCAAACCAGCCATAACTGGCCACTCTTACTTATGTTAAATTATTGTTCCCAAAATAAATAATATCAAGATCTCATAGACTCAATATTATGTGAAATAATTATGTGAGGTAAAGCCTTTACTGCGATACAATAGTATATATAGAGTAATGTAAATGCTAAAGGGTTAAACCCTTTTGAATCTAAACAGTCCTAAATTTATAATATACAAACCTATGTTGAACCTTTTTCAGATCAAAATGCCCTAAATTTATGATATATATTGGAGGATGGGTGTTTACCTAGCTGATTTTCAATTGGTAAAATATATGTCTCTTAGATTTCAGGTATTTTTTGAAAGCATTAGCCCCTAAAATACTACAGTGGGCCCTGCAATGTTACTGTGGACTCTTGCAATCCTACCATGGGCCCCCTGCTTGCCATTGGGCAACCTGGCCAGTCCGCCACTGCACACATGTATATTATGACTCATATACTGTTCACTTTCCTGACTTTTGTACATTATTCTATATACTATACATGCACCTTTGATGAGTTGTAGTGCACCTGAGCACTGTACACAATAATTTCATTATCATTATTATTATATATATATATATAAGGGCGGTGGATTGGCAGTATCGGTAGAGGGTCGGACGCCATGCTTTGACGTATAGAGTTACGGCCCTTGCCATTCTGAGTTCAAATCCCGCCAAGATTAACTTTACCTTTCATCCTTACAGGGTCGATAAAATAAAGTACCAGTAATACACTGGGTAATTGCTGGCCTTGTGCCAAAAGTAGAAACAATTATTATAATATATATAATGCTCCAGCTTGCACTTTTATACAGGTTGTTGAGCCCTTTCCTTTATCTACTGTACATCTTTGTTCGGTTAACCCCTTACTATAAATATATATATATATATATACACAC
>OZ024762.1:12625331-12645331 GCA_964016885.1 Eledone cirrhosa
TTTGCATTGCTTTATTGTACTACAATAAAACTCACCTCCTACATATATATATATATAATGTAGGAGGTGAGTTTTTTTGTAGTACAATAAAGCAATGCAGATATCGGATAAGAAGCACTCTACAGTTTGTAGGACTGGAGTATAAATAATATATAAGATCAAAAGATGGTTAAAGGAGTTCCATGTATTTTATTATGCGCATTTCAAAAACAAACATCATCATGCAATAATATTTGTGTTTTCATCAGATAAAACAGGAGGACATGATATGAAGGCTAAAAAACACTTGTGGATAGTGCAGTTGATATGTTGATTTAAAACTGCACTATCCACAAGTGTTTTTTAGCCTTCATATCATGTTCTCCTGTTTTATCTGATGAAAACACAAATATTATTGCATGATGATGTTTGTTTTTGAAATGCGCATAATAAAATACATGGAACTCCTTTAACCATCTTTTGATCTTATATATTATATATATATATATATACAATATATTAATAAATGGAAACTATATTTATAAAACCCTATTTATTCTATTATATATATTTCAAGGGTAGCAAAAATTTTGGTACGCTATCACCAGATAAAATACAAAATGTTTTATAAATATTTGACATAACGAAGGATAATATACCTTAATGGTTCAAGTTATCTCTTCCAGGCATAACTTGAAGGTATATGTCAAATATTTATAAAACATTTTGTATTTTATCTGGTGATAGTGTACCAAAATTTTGGTACCCTTGAAATATATATAATAGAATAAATATCGTTTTATAAATATAGTTTCCATTTATTTAATATCATTGTATGTATATATATATATATATATATATATATATATATATATATATATATATATATATATATATATATATATATATATGTATTAAGTTAGACATAGCCTGAGCCAATAGTGCCCGAAACCTATCAAAGATATATAGAATAATGAAACGAAACTTATATGTAACTGTTCCACTTTTTTATGTTATCCTCCTTCAAAAACCGGCGCGAAAACTAAAAAAATGTCGACTGGTTGATTGTAGCTGAAGTTATTATTAGTACAATGGAGACAACCGACAAGAAGAAATTGGAAAGTAAGATAATACTATATATATATATATATATTTCTTGTATAGTTTAGAGGCAGTTGAACAGTTTTTGTTCTGTATAGAATTATTAAAACAAAACGAAGCCATGTTTGTTTATGTTTATATATACACACACACATGCTTATATATATATATATCTGGCATTGATAAATATGCTGGGTCCGTCAACTATATATATATATATAATATTAATTCAAAATATTAATAAATGGAGACATTCACGTACTCAAAATATATGTTTTATTATATATATTTCGGAGGTACTGTGCTGTTTATTAATAAAACTTATTTTGAGTACGTGAATGTCACCATTTATTAATATTTTGAATTAATAATAATAACTCCAGAAAACTTCTTTGTTGAGTCCTTTTAATCTATTGTAAAACTATATTCATTGATTAATCAATGAACCTTGTTTAACTTTTGGTTATATATATATATATATATTTCTCCCGAATGAAACAGTTCTAGTTCTGTAGAAGCCATTTCTCTCTCTCTCTCTCTCTCTCTCTCTATATATATATATATATATATATTCACAGTTGTATAAATAACATTACAAATCGTTTGCAATTCCTTCAGAATGAAAATATAAACAGAGCATATAAATAAACTTACAGTAGACTAACATAACAAATATGTTTTAAATATATACATAAATAACATTACAAATACTTAGATAACATTATAAAGGATGATATAATGAGAGATATATTTCTTCAATGTTATAATATTAAAGAAAATGTAAAGGAAGGGGTGAACAACGGAGCCAACACCAGAGCAAAGGGCAGCAACGAGGGGCACTGGGCAACCTCTCTAATGATTATATATATAGAGTGTTCCCCCAAGATGTATACATATTTTGATTACCTGTAAAGGCAATATTTATTATAATGTACAGCCTTTGTGTATACATTTTTTGGGGACACCCTGTGTGTGTATATATATGTATATATATTTCGTTTCTGAATTTGTTTAGCAAGATTCTTTATCTGAAAACGTGTGTTGAAACCGATATTGTTATGCTTTGGGAGGGTCATGTTGCCAATAAGAAACACGCACCAGTTGCTTTCACTTCAATTTATTATAAATTTAGGAATTTATAAATTTAATTTATAATAAATTGAAGTGAAAGCAACTGGAGCGTGTGTTTGACCCTTCTAAAGCATAACAATATATATATATATATTAGGAAAAGAGTCAGGACCCCGACGACTGAGCTCCGACAGCTAGATCAGAACTGTCGGAGCTCAGCCGTCGGGGTCCTGACTCTTTTCCTATTACCCACTCTACTACACCAAGTATTGAGTACTCTGGTGTGTTATGGTCCACCTCGTATATTACCACACCCTCTTTGTTATGTGTATATATAATCCTTCGTTATATATATATATATATATTGTTTCCGTAGGAAAGGTAAATATATATATATAATAGTAATAAACGAAGGATTATATATACACATGTATATACACACATATGTATACATGTATGTATATATATATATATATATATATATATATATATATATATATATATATACATGTATATATATATGTATACATATATGTATACATGCGTATATATATATATTTGTATTTTACGATTATGTGATTGTTTAGCATCATACATGTGATATTTTATCTGAGGAGGACATGTTTTACACATGAACCTGGCATCTTCGAAATATAATGAAATAAATAGAGATGATATAAAGTATATATCTTTGTTTATTACTTTATATATATATATATGATAAAGAACACAAGAGCGTCTACAACATCAAACATTTTTTATTGGCTTACAATGTTTCTTCCTTACGTAACCGTATATATATATATATATATATATATATGTAGATAAATCTACCAAGAGTTTACGGTAGTGTCCAATCCGTATGAAGAACTCAATGTATTCCGGATATCATGGAAAGAAGAGATGTAATGAAAAATCACTTTCGGTGAAAGATAAACGGTATACAGAGTCAAGATAAAATATTAAACAAATAATCAATAAACAATGAAACAGTTCCTTATATTAAACAAAAAAAGTTCATTATTTAACGATCGTGATCTGTTGAATATGCATGCCAATTCTAACACATATATATCCTAGAAACGATCGTTAAATAATGAACTTTTTTTGTTTAATATAAGGAACTGTTTCATTGTTTATTCATTATTTGTTTAATATTTTATATATATATATATACATTATCTCTTCATAATGTATTTTTAACTCTGATACTGGTTCAGTCTAGTTCAACTGAATTGGTCTGTCCCGGTTATTCATTGAGCAACATCGGTGAAGTTGGCACCCTTAACTCACAGTTGGGTGCGGATGCATTCATGTATATATGTGTGTGTCCGCATGTATCTGTGTGTTTCTAAATATATATATATATATATATATATATATATATATATATATATATATATATATATAAAAACAAATAACGAAACGAAATATATATATATATATATATATACCAGCGGCGAAGTGTCCGTGCATGCGTTATAGAATCTTGAGTTGATCAATTGCGTCGGTTGAGGCAAGCAGAATTTTGGGTGCTTACTAAATCGTAGACACATAAAAAGATAACACACACACACTAGATAACACACACATACACACTAGATAACACACACATACACAAGATAACACTAATATGCGGCCTTGACCGGGAGGGTCAAAGCCGTATATTTGATTTAGAGGGAATGGGGGGGGGGGGGGGTAAGGCTGCACAGCCCCACTTTCCGCCATGGCGATTGGACTGCATGCCCTGCTTTCCAGGCTACCCTTCGCCACTGATATATACATGTATATATATATATATATATAAAAGGAATTCCAATTTTGTATGATTTACTCGTTTTATTTATAATCCTTTAAAATTATAATGATATTATAATAGAATATTAAATGTTAATTGAACAAGTACTTTCATGCTTTCGAAATCTTCAGGTTCATATTCTGTGGTGACAGTCAAGTTTGCAATTTTCAACTGTAATGAGATGGCTAAAATCTGTGCCTTATATACAGTAAAAAGGGGCTACAGAATGCTAAGTTTTGCTAACTGTATTTTGACCAATCGGTGTGTAGTTGCACTGGATTACTAAAGCTGATTGGTTTAGGCATCACGGTTGGTTGAGCATTTCTAACGACTTCTATTTGATCCTATCCAAAGCATCAATTGTTTTGCTATTTTTAGGAATGATGAAAATAGCATTTTCTAGGGTTTTCATAAAAAAATGTCTTCAGTAATCATCACCATCAACATCACTTTTATTATTATTATTGTTGTTGTTAGTGGTGGTAGTCGACATGGTCGTAGTCATAGTAGAAGTAATACCCCTAAGCATTATTATTGTTCAAGGGCGGTGGATTGGCAGTATCGGTAGAGGGTCGGACGCCATGCTTTCCAGCATAGTTACGTCCCTTTACGATCTGAGTTCAAATTCCCACCGAGGTTGACTTTGCCTTTCATCCTTACGAGGTCGATAAAATAAAGTACCAGTAATGCACTGGGTAATTGCTGGCCTTGTGCCTAAAGTAGAAACAATTATTATTGTTCATTTAGCTTGGGTTGGAATTTATCAATAAAATTCTTTTCTTTAATTTTTCTCTTGATTTCACTTGGGCTGTGTAATTTGTAGAATGGAAATATAAATATTCTCTTACCACATGCTGCTAGATGGTTACTCAGGGGTATCTGACAGACGTTTGGGTCTCTGATTTGCTGTCGGTGCACCCGTGCACGTTCCGATAGTGCATTTCCAGTTTGACCGACATATAGTTCTTCACAATTCAGGCATTTAATGCAGTAAATTAGATTTCTGCTTTTGCAGTTCATATTTGCATTTGGGAATATTTTTCCAGGTTTTGTGTTCATATATTGACCAGTGTGTATGGATTGACATGTGCCACATCGACTATCATTGCATTTAGATACAGTGAATGATTGGTCTTTGTTGTTAAGATCAAACTTTGCCTTTGTTAGTAATTGCTTCAAATTTTTCAGCTGTCTTTTACTAAGAGTCAAAGATCGGTCTGTGATTAAACCTTTTAATTCCTTACTTTGAGCAATGATCGGTAGATTTGCTTTGGCAGTGTTGAAGATATTCTGGTGACATGGGTTGTGTGTCATTATAAATGGTATGACCAGTTCTTGGTTTCTTCTTCTTTGGGTTGTCCTAAGTTGTATAGATATTTTTATAGCCTGCTGTATGCCATTTTCTATAAGTAGAGATGGGTATTTTTGTTTGAGCAAAAATTCTCTCAGTTCTGTTAGGCATTTGTTTCTGGTATTCGTATCTTCTACAATGGTACAAATTCTTCTGGCTAGGCAGTATGGGATGTTGCGTTTTGTATGAGGTGGATGGCACAACTTAAAATTCAGATATTGATGGGTGTCTTTGTGTTTATAATATATATCCATGGTAATGGTGGTGTCGTTTTTGATTACCATTATATCTAGGAATGGTAATTTGGTACTACTCATCTCTTTTGTGAATTGGAGAGATGGGTGTAGGTTATTCAGGAGGATATTGAACTCATCCAGAGTATCTAGAGATTCTGTCCAGATGATGAAACAGTCATCAAGGTATCTCTTCCAAGACTTTTCAATGTACTTTCTAAAGTCAGTGCTATATTTTTCCTCTATTTCTTGGTAGAGTTGTTGTTCTAAGTATCCCATTACAGAGTTCGCGTAAATGGGAGCAAACTTCGTTCCCATCGCTGTGCCTCTAATTTGGATGTAATTCATTCCATTGAAGAAGAAAGTGTTGTTTTCCAGAATAAGTTTGACTGCGTCTAATATAAATGGCGCTGTGAATCTGGTGGGAATCACTTCTCTGTTTTTCCACCCAGTATTTAACCGCCTTTATTCCTAAATCATGTGTAACGTTGGTGTAAAGGCTTACCACATCAAAACTAAGTAGAAGTGAATTCGTTTCCGTGGTTTTGGGAAGATGGGACAGGAAGTTGATATCATACCGGATGAAACTGTGTATGTGAATACATAGTGGTTTCAAAATAATGTCAACAAAATTGCTTAGACGGTGGGTAGGGCATGTTGGACCAGCTATAATAGGTCTAAGTTTTAAGTCTTTTGGGTGTAGTAATTTAATGTACTCACTGTTTTGTTCTTTTACTGCCAGTTGGATTTCTGTTGACTTATGAACTTTCGGTAGGCCATAGAGGTTGCTGGGTTTTGGCTCAAAATTGGTGATGTAGTCTCTTTCCTTATCAGTAAGTGAGTTGTAGTATTTTGAAGCCAGGTTGTTGATCTTCTTCATGATGTTGTGGTCTATATTTGACGGTATTTCATGATAGAATGTTGTGTCTTTCAGTTGTTCCTCAACCAAATCTTTGTACTATTCAGCATCCATTATAACAATTGCAACCCCTTTATCTGCTTGTTTAATTATTATTGTTTTATCATTTTGTATACGTTTAAGTGCAGACATTTCCAATTTGTTAATGTTTGGCCTAACATTAGTATTATGTCTCAGAGGAAATTTAGACAGGATGTCAATGTATTGGTCGAGATAGATATTTCTTCCTTTTGGCAGAGTGAAATTTGATTTATTCTTTACTAGTGATTCATCACTCTCATTGCTTTTATCAGCGAAGAATTCAACAAGTCGTAATTTTTGACAGAATTCTTGGGTATCCTCCTTCAGTTTTTGGTGGTTGACTGTTGGAGTTGGTGTGAATTTCAGTCCTTTTGACAAGATTTGCATTTCATCATTGTCAAGATCTCTTTTGGATAAATTAATTATTTTAAGATCTACATGTTTAGTTGTTTTGGGTATGTTTCTGCCTGGAGTTTTTCTTTTTCCGGTTTTTGTTGTCCTGACGTTAAAAAATGGATTTTTCTCTGTTCAGGATTTATATTTCTGTTGGTGTTTGCTTGATGAACTTTTGGTTGTGATATTATATTTAGTTTCGTTATGTTTTTTGTCCTATTTTTGGTATTATGTGTATTATTTTTCCATTTCTTGTTAGCATTATTTTTAACAATCTGGGAAAATGACCTAGGTTTGCTTTCAGGTTTAGATCGTTTTTTCGCCCAGTTTCTTGTGGGTAATCTCTGTTGAGATCTTGAGAGTGATCTGGTTATTCTACGGTTTTTTTCCCCTGTTCCTTGTGGGTAGTCTCTGTTGAGATCTTGAAAATGATCTCCTAGTTTTTCTACTTCTATCGTGTTTGTGCTTTTTGTTCATATTGTGTGCGTTAGGGTGTTTTTGTAGAAAAAGCGAAGAGAGTTCTTACCGTAGTTCTTCTTTGATTCAAGGTAAGGTGAGTGTTTGTGTTGCCACGTGTTCTAGTGTATGTTGTGTTGGCGAGATTGTCCACTTTTAATGCTTTTTCTCAGAGTTCCAGAGTCTTTACCGTAATTTACAGGATATTCGTCGAGAAATAATTGTTTCTGCTGCCATACCTTTCTTGATTTGTTTTCTTCTTTTGAGATATCTCTGATCCATAGTTCTCGTAGTTTTTCAGCTATATTACCAGTCGTTAGCTTTGAAATTTCGACTTCAATTTGGTCATCGATAGCTTCGTATTTGGCTTTGTAGCGGGATTGTTTACATTGAGAAATAGAGATGTCGGTCCTGAATTTTGTCAATGTAAGTTCCCATCGGAGTTTCGTTTCTTCTTCTGGTTCTCCTGCAATTTCTGTAATTAGGTATTTACGAGGGAGTATGGGTGCCGTTAGAGAGAGCCATTTCGAATGTGTTTCAACATATTTTTCGCATTTGTATGCTTTCCAGAAGTTTTGTTTTCTTATGTTAAGAAATTTTTTCCATGTCTTCCACATTTCTTTTCTTATTCGATGTGTTTTGTTTTCCAAATTTCTTTTGTTTAGTTCTGACATCCAAGGGAGTTGTGGTAGGCTTTCTCTTGTATCTTTGATAACTGTTGGCATAATTTCAGAGTTTATATGTTCAGTTATAAGTTTTCCGTCTGTAGATTGTTTTTCTATTTCCTTTAAGGTATGTGTCAATCATCGTGATAAGTGTTTATAATTTTGATGATATCTCCTTTAGAATTCTTTCTGATTCTGTTGATTTCATTTGTTGCTTTCCATATATATATATATATAATATATTCATTAGTTAAGCAAAACAAGACCACAAATTTCACAAGGAAGACATTATTAAAAGATTGTCAACATAGTTTTAGTTTGATGTAAGGAATGTAGAGAATAATAATAATAATATTAATAATAATAATGTCCGTTTACAATTGTTTCACTACTCCATATAATGTTTCTGGATCAAATGATTATAGATCATTATTGATCTGGTTCAGTTGAAAATAATTAACTTAGGTACAATTAGAGCAACCCATCGGAACTTCAAAAGGAATATAAATTAAAATAAGGAAAGAATGTTACATGAATGTAATGTTACATATATTGGTATTTCACTATGGTGTCCTGGGTATATCTATTGTCTGCCATAGTCGAGCAACCCAGGACACCATAGTGAAATACCAATATATGGAACATTACATTCATGTAACATTCTTTCCCTATTTTAATTTATATTCCTTTTGAAGTTCTGATGAGCTGCTCTAATTATATCTAAGTTAATTATTTTCAACTGAACCAGATCAATCATGATCCAGAAACATTATATGGAGTAGTGAAACAATTGTAAACGGACATTATTATTATTAAGGGCGGTGGATTGGCAGTATCGGTAGAGGGTCGGACGCCATGCTTTCCAGCATAGTTACGTCCCTTTACGATCTGAGTTCAGTTTCCGCCGAGGTTGACTTTGCCTTTCATCCTTACGGGGTAGATAAAATAAAGTACCAGTAATACACTGGGTAATTGCTGGCCTTGTGCCTAAAGTAGAAACAATTATTATTATTAATATTATTATTATTATTCTCTACATTCCTTACATCAAACTAAAACTATGTTGACAATCTTTTAATAATGTCTTCCTGGTGAAATTTGTGGTCTTGTTTTGCTTAACTAATGAATATTTCCAGCTCTGTGCACCTAACCTCTGCATGAACCCAGCCACCTAGCTGCCTTCCACTGCATATTGCACATTGAGCACATGCCTTTACGCTTTGGCTTCTAACTAATTCACCAATCTCTCGTCTCCTCTCCTATCTCCTCTCCTATCACCATCTCTCTCTTTAAGATTGGTTACTCCTGAACTGTGTATCATCATTTCATCATCATTTCATTTTACGTCCGCTTTTCCCTGCTTGCAAGGGTGGGACGGGAACTGATTCTGGCTTGATTTCTACAGCTGGATGCCCTTCCTAACACCAACCTCATTTACAGTGAGTGCTGGGTGCTTTTTTTCCGTGGCACCTCCACGACCACTTTGCAGTGGAATGATAGGGACCCCAGTCCCTCTCATCTCATTTCTACAGCTGAGTAAACTATATATATAGAGAGAGAGAAAGTGAACAACACAAAATATAACTACTCCATTCCCAAAGGTTTCTGGATCCCAGACAATATTAATATTGGAGTAGTATATTTTGTGTTGTTTACTTTCTAATCAAATAGCTCTGTTACATACATAAGGCACTCCTTTTTCGTTCGGAATTACCTAACACCCACACATATATATATATTTGAAACTGTGACCTAATAATTGACAATAGACAGTAATTATAATTTCTATGAGATAACAACTAATGGAGAGTGAAGGAAAAAAATAAATAAATAAAAGGAATGTGGAGGAGAAGTTGTCATGGAAAGGTAAAGGTAAGAGGAAGCCACCCACTCAATAACACAACATTAGGTTCATTATATATACATATGTGTGTATCCTAGGAGGGATGGGCTCCACCAGGTTTTAAATGTGTTCAAGAAATGTATTGACATACGCTACCACTGTATTAAGAATTATGGGCTTGTACAATATATATATTATCTAGCTGAATTACCCGCGCCTTGCGTTTCACACATTATTTTGGTAAGAAAATAATGATTGATTTTAAATCAGTGATATAATTTATGGAGAAAAACTCTGCATTTCAATATTACTCAATGTAAAATGTAATGCATGAAAAATTAGAAAACATTTTTTTTTGTAATATATCAAATCAAAATTACATTATTAAATCTTATTCTTATTTTGTTTCTTGTAAATAATTTTTTTCAAAATATCAATTTAAAACTTGATCATTTAATTTTTGTGTAAAGCATTATTTTCAAATTAAAAATTCAAAGTTCCAAAATTTTCACTATAGGGGGTTTAACTCCCATTAGGGTGTCTTAATATTATTTAAATTTGCTGAAATTTTGTGAATAGGCATCATATCTTGTCATTTACCTATGGTTTAAATTTCCTATAAATCGAAGAGACAGCAGGTGGTTTGTGCCCCCGGGGAACCCTTTGATTAAAATGAAATATACTTATCCAAGTACCCTGGGCAATGTAGTTTCAGAATATATATGGTTATGGGGGTCTGTCTCTAAAAGTGGAGGTGTTTGTGAACAAACAAACAAACAGGAACTACAACTTTATATATATAGATGTATATACATGTATGTATATATGTGTGTGTGTATATATATATATATATATATATATATTAGAAAAGGGAAGTAAGGTTCTGTACAAAACAGTTGATATAGAGAAAAGGTGAAGTTGGAAATAGCATGGAAAATATATCTTAGGGTCTGTTTTTCTTTTTTAATCCTTTCTTTGATTCATCAAAGTGACATTATTGAAAAGATGACATTATTGAAAAAATGAGGGACAATTCTTTTTAAAAAAAGTTTTATAATGTATATAAAGTATTACTGGGGTCGGACGCCATGCTTTCCAGCATAGTTACGTCCCTTTACGATCTGAGTTCAAATCCCGCCGAGGTTGACTTTGCCTTTCATCCTTACGGGGTCGATAAAGTACCAGTAATGCACTGGGTAATTGCTGGCCTTGTGCCTAAAGTAGAGACAATTATTAAAATTCATCTTATCACATATTGAGTATTGAATTAAAAATTAAAAAGAATTAATAGTAGTTAAAAACTAAAAATTAAAGATTTTAAATTAAAATCAAATGTTGGAGTAAGTTTTCTTCCATTTGTCTTGCTCAAAATTTGGTGGAAGTGAAGATAGCAGCAGCTGTGTTTCTTCACAGAACAATGTTTGTTTTTTGAGAACATCCTGTAAATATGTGTGTATATTTGATTGTCTTAATTGACACAATCAGATATAAACACAGCTGCTGCTATCTTCGCTACCACCAAATTTTGAGCAAGAAAGATGGAAGAAAACTTACTCCAACATTTGATTTCAATTTTAAATCATGGGTAGTCTAGTATTATATTTTCATGGTAAACACTTTATCTCACATAATATCAAATCTATGAGATTTTGATATTATTTATTTTGAGAACTACACCTTAACATAAGTATGAGCAGCCAGTTATGGCTGGTTTAAACAGAAAGAGGTGAGAGGATTCTGGCTGGATACGACCGGTTTAAATGCTTAAGAGTTACAACCCTCTAAATGGAAAAGGATAAGTATTGACGTACATGTATATCAATACTTAACCTTTTCTATTTTAGAGGGTTTTACCCCACTTAACTTTCTCTGGTCACAATATGGCAAATGCTTCATCATCATCATCGTCATCATCATCACCGTTTTACGTCCGTTCTTCCACGCTAGCATGGGTTAGACGGGTTGTCCTGTTGTGGTATAAAACAATTTCCAAGACTGGAATTACTGGAGCACTAATATAAGGTTTAGCGACTCTTATATATCGAGTATTATGCCAAAAACAAGGTATTTGAAATGAAACCAATATTTGCATCTTGCTCATACAGGAACTGATTTGGCTTGATTTCTACAGCTGGATGCCCTTCCTAACACCAACCTCATTTACAGTGAGTGCTGGGTGCTTTTTCGTGGCGCCTACACGTCCACTTTACAGTGTGGGCTGGGTGCTTTTTTACCGTGGCACCTCCACGACCACCTTGCGGTGGGGGAGGGGGGGGGGCATATTGTCTATATGCTTCAGCTTGTACCCATGGGAGGTCGGGTACTCTGTATTACTGCGTGACGCCAAAGGTCACGGTCGTGTGTCATTGCCTTCTATTTACTAAACTATTTTCAAACTTTGCTCTCCATCTTCAAAACAAAAACTCTTGCTTTATAACAATAATTACTTAAAATTTTATCTTCTGCAGAGTTACAAAAAGAAAAGAAAGATGCTGAACGAAAGAAAAAATATACGGAAGTGTCTGAGTTGTGTAACTTAATTGGAGAAATTTACAGAAAATCTGGTATGTGGGTTTTCTCATAAGGGGGCTGGGGTATTTTCTGACAGGGTTTGTAGGGACTTTCATAAGGGGGCTGGAACATTTTCTGACAGGGTGTATAAATGTCTGTATGTATGCATGTGAGTGGATGTATGTGTGAGTGTATGGTAGTGTATGTGAGTGAATGTATGTGTGAGTGTATGGTAGTGTATGTGTGTGTGTGTGTATGTAGTGTATGTGGTGGTGATGATGACAGCCACCACATCAGCTATAATAAACTTGATATATATGCAGCTTGTTAAACTAATTAATCATAACAGATACGGCATCCCACAACATCCAACAACACAGCTCCCAGCATCCCACAACACCCCACAACATTCCAACATCCCACAGCTCACAGCATCCCACAGCTCCCAGCATCCCTCATTTGAAAGACATGTAAGTAAATTGAGTAGAAAAAAATAAACTCTTAAAGCTGTTTATTTAGATAGTAATGTCAGTAGATTCAAGTTGTAAACTATGTTAGTCCCTGCTTTTAAACAAAATGTTAAAATGTCATGAGAAATGCAGTGACGTAGAGATTTTGATGGATATCACAGATCAAGTTTAACAAAAAAAAAAAAAAAAGATTTACATAGACATAGCTGTACAGCTATGATACAGCTCCGATACTATGGAGGATGTGGTTAGAATGTCTCAGGAAAGAACACTGGAGAGTCACTCCAGATAGAGCCATCACAGCTCCGATACTATGGAGGACATGTGGTTAGAATGTCTCAGGAAAGAATCACTGGAGAATCACTCCAGGTAGAGCCGCTACTTCTCTGAATTGAGAGATCACAGCTCTGATACTATGGACATGTGGTTAGAATGTCTCAGGAAAGAATCACTGGACAGGTTTGTAGCTCGGAGATGAGAGAGTCACTCCAGGTAGAGCCACTACTTCTCCGAAGTGAGAGATCACAGCTCTGATACTATGGACATGTGGTTAGAATGTCTTAGGAAAGAATCACTGGACAGATTTTACGAGCAAATCCAACTGGCAGGAGACTCAGGGGTAGACCCTGAGCAAGATGGTTGGATAGCATCCATGAGCTTGGCTGGTCTCACTTAGGGATCCAGCCAGATCAGTTGCAGATGGTTGCTTCTGACAGGACCCACTGGAAGGTGTGTTTGAGGACTCTGACCTCGACGACGCTCTCAGGAATAAGTAGGAGAAGAAGAAGATAGCTGTATTACAGGGTCATATTATACAAACCCCCAAAATAATACAGTGTATATATGTATCTAATGAAAGGCTTCCCAAACTTTTTCAAACCTGGAGCCCCTTTTTTGGTTCAGAAATTTTTTTGGAGGAACCCCAAAGTCTAATACTGTTATATGGTTGTAATATAAATATACTCCTTTACCTTATTTCATGGAACTCCAGACACTCCTTTGCAGAAACTTTGGGTTCCATGGAATCCATTTTGGGAACCAAAGATCTAATGATTCTGGCTGAACCCATTAGGGGCAGATTTTTGGGTCATGAGTTTCTTTAGAGCTGAAGGACTGAACCTATTAGGGCAGATTTTTGGGTCAACGTTTCATTTGTTCTTGTATGTATCTCAGAAATTTTTACATTCTTTTGGTACTAGCCCCTACTGCACCACTAGCAATGGTGGTGTAGGTGGGGACTTACTTTTGCAGAGATATTCCACACGCTGAGGTTAATCTTGTCTTTTTCATCCTTATGGAGGTCGATAAAATAAAGTACCAGTAACGCTACATTGGGGTCGATGTGTGTTTTTTTTATCATTCCCAGACGTATGGTGGATTGGCAGTATCGGTAGAGGGTCGGACGCCATGCTTTCCAGTATAGTTACGTCCCGAGTTCAAATCCCGCCGAGGTTAACTTTGCCTTTCATCCTTACGGGGTCAATAAAATAAAGTACCAGTAATGCACTGAGTAATTTGCTGGCCTTGTGCCAAAAGTAGAAACAATTATTATAGGTACTAGCAGAAAAACCACCTTAGGGTGGTTTTCTGCTAGCATGTGTAGTGTGTATATTGATATTATACATGTAGATATGATACATCAAATAAAATCGTAATTGACAATATAAAATACATAGAAATTGAACGAAGTCTATGTTACACTGTCTTATTTAATCAGTAACGTAATCCATGATACATTTAAAAAAAGACGATATTATATATAAACTGCATTAGGAGAAAATTAGTGACGGAAATATATGCAATTATAAGTGTTATAATATAACGGCCGCTAACCGGAAGTGTTGACATTTGACAATTTTAAAGAAGTGAATCTTTAACCCTTTAGCGTTCAAACCGCCCGAAAGCGCCCAAAATTATTTCCCCTTCATTTGTTCAAACCGCCCGAAAGCACCCGAAAACACCTACACTAAAATATCGTTCTAAAAATAAACAAACCATCATCAAAATCTCGTCATTTTGAAACTACTGCGAGATTAGGCCTTTACCGTGAAAATTAACACTTAATATAGTGAAACAAGTTAAAGCAACACGTGTTTTTTTTAACTTTGAAAGTGCAACAAATTTTTTTTGTATCAACATGGCTTCTGAAAGTAGCGATACCGACTTTGAAGGTTTTACACAAGACGACATTCAGAATGAACAAGAAACGAAAGATAATATTAGTGATATATCATCAGATGAATCTGATGTTTATATTTCTGAAATTTCGTCCGACGAAGATTGTTATTTTGAAAGTGAAAGCGAAGCAAATCTCCAGGGCACCATTGAAGATATTTCAGCCACATGGTCGAAAAATACCACACCAATACATGTTCCCGATTTTGTTGAAAATACTGGTCCACAGCATATATTACCTCCCGATGCTAAAGCACTGGATTATTTCTTTTTGTTTTTGTCACAAACTTTCTTCGAAGTTGTGGCAAAAGAGACGAATCGATATGCCCAACAGCAGATTTCATATTGAAGAAAACCTGATCAGTTATGGCGACCAACAGATGCTGCGGAGATGCAAGGGTTTTTTTACCATAAACATTATGTTTGGTATAAAACAATTTCCAAGACTGGAATTACTGGAGCACTGATATAAGGTTTAGCGACTCTTATATATCGAGTATTATGCCAAAAACAAGGTATTTGAAATGAAACCAATATTTGCATCTGGTTGATACTTCAAATGCCCCTGGTAGAAATGAATGATTTCAATTATGACCCTCTGCATAAAGTTCGACCAGTAATTAAAATACTCTCGGAAAAATTTAAAACAGTGTATATACCTGGGAAAAATCTTAGTGTTGATGAAGCTATGATTGGGTATAAGGGTAGGCTTCATTTTAGACAATACATGCCAGCTAAACCCACTAAATGGGGCATCAAGGTGTGGGAACTCTGTGAATCGGACACAGGCTACTGTGTAAACTTTGATGTTTACACAGGAAAGAAACACAACGGAGAGAGAAAATATGGCTTGGGGTACGATGTTGTGTGGTCTCTGACTGAACCCTTTCACTCTCAACACAGACACATATATTTTGATCGTTTTTTTCTTCAGTGCGTCTAGCAGAGGATCTTGCCCTCGTAAATACGTACACCTGCGGTACAATAATGGGGAATCGCAAAGGGCTACCCCAAGAAATGAAAATCACGAAATTTAAAAAGAGAGGGGACATTCTCCAATTGCAAAAAGGGAACTTCTTAGCCACATTGTATAAAGACAAGCAGCAAATTTTGTTCCTATCGTCTAACCAAGAACCAGGAGTTGGGGCTGAAGGTAAACCTTTAGTCAACCTCTCCTATAATAAATATATGGGTGGGGTTGAAAAATCCGACCAATATTGCGCCTACTACCCAGTTGGACGCTCTGGGAAGAAATGGTGGAGATATATCTTGTGGTTTTTAGTGAATTTAACCATTGTGAATTCTTTTATTGTATTCACTAAAAGCCACAAGAATCTGCCACCACCAAAGGACTACTGCCACATGAAATTTCTTGTAGATGTTGCCTCTCAGCTACGTGGAGGATATTCTTCTCATAAACACAAAGCTGGGAGAAAGTCGAAATTATCTGAGGTAAACACGGAAATTTGATTTTCACAAAGTGGAGAAAATTAATGGGAGGAAGAAGGTTTGAAAATTAATGCGAATGCTAAAGGGCTATAAAATATATTTAATCTATATTTAGGCTATATTTAATCTATATTTAAAATATATTTAATCTATATTTAATATATCTAATCTATATTTAAGCTATAAAATATATTTAATCAACAGCCACGAAATTTAGTAGATAAATTATGTAATATTCATTCACTATTTATTCAAAGTAATCGAACTTATTTTACAAACGGGGTTAAAAAATATATTCTGGATGCAGTCCCGCTCTCCTTACTTTATTATAGTTTAGATTGTTTCAGTTTCCACATTCGAGTTATTTCTATCTCTAGATCTTTATATTTGGAGAGTTTCTCTATTTCCTTGGAAGATATATTGTCGTTATTTTTATTTTGTTTTTTATATATATAGGTTTTTTGAAAAAAGCTATAGAGGCGTATAGCGAAGACTTGACCATCTGTGAGACTTACAATGACATTTTGGGTGTAGCTGTTGCATGTCGCATGCTTAGCGAATGTTACTGCGATCTTTTAGATTTCAGCAAAGCTATACATCTACAGAAACGTTACCTATTGCTGGCACGTAGCATAAACAACACTGTGGAAGAACAGCGTGCCTGGGCCACAATAGGACGGACTTACTTATTCCAGGCAGAGACTGATGAGGGAAGGAGTGCGTACACGAAGGCTGAAGAGGCATTTATACAAGCTCTCGAACTCTGTGAAAGCATGAAAAGTAATCTAAGTCAGAAGGAATACATGTTGATGAAGGCAAGGCTGCTCCTTAATATGGGTAAGGCCTGTCTTTTATATATGTGTGTTTCTGTTGTTGTTGTTGTAGTTGTAGTGGTGGTTGTTGTGGTGGTGGTTGCTGTGGTGGTTGGGATGGTGGTTGTTGTGGTGGTGGTTGTGGTGGTTGTTGTGGTGGTGGTTGTGGTGGTGGTGATGGTTGTGGTTGTGGTGGTGGTTGTTGTGGTGGTGGTTGTGGTTGTTGTGGTGGCTGTGGTGGTGGTTGTGGTGGTGGTTGTGGTGGCTGTGGTGGTGGTTGTGGTGGTGGTGGTGGTTGTGGTGGTGGTGGTGGTGGTTGTTGTGGTGGTGGTGGTGGTGGTTGTGGTGGCTGTGGTGGTGGTGGTGGTTGTGGTTGTGGTGGTGGTGGTTGTTGTGGTGGTGGGGGTTGTTGTGGTGGTGGTTGCGGTGGTGGTGGTTGTTGTGGTGGTGCTTGTTGTGGTGGTGGTGGTTGTGGCGGTGGTGGTGGTTATGGCGGTGGTTGTTGTGGTGGTTGTTGTGGTGGTGGTAGTTGTTGTTGTGGTAGTTGTTGTTGTTGTGGTAGTTGTTGTGGTGGTTGTTGTAGTTATAGTTGTTGTTGTGGTGATTGTTGTTGTAGTTGTTGTTGCTGTTGTTGTTGTTGTTGCTGTATATTACAGTTGATATCCGTTGTCCAACAGGTGTCGTACAAAGTGGTCGGAAAAATTTCCAGGAATTCAAGGATTACATGCAACGATGCATTACAATAGCTCGGTAAGTTAGTTTTGTCTCTCCTTCCTCTGCATACCTCCTCCTTCTCCTTTCCCCATCCACATCTCCTTCCCCTTCTTCTCTATGAATCGTCATCACCATCATCACCGTTTTACGTCCATTCTTCTATGCTGATATGGGTTACACAGGTTGTCCTGTTGTGGACAATGCCAGGTCAGCTGACCATGCCTTGCTCATACAGGAACTGATTCTGGCTTGATTTCTACAGCTGGATGCCCTTCCTAACACCAACCTCATTT
Source organism: Eledone cirrhosa (assembly GCA_964016885.1). Classification (NCBI taxonomy): domain Eukaryota; kingdom Metazoa; phylum Mollusca; class Cephalopoda; order Octopoda; family Eledonidae; genus Eledone; species Eledone cirrhosa. The sequence continues at coordinate 12,643,586 of OZ024762.1, forward strand.
ACAGTGAGTGCTGGGTGCTTTTTTTCCGTGGCGCCTACACATCCACTTTACAGTGTGGCCTGGGTGCTTTTTTTGTCGTGGCACCTCCACGACCACTTTGCAGTGGGAGGGGATAGGGTCATATTGTCTATATGCTTCAGCTTCGGCTTGTTCCTGTGGGTGGTCGGGTCTTCTGTATTACTGTGTAACGCCAGCACATTCTATCTGACGTCTTAAAGATTCTGCCAATTTGCTGCCTCAATGACAATATACACGATAAAAATTTGAAATAAATACATTGTGTTAATTTGCACCCCCTGTCACTGAGTTTGTAGTTTTTATTTTTAGTTTTTAATTAATTATAAACTAATGAATGGCGTAAAAGTAATTAATATCTATTAATGAGAAGATAATTGTCTTTTTTTCCCATCCCTCTGTCAGGAAATTCTGTTTATGGGCCTCGTGATAACAATTGGTAGAAATAATTAGTGAGACATTATTGCAAAATACATAACATGTCTGTATCATCATCATCATCATCATCATCGCCGTTTTACGCCCGTTCTTCCACGCTAGCATGGGTTGACATTGATATTAAAGTTTGTAGCATTCAAACTGGCCATATACAGCCAGAATTCTCTCACTTCTTTCTGTTCAAACCGGTTGTAACCAGCTGCTCATGCTGATAAGGTATTGTTCTGAAAATAAATAATATCAAAATCTCGTAGATTCGGGATTATGTGAGATAATTATGTGAAGTAAAGTCTTTACCACAAGAATACAATAGTAAATATAGAGTAATGTAAATGCTAAAGGGTTAAAGTCTTTACTTTCACACTGCAAATCAAATTTTCACAACAATCTGTCCACTAACAAAGTTACTAAAAATATTTGAATGAACAAACCCCACATGAAACCACATTAGCAAGACATTATTGAAAAGTACAAAACAACACTAAGACTATCACATCATTGATATTAAAGTCTTTACTGTAATACTGTAAATTTTCACAACAATCTGTCCACCAGTAAAGATACTATAAACATTTAGTACAAAACAACACTATGGCTAAGAGTCTTTACTGTAATATTGTAAATTTTCACAACAATCTGTCCACCAGTAAAGATATTATAAACATTTTAATTAAACCACATGTTACCACATTAGCAAGACTTTCCTTTAAAGTTCAAAAGTTTAATGACTGCATCATATTAAAAATTAAAGTCTTTATTTTAGTTTAGTGCAAATTTTCTCAATGATCTGTCTAGTAGTAAAGATACTATAAACATAATCATCATCATTGGTTAACGTCCATTTTCCACGCTAGCATGGGTTAAACGTGTTGTCCCATTTGAGGCAAGTCAGATCAGATGACCCTGTCTAGCTCATATAGAACTGTTTCTGGCTAGGTTTCTACAGCTGGATGTCCTTCCTAACGCCAACCACATTTACAGCATTTACAGTGTAGACTGGGTGCTTTTTGTTGCGACACCTACATGACCACTTTACAGTGTGGGCTGGGTGCTTTTTGTTGTGACACCTACATGACTACTTTACAGTGTGGACTGGGTGCTTTTTGTTGTGACACCTACACGACCACTTTACAGTGTGGACTGGGTGCTTTTTGTTTACAGTGTAAGGGTGGTGTGGACAGAAGTGGTGGTGGTGGTGGTGAGGGTTGCCTGCTAGATGTATGTTTGAGTCCGTGTGCATGGGAAGGCGTGTCTTCTGTATTACTGCATAACATCAAAGGTCTCAAAATTAAA
>OZ024762.1:12655331-12672831 GCA_964016885.1 Eledone cirrhosa
TGAGTGAGATTGGACGGTAATTCACGGCAAGGGATTTGTTTCCCTTTTTGAAAACTGGGACAACAGACTGGGATAGAAGGTTTTCTGGCACATATCCAGCATCCAGTGAGTTCCGCCACAGATTGGCAAGAGGAGATGCAAGTTGGTGTTGACACGCCTTCAAGACACAAGCAGGGAACCTATCGGGACCTACTGCTGAATTATGCTTGATTTCCTTTATTGCCGCTAAGACATCAGGGGCGCCAAACGTTATGTCCGATAAGGTGTAATGGGGAGTAACATCGCCGATACAGCCCAGATCGGCCATATCAGGATTGCTGAAAACAGAGCAGTATTGTTTCTGCAGTATCTCACCCATGGTTTTAGCATTGTCTTGAAGAGTGCCATTTTCATCAATTAGAGGGCCAACAGTAGAGCCAGTGATTTTGTGTTTTTTTGCAAATGAAAAGAACACTTTGGGATTGAGTTTGATCTTCTCAATGGCCCAGGCCTCTTCAGCTCTTCTCTGATTGTTGATGAGGGACATTATGTTGTTTTGGAGGTTATGTTTTTTAATCTCTAGTGATGAAATGGCAGTCAAGTTGATGTGTTGCTGCTGACAGTATTTCAGCTTGTTGATTTTTTTGTTCGTTCTCTTAATTTTTCTGATGAGCGTTTTTCTATTTCTAGGGATTCTGCTCTTAGATTTGTTTATAGTTCTTAATGGGGTGTGTTTTGCACATATGTTTGTAACAGTGTCCACAAATGTCTGCCAGGACTTTTTGATGTTAGTGGGTGTATGAGTGTGCGTGAAGGACCAGTCGACATGTGCAAGATCATGACTGATCGCTTCCCAGTTTGCATTGTGGAAATCCATAGCGTCAAACGGATGGACATGAGAGATGACATTGGGTTTGTATATTGGACGGTGGAATCTCAGATCACAGAGAACCATGTCATGATCAGAGAGTAGAGTTTTCTCCACTGCAATATTGTGGATATTGTCAGTGTGATTGCTGAAAATTAAGTCTAGGACGTTTTTGTGGCACCTCGTTGGTTCGAGCACCAGTTGGGATAGGAAGAAATCATCCATGAAGTCAAGAAGCGATTCCACTGCTTCCCTGTCAGAGGTTGAGGCAGAAGAACCTGGTGGCAGGCTGTTTGTGGACCAGTCAACTCCGGGGAGGTTGAAGTTCCCCATCATTAAGATGTTGTCAGGGTGACACTCTTGGATGAAACACTTTATGCTGTTGAGGCATTCCTTGAAGCATGGTACAGGCGTTTGGGGTGGCCTATAGAACCCAACTACTATTAGGTTGTTGGTTTGACTGAATACAGTGACTGCTTCACAGTATCCATTAGTGAATATGTTCATAGCCTCTGTTGAGAAAGAATTATGGACATAAATGGCAGTCCCGCCCTTTCTTCTGCCAGCGCGATCAGCACGGATGGCTTTGAAATTTTTCACTTTCACCTCGGCTTCCAAGTGGAGGTTACTGAGATGGGTTTCAGTGAGGACGAAGAAAGGGATGTGGATTGGATGGACATCAATCCAGTCCTCCAGGAATTTGATCTTCCATTTTTGAGTATTGGTGGAAGGGCTGATGCCTTGGGCGTTAAGCAAAAATGTAGAGGCGAGAGTGGATGGTTTTAATTGTTTTGGTGTATTGTTAATTTGTTTGTTTGTTAATGGCAGCAATGGGAGTTTGTGCAGTGGGGTGATAGTGGAGGGTGGTGCTAGGTGATAGCTCGAATGTTTTTTTCCAGTTCTTTTGCCAGATTCATTATGGCTAAAAAAGAGGAAGAAGTTTCCTGTTTAGAAGACTGTTGGTGACTGTGGTAGTGGTTATTTTTATGTAGGTTATGGTTTTTGTTTTTGCTTTTATTTTTAATTTTATTTTCATTTGTACGACGGGTCCCCGGGAGATGGGTAAAGGGACAATCCCGGTCTAAACACAATCTGTCTCGCAGGGAAAAGCGGCAGATTTGTGGATTCCTTGTTTGAGTTATTGGTGGTTGTGTTGGTGTTAAATTAGAGTATGTATTATGGTGGTGGCTGTTTGTGGGGATAGATCGTTTTGTCCTAGGTAAATGGGTGAATTTGCAGCCACTATCCGTACATATTCTATAGCGTAGAGAGTAGCGGCAAATGATGGGGTTTCGAGTGGGTGGGTATGTGGGTGTGTGTGTTGTGAGAGGTGTAGATGATGGTTTGAGTAGGATTTGACGACCTTTGTGGACTGTGGGAGGGAGAGTTCTTGTTCTGGTATTAGAAGGTAAATTCCTTGAAATAGCAGTAGCCAAAGATGTTGTAGTAGTAGTAGTAGGCAGAGAAGATGTTGGCAGTGGTGATGATTGGACTGCTGGGCCAGAGAAAGGATGTGGCGTTTCCTGCTGTAAGACAGAGGCTACTGGGAGGTCAATAGTTTCATTTAGTAGATCGGCCATTGTTGATGAATCAAGGAGTGGTTCACACTGTTGTTGTTGTCGTTGTTGTTGTTGCTGTTGTTGTTGTAGCTGTTGTTGTTGTTGCCGTTGTAGCTGCTGTTGTTGTTGTTGCTGCTGCTGGACAGCATTCGAAGAAAAAACACACCGTAGTTTATCCAAATGTTTATTGATTAATTTAAAAGCAATTTCGATTTGCTTTAATATATTTTGAATCTGTTGTTCAGATCGAGTTTTCAAAAGTTGAACTGTACGTTTAGCAATGTCGTTCAGACATGAAGCATCTATGTCTTCTGTTTGGGTAAGGCAATGCCATGTGTTTATTAGAATGTCGATTTCATTATCAGACCAGTTCTGTTTGGATTTTTGCTGGTTAGCCATTCTAGTTTTGAGTGTGTGTGTTTTAGTTAAGTATTTCAATATATATATATTTTTTTTATTTATTTTTGTTTTTTGTTTTTCTTGTGTGTGAGTGAGAAGAGTATATATATAAATATGAGTATATATATATATATATATATATATGTATATTCTGGTTATTTGAAATTAATTAAATTAATGAAAAGACGAAAGTATATAATAATAATTTGTAGTTAAAGGAAAATGTACTCACAAGTTGGAAAACACGAGGTTTCAAATATATAATAATATAGATGTATGTAAATGTATTAACCGGTCAATTTTTGTTTGTTTGGTTTTGTTTTGTTTTGTGGTTTTGTTTTGTGGCTGTGTGACTTGCTGCTTACTCGGGGAGAGCATATATATATATATATACGTACATATATATATACATATATATATATATATCATCATCATCATCATCAACGTTTAACGTCCGTGTTCCACGCTTGCATGGGTTTGGACGGGGGTAGTCCCACTTGAGGCAAGAGTGATTGTCTTGCTCGCATAGGACTGTCTGGCAGGTTTTCTACAGTTGGATGCCCTTCCTAACACCAACCACATTTACAGTGTGGGTCTGGGAGGTTTTTACCGTGTTGCCTACACGGCCACATTACAGCGTGGACTGTGTGTTTTTTTGTCGTGACACCTACACGATCTCATTTGTTTCGGCCTGGATGGCGCGGCACCAACATAACTTTACATAGGACGGGGTGGTGTGGATGGGTGGGGGTGGTGGCGGGACGGGGTGTATTTTGTTAGAGATGCCTACTGGCAAGGCGGGTCTTCTCTGTTACTGAGTACCGCCAAAGGTCTCGGTCCAGTGACATTGTCTTGGAGAGGTGTAAGTGTGTGAGGTCGGAGTTTATCAGCTCGTCCCAGGTTTTTCTAGGTCTGCCTATTCCGTGGCTACCGTCTATCTTTATTGCCCTGCACTTTGTTATACAGCTATCGACTTTCATGCGCATCACGTGTCCATACCAACGTAGCCTTCTCTCGAGTAAACAACATCTGATCCCTCTTATCTCTAATTTTTTCCTTAGTTCGTTTATGCTTTGCCGTTCACGTATATTACTGTTACACATCCAGCGGAGCATGCAAGCTTCGTTCCTCTCTAGTCTGCGTATATCCTCTGCACACAATGCCCAGGTCTCACTGCCATGCAACATTGCTGTTCGTATGCAGGCATCGTACAACCTGCCTTTCATTTTTAGGGAGAACCCTTTAGCAGCTAATAGTGGTATAAGCTCTCTGAACTTTTTCCAACCAGTTCTGACTCTAGCTACAGTACTTTCAGAGCACCCTCCTCCACTGCTGATTTTATCGCCCAGGTAACGGAAGCTGTCCACTATTTCTATAGAACCCTCTGCGCAATTGAAAGAGCTAGTATTTTGTGGGCACTTGCTGCTACTTATTGCACCAGAGCACCGGCCACATGTAAAATCTATGTTCTTAGCTTACCTGTGATCCCACTACATCTTTTATGCACCCATACGTTGCATTTAGGACATAAAATGGAGTTTCTACCTACGCCTTTCCTACACACCGAGCACGACCATTTCCCAGAAGGGACCGCCGCCTTGTTTTCTTTCCTACAAACTAGAACTTTGGTCTTAGCCAGGTTAATTTTAAGTCCTTTTGACTCTAGGCCGTGCTTCCATGTTTGGAATTTCTTCTCTAGCTCGGCCATTGATTCCGCTATGAGTGTCAGGTCGTCTGCGTATAGGAGTTCCCATGGGCAGCCTGTCTTGAACTCCTCTGTTATAGCCTGAAGGGCAATAATAAATAGTAGGGGGCTGAGAACAGAGCCCTGATGGACGCCAACTTTTACGCTAAACTCTTCACTATATTCGTTGTTAATTCTAACCTTGCTGACTGTTTCTTTATACATGGCTTGTATAGCCCTCACAAGCCATTCGTCAACGCCTAGTTTTCTAAGAGCCCACCAGATAATGGAGCGGGGGACTCTGTCGAAGGCTTTCTCCAAGTCGACAAAAGCTAAGTAGAGGGGTTTACCTTTAGCTAGGAACTTCTCCTGTAGTTGTCGTACTATGAAAAGAGTGTCTGTGGTACTTTTGCCTGACACAAACCCGAACTGCATTTCATCTAGGTCAATTCTCTCTCTGATTAGTTGCGCTATTACTTTTTCCGTGACCTTCATGACCTGGTCGATTAATTTAATGCCTCTATAGTTACTCCTATCTAGGGCGTCTCCTTTACCCTTATAACAGTTAACGATGATGCTGCTATGCCAGTCCTTCGGAACAACCCCATTCTGTACGACTTGGTTAACTATGCGGGTGACCATGGTGTGTCCCACCGTGCCAGATGCCTTCAGCATCTCAGCAACTATTTCCGAAGGCCTAGCCGCCTTACCTGTCTTCATATCCTTGATTGCCTTACTTATTATACTCCCCTCGACTAACACTGCTGGTCCCTCTATTGGGTCGACATGGGGGAGACTGTCTTTCTCCCATTTATTCTCCTCATTTAGTAGCCTTTCATAGTGACACTTCCAAGCTACCTTCTTATCAGTGTCGGTGATGGCAAGTATGCCATCATCGTTAAGTACACACTTCTCCCCGACAATATCACGGTTTTCCTTGACGCATTGCCTAGCAATCCTGAACACCTCACGTTTTTGGTCATCGCGTTGTAGGACATGCTTGAACTTTCTTTCCTCAGCTTCCCTTCTTGCTAAGTACACTTCTCTCCTAGCTTCCCTCCTGGCCACTTGATAGTCTACTCTACTTCCCCCATCCCGCCATACTTTCCAAGCCTGCTTTTTGGCCTTAATTGACCCCTCCACCTTACTGTTCCACCACCATGTTACTCTCCTCCTGCCTACAGGCCTGCTCCAGCCACAGACTTCGTCTGTCGCCAACAGCAGGTTTGCTTTCAGAAATTCCCACTGTCCCTCTATATTGTCCGACTCTAAATGTTCTTCCTTACTGTCGAAAGCATCAAGTAATATGTTTTGAAATTTATTTTTGGCTGTGGGGTCCTTTAGCTTCCATATTTTTCTCCTGAGGATAGTCCTCTTCTGCTGTCGAGTACGTCTCGTCCTGACTATGAGGTCGCTAATTATCAGTCTATGTTGGGAGGTGCATTCTTCATGGGGGAGGGATTTAGTGTTTACAACAGACACTCTGTCACGTCTTCTGGTAAGGATATAATCTACCTGGCTTGTGTGTTCCCCGGATCTATAGGTGATCAGGTGATTGTCACGTTTTTTGAAGTTAGTGTTACAGATAGTTAGGTTATTTGCATCACAGAATTCCAGGGTTCTGGAGCCTTCCTCATTTCTAGTACCAAACCCATAGCCTCCATGGATTTCGTCGTAGCCGTCACAATGTTGCCCAACGTGACCATTTAGGTCGCCTGCAATAATTATATAGTCACTGTCAGATATTTGGAAGGTAGTGAGCATCAGTGTCTCATAGAATCTGTCTTTTATAGTGCCGGGCAGTCCGGATTGGGGTGCGTACGCAGATATTACTGTCACCGTAGTTCTATTGAGGACAAGTCGTATTTTAATTATTCTGTCGTTCACTCTATTTACGTCTATTATCTTATCTGCCCACTTTTCTGCTACCATGATTCCTACTCCACCCAGCCCATCGTCGTTTCCCACCCAGAAAAGCTTATAACATCGTTTTTTACCCTCAATGAATCTAGCAGACCCACCCCTCCACCTGGTCTCTTGAATACAACAAACATCGACCTCCTTACGTTCAAGCATTTCTACAACCTCGTTAGCGCGACCCTTTAGGGTGCCTACATTTATGGTACCAACTCTGAAGTTTTGGATTGCGTTTGGAGGGTGGGGGCGGGGGGAGATGGGGTTATGTTAGCCATCCGCGGGCGAAACAAAGAGGAGTGCTCGCATTCTCGTCCACGAGGTGAATTTGACTTTAACTTTGGCATTTTTGCTCTGAGCGTCCAGATTTTTCTCTCCCTTCCACTCTCCAGGATTCCGCAGTCCGTCCATCCATCCATCCATCCATCCATCATATATCGAAGGCAACCGTGCAAGCGATAGTATAGGCCTCTGGCTTATGATTGGTCCGCGTAATAATAATAATGGTGATGCGTGTGTGTGGGGGGGGGGGGGTCTCTGGCTTATAATAATAATGGTGATGCGTGTGGGGGGGGTCTCTGGCTTATGATTGGTCCACGTATTAAGAATGGTGGTGTGTGGGGGCGGGTGGGAGGGGTGTGGGGTAGCTAGCTGGAAGGTTATGAATGTTTAACAGCGAGTAACAAAAAGCAAAACTGCAAGATTTGTTCTGTTCAATACGACAAAAACACCGTATTTAAACCTTAATAAATAACAAAAAATACAGATTTCGGATTTTGCGAGATTGGATGTTTGGACTATGTACGAAATTGTGGTGTGTGGAGTAGATAGAAAAATGTGAATGTTACGATTACATGGTTACACTGTAGTAGGGATAGTTGAGGCAGCAATTGTTTGGCGAAAGTGAATAAACATGAACGGGAATTTATCTTATATATATATATATGTGTGTGTGTGTGTGTGTGTAGCTAAGAGAGAGAGAGAGAGAGTGGGAAGGGGGAGAGAGAGAGAGAGAGAGAAAGTGGCTGACCGCAACCCCTCGTGAAGAAGATGGTGGGTGAAGGGTGTATGAGCGGGATTTTTGACTTTCGAGGTAGCATGATATATATATTTAAAGTAAATTATAAGAAGTAGAATGGGAAGATATATAATATATATATATATATATATATATATACATACATATATATATATACATACATATATATATATATACATACATATATATATATACATATATATATACATACATATATATATATACATATATATATACATACATATATATATACATATATATATATATACATACATATATATATACATATATATATATATATGTATGTATATATATATAAGAAACGGCTTGAGCTCAACAGTCCCCACTCTATCACAACAGTCCCCTACTATCCCAACAGTCCCCACTCTATACCAACAGTCCCCTACTATCCCAACAGTCCCCACTCTATCCCAACAGTCCCCTACTATCCCAACAGTCCCCACTCTATCCCAACAGTCCCTTACTATCACAACAGTCCCCACTCTATCACAACAGTCCCCACTCTATCCCAACAGTCCCCACTCTATCCCAACAGTCCCCACTCTATCCCAACAGTCCCCACTCTATCCCAACAGTCCCCACTCTATACCAACAGTCCCCACTCTATCCCAACAGTCCCCACTCTATCCCAACAGTCCCCACTCTATCCCAACAGTCCCCACTCTATCCCAACAGTCCCCACTCTATACCAACAGTCCCCTACTATCCCAACAGTCCCCACTCTATCCCAACAGTCCCCTACTATCCCAACAGTCCCCACTCTATCCCAACAGTCCCTTACTATCACAACAGTCCCCACTCTATCCCAACAATCCCCACTCTATCCCAACAGTCCCCACTCTATACCAACAGTCCCCACTCTATCCCAACAGTCCCCACTCTATCCCAACAGTCCCCACTCTATACCAACAGTCCCCACTCTATACCAACAGTCCCCACTCTATCCCAACAGTCCCCACTCTATTCCAACAGTCCCCTACTATCCCAACAGTCCCCACTCTATCCCAACAGTCCCCTATCCCAACAGTCCCCACTCTATCCCAACAGTCCCCTACTATCCCAACAGTCCCTACTATCCCAACAGTCCCCACTCTATCCCAACAGTCCCCACTCTATCCCAACAGTCCCCACTCTATCCCAACAGTTCCCACTTTATCCCAACAGTCCCCACTCTATACCAACAGTCCCCACTCTATCCCAACAGTCCCCACTCAATCCCAACAGTCCCCACTCAATCCCAACAATCCCCACTCTATCCCAACAGTCCCCACTCTATCCCAACAGTTCCCACTTTATCCCAACAGTCCCCACTCTATCCCAACAATCCCCACTCTATCCCAACAGTCCCCACTCAATCCCAACAGTCCCCACTCAATCCCAACAATCCCCACTCTATCCCAACAGTCCCCTATCCCAACAGTCCCCACTCTATCCCAACAATCCCCACTCTATACCAACAGTCCCTTACTATCCCAACAGTCCCCTACTATCCCAACAATCCCCACTCTATACCAACAGTTCCCTACTATCCCAACAGTCCCCTATCCCAACAGTCCCCAGTCTATACCAACAGTCCCCTACTATCCCAACAATCCCCACTCTATCCCAACAGTCTCCTACTATCCCAACAGTCCCCAGTCTATCCCAACAGGCCCCTACTATCCCAACAGTCCCCAGTCTATACCAACAGGCCCCTACTATCCCAACAATCCCCACTCTATCCCAACAGTCCCCACTCTATCCCAACAATCCCCCCACACACACACAAGAGCATGTCTGTGTGTGAGGTATGTGTGACTGGGTGTATGTGTGTGTGAGAGGAGAGAATACATACCAATGCAAAAACACACAAACATAAATACAGCCCCACACACACACAGATAAAAGTGTAGACAGGCCAAGAAAAGACCTGAGGTGGTGAGAAGTGGTGGTGGTGGTGTAGTGGTGGTGGTGGTGTTGTGGTGCTGATGACAAGATGGACTCATCCAACCCACACCAGTATGAAAGAAAAAGGTGGTGGTATGGTGGTGGTGGTGTTGGTGTTGGTAGTGGTGGTGGTAGTAGTGGTGGTGGTAGTTGTGGTGGTGGTGGCGGTGTGGTAGTGGTGGTGGTGGTAATGGTGTGGTGGTGGTGTGGTGGTTGTGTAGTGGTGGTGTAGTGGTGGTGGCGGTGTGTTGGTGGCGGTCATGGCGTGGTGGTGGTGGTGTTGTGGTGGTGTAGTGGTGGTTGTGGTGGTGGTGGTAATGGCGTGGTGGTGGTGGTATAGTGGTGGTGGTGGTGGTGTGGTGTAGTTGGGGTGGTGGTGGTGGTGTGGTGATGTAGTGGTGGTTGTGGTGGTGTGATGATGTAGTGGTGGTTGTGGTGATGGTAGTGGTGATGGTGGTGGTGATAGTGGTGGTGATGATGTACAAACAAATCTGTGGGAAATTTGGAAACTAAAAATATTTATTCTGTTGGAAAACCCACCATTTAACTAAAAAAAAATGTTAGCTGTTTGATTTTTTTCGAGTGACCATATGATTATCATGTTTGGTATCTGAGTTTTTAAATAAAAATAGGGATCAATAACTTCCCTGATATAGAAAGGCTACTGCGAAACCCCTACACCAACCCTACTGTATCTAATTTCCTGAAGGCAGCACTAGAAGATAAACCTGACCTAACAGAAGATATAATTTTCAACATATGACTCTGTCAAAGAGATGCATAGGATTACATGTAAAAGAGAAACAGCACTCGCTCATCGCATATTTCCAAGAACCTCTTCAATACACACTCTTCCACTGATATTATCATTTCTAAACCACTTTATTTTCACAGAAAATATCTAAAAAATATATTATTTAACTCTTTAACATTTACATTACTCTATATATACTATTGTATTTTCACAGTAAAGGCTTTACCTCATATAACATTTATATTACTCTATATATACTATTGTATTTTCACAGTAAAGGCTTTACCTCACATAATACCTCATATAACATTTACATTACTCTATATATACTATTGTATTTTCACAGTAAAGGCTTTACCTCATATAACATTTATATTACTCTATATATACTATTGTATTTTCACAGTAAAGGCTTTACCTCACATAATACCTCATATAACATTTACATTACTCTATATATACTATTGTATTTTCACAGTAAAGGCTTTACCTCATATAACATTTATATTACTCTATATATACTATTGTATTTTCACAGTAAAGGCTTTACCTCACATAATACCTCACATAACATTTACATTACTCTATATATACTATTGTATTTTCACAGTAAAGGCTTTACCTCATATAACATTTATATTACTCTATATATACTATTGTATTTTCACAGTAAAGGCTTTACCTCACATAATACCTCATATAACATTTACATTACTCTATATATACTATTATATTTTCACAGTAAAGGCTTTATCTCACATAATATCTCGCATAACATTTACATTACTCTATATATACTATTGTATTTTCACAGTAAAGGCTTTATCTCACATAATATCTCACATAACATTTACATTACTCTATATATACTATTGTATTTTCACAGTAAAGGCTTTATCTCACATAATATCTCACATAACATTTACATTACTCTATATATACTATTGTATTTTCACAGTAAAGGCTTTATCTCACATAATATCTCACATAACATTTACATTACTCTATATATACTATTGTATTTTCACAGTAAAGGCTTTACCTCACATAATATCTCACATTACTCTATATATACTATTGTATTTTCACAGTAAAGGCTTTACCTCACATAACATTTACATTACTCTATATATACTATTGTATTTTCACAGTAAAGGCTTTACCTCACATAATATCTCACAACATTTACATTACTCTATATATACTATTATATTTTCACAGTAATGGCTTTACCTCACATAATATCTCTTGTGAACCCAAGATCTGCATTGTGTACATTTTATAGAATTTATACCAGTTCCTTTTCTTCATATCGAACATGGCCATTTCCCTGGCAGAATCAGAGTTTTGTCCTCTTTTCTACTTATCTACACTTTTGTCTTAGCTAAGATCACTCTCAGTCTTCTTGCTTCCAACTGCTGTTTCCATAGCCAGAATTTATTCTCTAGCTCCTCTACTGATTCTGCTATAAGTACCAGATCGTCAGCATAGAGAAGTTCCCATGGGCAGCCAGTCTTAAACTCCTCTGTTATGGCTTGGAGTACTATAATGAATAAGAGCGGGCTGAGGACCGAACCTTGATGTACTCCTACTTGTATCTGGAATTCCTCACTGAACTCCATTCCTACTCTCACTTTACTGACAGCACCTCTGTACATAGATTGCAATGTCCTCACAAGCCATTCTTCTAAACCTAGTTTCCTTAGGGATCACCAGATGAAAATTATACATACACACACATAAAAATAGTAATACAGGCATATATACATTCATATTTACATCCACACAAGGCATATATATATACACAGATACAAAAATATACAAGTACGTTCACACACACACATAGTAATACACTCATTCACACACATAGTAATACACTCACTCACACACATACACATAGTAATACACTCATACACACACAGTAATACACTCATCCACAAAGTAATACTCATTCACACAGTAATACACTCACACACAGTAATACACACACACACAGTAATACACACACACACAGTCATACATATGTATGTATGTATAGCCTTTGTCAAGGCAGAATTCTAGGAGAAGGACAACTCTGATATAACACCTGCAACTCTGATGGTATCCAATGATGTTGACTTGTTCTTCTTTTTGGTAAATATCATCTTGGTTAAGAGAGTGGGACTGGCTTTGTGCAGTGCCTTTGCTCACTATAAAAGCTTCACGGCACAGGCATTGCTTTATATCTGGAGATCTCTCTGCACTTGTCGTCACATGGTACCATGGGCCCAGCACTATGTGTCAATAATTGTCACAAGTGTAGTGTTTGTACCAGAGTTTTCAAGTCGCTGGCTGGACTAAAAAGTCACACTCGTTCAGCGCATTGGCAGGGGTTCTCCTACATGGATATAAAGTAGTGGCCGTACTCGAAAACGAGTTGGCAGCCACCATATATATATTATGCTGATACCACAAAGCATCCACTCCACACTTTAAGTGGACGTGTAAAAGACACGGCAAAAAGTTCCCAGTTCACACTGTCAATGTGGTTGGTGTTAGGAAGGGCATCCAGCGTAGAAAACCAGCCAGAAACTGTCCTATATGAGCGAGACACGGTCACCTGAACCAACTTGCTTCTAAATGGAACTAACCCGTCTGACCCATGCTAGCGCGGAAGATAGACGTTAATCGATGATGATGATGATGATGATGTCTGTATGGTTGTAATAAAATGATGTACGTGTTGTAGGAGTGCAAAATTGACATAACAGCGTTTCTTAGGCATCTAAAACCTGGCGGAGCCCCTCCCCCCCCTCCTGACCTGAATACAACAGATATCTTCTAGAGAAGGATAGAGAGATAGAGAGAAGGATAGAGAGATAGAGAGAGAGAGCTATAGAAGAGTTAGTGATAGTCAGCCACGTGTGAAAGAAGTTCACCTTCTGTGAATCTGAAACAATTTTGGGGTTTTCCACAATATTTAGCAGGGAATTTCCAGCAGACATGTGTGTAGGTGTGTGTTTGTGTATTACTGTGTGTAGGTGTGTGTGTGTGTGTAGGTGTGTGTTTGTGTATTACTGTGTGTAGGTGTGTGTGTAGGTGTGTGTGTGTGTGTAGGTGTGTGTTTGTGTATTACTGTGTGTAGGTGTGTGTGTGTATTACTGTGTGTAGGTGTGTGTTTGTGTATTACTGTGTGTAGGTGTGTGTTTGTGTATTACTGTGTGTAGGTGTGTGTGTGTATTACTGTGTGTGTATTACTGTGTGTAGGTGTGTGTGTGTATTACTGTGTGTGTAGGTGTGTGTTTGTGTATTACTGTGTGTAGGTAGGTGTGTGTGTGTGTAGGTGTGTGTTTGTGTATTACTGTGTGTAGGTGTGTGTGTGTATTACTGTGTGTGTAGGTGTGTGTGTGTGTAGGTGTGTGTTTGTGTATTATTGTGTGTGAGTGTATTACTGTGTGTGTGTGTATTACTGTGTGTGAGTGTATTACTGTGTGTGAGTGTATTACTGTGTGTGAGTGTATTACTGTGTGCGTGTGTATTACTGTGTGAGTGTATTACTGTGTGTGAGTGTATTACTGTGTGTGTATTACTGTGTGTGTATTACTGTGTGTGAGTGTATTACTGTGTGTGTATTACTGTGTGTGAGTGTATTACTGTGTGTGTATTACTGTGTGTGTGTGTATTACTGTGTGTGAGTGTATTACTGTGTGTGTATTACTGTGTGTGAGTGTATTACTGTGTGTGTATTACTGTGTGTGAGTGTATTATTGTGTGTGTGTATTACTGTGTGTGAGCGTATTACTGTGTGAATGAGTATTACTTTGTGGATGAGTGTATTACTGTGTGTGGATGAGTGTATTACTATGTGTATGTGTGTGAGTGAGTGAGTGTATTACTATGTGTGTGAATGAGTGTATTACTATGTGTGTGAATGAGTGTATTACTATGTGTGTGTGTGAACGTACTTGTATATTTTTGTATCTGTGTATATATATATGCCTTGTGTGGATATAAATATGAATGTATATATGCCTGTATTACTATTTTTATGTGTGTGTATGTATAATTTTCATCTGGTGATCCCTAAGGAAACTAGGTTTAGAAGAATGGCTTGTGAGGACATTGCAATCTATGTACAGAGGTGCTGTCAGTAAAGTGAGAGTAGGAATGGAGTTCAGTGAGGAATTCCAGATACAAGTAGGAGTACATCAAGGTTCGGTCCTCAGCCCGCTCTTATTCATTATAGTACTCCAAGCCATAACAGAGGAGTTTAAGACTGGCTGCCCATGGGAACTTCTCTATGCTGACGATCTGGTACTTATAGCAGAATCAGTAGAGGAGCTAGAGAATAAATTCTGGCTATGGAAACAGCAGTTGGAAGCAAGAAGACTGAGAGTGATCTTAGCTAAGACAAAAGTGTAGATAAGTAGAAAAGAGGACAAAACTCTGATTCTGCCAGGGAAATGGCCATGTTCGATATGAAGAAAAGGAACTGGTATAAATTCTATAAAATGTACACAATGCAGATCTTGGGTTCACAAGAGATATTATGTGAGGTAAAGCCATTACTGTGAAAATATAATAGTATATATAGAGTAATGTAAATGTTGTGAGATATTATGTGAGGTAAAGCCTTTACTGTGAAAATACAATAGTATATATAGAGTAATGTAAATGTTATGTGAGGTAAAGCCTTTACTGTGAAAATACAATAGTATATATAGAGTAATGTGAGATATTATGTGAGGTAAAGCCTTTACTGTGAAAATACAATAGTATATATAGAGTAATATAAATGTTATGTGAGATATTATGTGAGGTAAAGTCTTTACTGTGAAAATACAATAGTATATATAGAGTAATATAAATGTTATGTGAGATATTATGTGAGGTAAAGCCTTTACTGTGAAAATACAATAGTATATATAGAGTAATGTAAATGTTATGTGAGATATTATGTGAGGTAAAGTCTTTACTGTGAAAATACAATAGTATATATAGAGTAATGTAAATGTTATGTGAGATATTATGTGAGGTAAAGCCTTTACTGTGAAAATACAATAGTATATATAGAGTAATATAAATGTTATGTGAGATATTATGTGAGGTAAAGTCTTTACTGTGAAAATACAATAGTATATATAGAGTAATGTAAATGTTATGTGAGATATTATGTGAGGTAAAGCCTTTACTGTGAAAATACAATAGTATATATAGAGTAATATAAATGTTATGTGAGATATTATGTGAGGTAAAGTCTTTACTGTGAAAATACAATAGTATATATAGAGTAATGTAAATGTTATGTGAGATATTATGTGAGGTAAAGCCTTTACTGTGAAAATACAATAGTATATATAGAGTAATATAAATGTTATGTGAGATATTATGTGAGGTAAAGTCTTTACTGTGAAAATACAATAGTATATATAGAGTAATGTAAATGTTATGTGAGATATTATGTGAGGTAAAGCCTTTACTGTGAAAATACAATAGTATATATAGAGTAATGTAAATGTTATGTGAGATATTATGTGAGGTAAAGTCTTTACTGTGAAAATACAATAGTATATATAGAGTAATATAAATGTTATGTGAGATATTATGTGAGGTAAAGTCTTTACTGTGAAAATACAATAGTATATATAGAGTAATGTAAATGTTATGTGAGATATTATGTGAGGTAAAGTCTTTACTGTGAAAATACAATAGTATATATAGAGTAATGTAAATGTTATGTGAGATATTATGTGAGATAAAGCCTTTACTGTGAAAATACAATAGTATATATAGAGTAATGTAAATGTTATGTGAGATATTATGTGAGGTAAAGCCTTTACTGTGAAAATACAATAGTATATATAGAGTAATATAAATGTTATGTGAGATATTATGTGAGGTAAAGTCTTTACTGTGAAAATACAATAGTATATATAGAGTAATGTAAATGTTATGTGAGATATTATGTGAAGTAAAGCCTTTACTGTGAAAATATAATAGTATATATAGAGTAATGTAAATGTTATGTGAGGTAAAGCCTTTACTGTGAAAATATAATAGTATATATAGAGTAATGTAAATGTTATGTGAGGTAAAGCCTTTACTGTGAAAATACAATAGTATAAATAGAGTAATGTAAATGTTATGTGAGGTATTATGTGAAGTAAAGCCTTTACTGTGAAAATATAATAGTATATATAGAGTAATGTGAGATATTATGTGAGGTAAAGCCTTTACTGTGAAAATACAATAGTATATATAGAGTAATGTAAATGTTATGTGAGATATTATGTGAGGTAAAGCCTTTACTGTGAAAATACAATAGTATATATAGAGTAATATAAATGTTATGTGAGATATTATGTGAGGTAAAGACTTTACTGTGAAAATACAATAGTATATATAGAGTAATGTAAATGTTATGTGAGGTATTATGTGAGGTAAAGCCTTTACTGTGAAAATATAATAGTATATATAGAGTAATGTAAATGTTATATGAGGTAAAGCCTTTACTGTGAAAATATAATAGTATAAATAGAGTAATGTAAATGTTATGTGAGGTATTATGTGAGGTAAAGCCTTTACTGTGAAAATATAATAGTATATATAGAGTAATGTAAATGTTATGTGAGGTATTATGTGAGGTAAAGCCTTTACTGTGAAAATATAATAGTATATATAGAGTAATGTAAATGTTATGTGAGGTAAAGCCTTTACTGTGAAAATATAATAGTATATATAGAGTAATGTAAATGTTATATGAGGTAAAGCCTTTACTGTGAAAATACAATAGTATATATAGAGTAATGTAAATGTTAAAGAGTTAAATAATATATTTTTTAGATATTTTTTGTGAAAATAAAGTGGTTTAGAAATGATAATATCAGTGGAAGAGTGTGTATTGAAGAGGTTCTTGGAAATATGCGATGAGCGAGTGCTGTTTCTCTTTTACATGTAATCCTATGCATCTCTTTGACAGAGTCATATGTTGAAAATTATATCTTCTGTTAGGTCAGGTTTATCTTCTAGTGCTGCCTTCAGGAAATTAGATACAGTAGGGTTGGTGTAGGGGTTTCGCAGTAGCCTTTCTATATCAGGGAAGTTATTGATCCCTATTTTTATTTAAAAACTCAGATACCAAACATGATAATCATATGGTCACTCAAAAAAAATCAAACAGCTAACATTTTTTTTTAGTTAAATGGTGGATTTTCCAACAGAATAAATATTTTTAGTTTCCAAATTTCCCACAGATTTGTTTGTACATCATCACCACCACTATCACCACCACTATCACCACCACCATCACCACCATCACCACTACCATCACCACAACCACCACTACATCACCACACCACCACAACCACCACTATATCAC
>OZ024762.1:12685331-12690331 GCA_964016885.1 Eledone cirrhosa
AACTCACTCAATATGCAAATTAGGCTGCTCAGCCGTTAATTTTCATAAGGAAAGTATATACTTTCGAACGTTCAACTATCTGGCAGATGGGTAAACGGTGCTGATGATAGCTAACAAGCTTGAAACTAGTACATCGTTCCTGTGTCAGTGTTGAACAAAAAGGTGACGTGGTTGCCTTAACACCGTATGGCATAAATTCAGGCTGTTCGCTTTGTTGACAAACAAACGAACAAAGCGGCCGGCGTTATAATAAACGTAGGCTAAACTGATGCGTGCATATATGTATGTGTACCTGTATGCATATGTGTATATATATGTGTATATATATATATATATATGTATATATATGCATGCTACTGTACGTCTGTATACATATATGTATGTACGTATACATACATACTTACATTTAAGTAAGTGCCATACTAAGAGTGAGAAATGAAATTTCGTTTTCATTTTTTTTTATTTTTTTTTCAACTAATCGTTTTCGGTATGCCTGACCGATTTAACTCACTCAATATGCAAATTAGGCTGCTCAGCCGTTAATTTTCATAAGGAAAGTATATACTTTCGAACGTTCAACTATCTGGCAGATGGGTAAACGGTGCTGATGATAGCTAACAAGCTTGAAACTAGTACATCGTTCCTGTGTCAGTGTTGAACAAAAAGGTGACGTGGTTGCCTTAACACCGTATGGCATAAATTCAGGCTGTTCGCTTTGTTGACAAACAAACGAACAAAGCGGCCGGCGTTATAATAAACGTAGGCTAAACTGATGCGTGCATATATGTATGTGTACCTGTATGCATATGTGTATATATATGTGTATATATATATATATATATGTATATATATGCATGCTACTGTACGTCTGTATACATATATGTATGTACGTATACATACATACTTACATTTATATATATATATATATATATATATATATATGGATGCACATGGCTTAGTGTTTAGAGCATTGGCCTTGCAATTGATAGGTTGTGAGTTCAATTCTCAGACCGGGTGATGTGTTGTTTCCTTGAGCAAGACACTTTATTTCATGTTGCTCCAGTTTACTCAGCTGTAGAAATGAGATGATAGGGACTGGGGTCCCTATCATTCCACTGCAAAGTGGTCGTGGAGGTGCCACGGCAAAAAAAGCACCCAGCACTCACTGTAAATGAGGTTGGTGTTAGGAAGGGCATCCAGCTGTAGAAATCAAGCCAGAATCAGTTCCCGTCCCACCCTTGCAGGCAGGGAAAAAGCGGACGTAGAATGATGATGATAAAATGATGATGAAAGAAAACGAAAACTCAGTGATGCATCTGGACTTAATTTATTGCATGTTACAATTGTTTCGCCGGCAGGTAGCTCGAGTCAGGGTCCCTGTATGGATCTGGCTGACTATACAGCTGCAGGTTCTTTCAGACACGGGTATTTCGTTCGGAGCAAATTTTATCACTGGGGTGTTATCAAAAAACCCTCTTCCACTCTTGTCATGCCATTGGCTGTTTTTACTCCGTCCGACACACTTCAATGGAGTCATGCTGGGTTCAGCATCTCACACATCTGTTCACACTCCAGAGTAAGCACCCACACACACGTATATATATATATATATATATATATCATCATCATTGTTTAACGTCCATCTTCCACGCTTGCATGGGTTTGGACGGGAATTTTCCCATTTGAGGCAAGATTGGTTGTCTTGCTTGTATAGGACTGTCTGGCGGGTTTTCTGCGGCTGGATGCCATTCCTAACACCAACCACGTTTATGGTGTGGACTGGGAGGTTTTTACCGTGTTACCTACATGGCCACATTACAGCGTGGACTGTGTGTTTTTTTGTCGTGACACCTACACGACCTCATTTATTTCGGACTGGATGTTGTGGTACCAACATAACTTTACATCGAAAGGGGTGGTGTGGATGTGGTGGGGGTAGTGGAACGGGGGGGGGGGGTATTTTTGTTAAGAGGTGCCTACTGACTGTAGGTTTTGCTTTGTACTTAGGCAAGGCGGGTCTTCTGTATTACTGTGTAGCGCCAAAGATCTCATTCCAGTGACATTGTCTTGGAGAGGTGTAAGTGTGTGAGGTCGGAATTTATCAAGTCGTCCCAGGTTTTTCTGGGTCTGCCTACTCTGTGGCTACCATCTATTTTTATCGCCCTGCACTTTTTATACAGCTGTCGTCTTTCATGCGCATCACGTGACCGTACCAACGTAGTCTTCTCTCGAGTAAACAACATCTGATCCCTCTTATTCCTAATTTCTCCCTTAGTTCATTTATGCTTTGCCGTTAACGTATATTACTATTACACATCCAACGGAGCATGCAAGCTTCGTTCCTCTCCAGTCTGCGTATATCCTCTGCACACAATGCCCAGGTCTCACTGCCATGTAACATTGCTGTTTGTATGCAGGCATCATACAGCCTGCCTTTCATTTTTAGAGAGAACCCTTTAGCGGCCAATAGTGGTATAAGCTCTCTGAACTTTTTCCATCCCGTTCTGACTCTAGCTACTGTACTTTCAGAGCACCCTTCACCACTGCTGATTTTGTCACCCAGGTAACGGAAGGTGTCCACTATTTCTATAGAACCATTTGTGCAATGGAATGAGCTAGTATTCTGTGGGCACTTGCTGCTACTTATTGCACCTGAGCACCGGCCACATATAAAATCTATATTCTTAGTTAGCTTACCTGTGATCCCACTACATCTTTTATGCACCCATACTTTGCATTTGGGACATAAAATGGAGTTTCTGCCTACTCCTTTCCTACACACTGAGCATGGCCATTTCCCAGATGGGACCGGTGCCCTATTTTCCTTCCTACAAACTAGAACTTTAGTCTTAGACAGGTTAATTTTAAGGCCTTTTGATTCTAGGCCATGCTTCCATGTTTGGAATTTCTTTTCTAGTTCAGCCATTGATTCAGCTATGAGCGTTAGATCATCTGCGTATAGGAGTTCCCATGGGCAGCCGGTCTTGAACTCCTCTGTTATAGCCTGAAGGGCAATAATAAATAGTAGGGGGCTAAGAACGGAGCCCTGATGAACACCAACTTTTACGCTAAACTCTTCACTATATTTGCTGACTGTTTCTTTATACATGGCTTGTATAGCTCTCACAAGCCATTCATCAACACCTAGTTTTCTAAGAGCCCACCAGATAATGAAGCGGGGGACTCTGTCAAAGAACACTCCCTGAAACATAAGTATTACATGTGTAAAGTTTGAAAAGAGTCGGTTGGGTGGTTCTTGAGTTTTAGGGATTCAAACTCACACACACAGACAGACATCCTCAGTTTTATATATATAGGTATACACACACACACACACACACATATATATATATATATATATATATACACATACACCTCCCAGCCCCACACTGTAAATGTGGTTGCTGTTAGGAAGGGCATCCAGCTGTAGAAAACCCGCCAGACAGTCCTATGCGAGCAAGACAACCACTCTTGCTTCAAGTGGGAAAAACTCCCATCCAAACCCATGCAAGCGTGGAACATGGACGTTAAACAATGATGATGATGATGATGATACACACACACACACACACACATATATATATATATATATATATATATATATATTAAAGAGTTAAACAATAATCAATGAGTATATCAAAGAATGAGTTTTACAGTAGATTGGAAGCACTCTACGGCTAAAATAATTTTCCAGAGTTATTAATATTAAAATACAAATATTAATAAAATAGATGTTCTTTTTATCAATTACATTTTATTATACATATTTCAGATGTACAACAGTACGTCCTCATCAAACAAAATATAATGATACATGACATACCCTGAGATGTTAAATGGTCAAGATTTAATCAAGGTAGTCACTTGACTACCTTGATTAATTTTGTCTGATGAGGACGTACTGTTGTGCATCTGATATATGTATAATAAAATGTAATTGATAAAAAGAACATCTATTTTATTAATATTAGTATTTTAATATATATATTTATATATATATATATAGTAATAATAATAAATTTGAAGACTAAAATCCAAAGAGGGCTCGATACGGATAAATATATATCAAATATATAAGAACCGTAGAGCAAATATTTATTAAAATAACAGATTAAAGTTTAAGCAAAGAATCGCTGCTTTCACCCTTAACGGGATCTTCTGAAACTAATATATATATATATATATCATCATCATCATCATCATTTTACGTCCGCTTTTCCCTGCTTGCAAGGGTGGGACGGGTCTTATTCAGCACAGCATCTCTCCACTCGTCACGGTCCCTCGTCATCTCCACCGTGGGCTTCAATGATCTGAGGTCTGTTCTCACCACCTCCGCCCATGTTTTTCGTGGTCTACCTCTACCACGTCTTCCCTCAACTGGCATTTCCTGGCACTTCTTCACCCATCGGTCATCCTCCATGCGCATCACATGTCCATACCACCTCAGTCTCCTCTCCCGTACACTACATTCTATCCCTCTCAGACACAGTTTCTCTCTCAACACATTTATGCTGGGTCGTTCACGCACATTTACACTGCACATCCAACGGAGCATGCTTGCCTCATTTCTCTCCAGCCGTCGCATATCCTCTGCGGTTGCTGCCCATGTCTCACTACCATGCAGCATCGCGCTCCTCACACAGGCATCATACAACCGGCCTTTCGTACGCAGGGAGATATATATATGTATATATATATATACATATATATATACACATATATATATGTATACATATATATATACATATATATATATATACATATATATATGTATATATATATCATCTTTCTAGCGGGTCCGGGTAAGCTTTTTGCATTTTATGATTTATTGATTTATTGATATTTTATCTGAGTGACCTGAATCTTCCAGATCGTAATTTTTCGGTCGTATGGTTGATTTTAGACATGATCTATGTGTGTTGGTATTTTAACGATAGTTATAGCTCTGATTTATCTGAATTATTGAGCCCTCTGCCACTCATATCGAATTTTGTTTATCG
>OZ024762.1:12697118-12699618 GCA_964016885.1 Eledone cirrhosa
TGTCACTGGACCGAGATCTTTGGCGCTACACAATAATAGAGAGACCTGCCTTACCTAAGTGCAAAGTGAAACCTACTACAGTCAGTAGGCAGCTCTAACAATACACCCCCGTCCCACTACCCCCACCCCATCCACACCACCCCTTTCAATGTAAAGTTATGTGGGTACCACAACATCCAGCCCGAAACAATTGAGATCGTGTAGGTGTCACGACAAAAAAACACACAGTCCACGCTGTAATGTGGCCGTGTAGGCAACACGGTAAAAACCTCCCAGCCCCACACTGTAAATGTGGTTGGTGTTAGGAAGGGCATCCAACTGTAGAAAACCTGCCAGACAGTCCTATGCGAGCAAGACAACCACTCTTGCCTCAAGTGGGAAAAACTCCCGTCCAAACCCATGCGAGCATGGAATATGGACGTTAAACGAAGATGATGATGATATTATATATATATATATATATATATAATTGATCATTATCCTCATTTTATGTTTTATGTCCTTTTTTTTTATATATCAACAATTTTAGAAGACGATGACGAAGAGGATCAGAGAGAAACTCTACCTAGCCGCCGGTCAAACTGCACTCGTTGAAGGTATATTTGATCTTCATTTGTTTACTCTTTAGTTACCAACCTGGCCAAAACCAGCCCTAGTTCTATCAAATAAAACCACCTATTATAAAGAGTTCCTATTTAACCCTTTAGTTACCAACCTGGCCAAAACCAGCCCTAGTTCTATCAAATAAAACCACCTATTATAAAGAGTTCCTATTTAACCCTTTAGTTACCAACCTGGCCAAAACCAGCCCTAGTTCTATCAAATAAAACCACCTATTATAAAGAGTTCCTATTTAACCCTTTAGTTACCAACCTGGCCAAAACCAGCCCTAGTTCTATCAAATAAAACCACCTATTATAAAGAGTTCCTATTTAACCCTTTAGTTACCAACCTGGCCAAAACCAGCCCTAGTTCTATCAAATAAAACCACCTATTATAAAGAGTTCCTATTTAACCCTTTAGTTACCAACCTGGCCAAAACCAGCCCTAGTTCTATCAAATAAAACCACCCATTATAAATGTTTCCAATTTAAATTAAAATCAACCAACATAATTTGATATCTGTGTATTGGAACTTAATTTATTGCGTGCAGTGGAACAACGGGAAATAATAATAATAATAATTGTTTCTACTTTTGGCACAAGGCCAGCCAATACCCAGTGTATTACTGGTACTTTATTTTATCGACCCCGTAAGGATGAAAGGCAAAGTTAACCTTGGCGAGATTTGAACTCAGAATGGCAAGGGCCGTACTCTATGTGTCAAAGCATGGCATCCAACCCTCTACCGATACTGTCAATCCACCTAATAATAATAATAATATTATTGTGTACAGTGCTCAGGTGCACTACAACTCATCAAAGGTGCATGTATAGTACATAGAATAATATACCAATGTCAGGGAAGTGAATAGTGTATGATACATGTGTGCGTGTGTATGGAGGGGGAATATTAGGTGTAGTGAAGTGTTTTGCTGAAGAACACAACACACAATCTAGTCCAGGAATTGAACCCACCACAACATGATGGTAGGTGTAACACCCTTACCTCAGGAACAACATGGATTGGAGTATGTTTTGTTGAAGAACACAACACACAACCCAGTGGATTAGCAATAGAGCATTGGACAACATGCTTTATGATATAGGGTTATGCCTATTTACGTTTTGAGTTCAAATCTTGCCGAGGTTAACTTTGCCTTTCATCCTTACGGAGGTCGATAAAATAAAGTACCAGTAATACACTGAGGTCTATTTAATCGACTTTCCCGTCTTCCCTTCAAATTTGTTGGTCTTGTGTCTAAATCAGAAATCGATCTTTTTGCCAGGTGAAGAGGAACGAGAAAGGGGAGACCCCTTTACACCGGGCATGTATTGAGGGCAATCTGAAACGTGTAGAGCTTCTTATTAAACAGGTATGTCTTAAACTATACTTCCACATACTATCACTGGGCTTCTTATTTCTTCTTCTTTCCTTCTTCTTTATCTTCTTTTCCTTCTTCTTTTCCTCTTTCTTTTCCTTCTTCTAAAGTGAAAGGGATTTTATCCTAAAATATATTGACCTAGAAAGAACGCTGTATATATCATAGACACACACACACACACTAACATAGGCACACTAACAGACACACACACACTAACATAGAAACACACACACTCACACACACACTAACATAGACACACACACTCACACACACTGACATAGACATACACACACACACTAACATAGATACACTAACAGACACACACACACTAACATAGACACACACACACTAACATACTCACACACACACACACACACTAAGATAGACACACACACACGCACCACACACTAACAGACACACACACGCACACACACACTAACATAGACACACACACACGCGCACACACTAACATAGACACACACACACTCACACTAACATAGACATACTAACATAGA
>OZ024762.1:12702118-12709618 GCA_964016885.1 Eledone cirrhosa
CTGGTTTTGTCATTGGACTGTGGCCCTGCTGGGGCACTGCCTTCCTTTACTGTATATGTACCTATATGTGTGAGGCGGTAGTGGTGGTGGTGGTCGTAGTGGTGGTGGTGGTCGTGGTCATGGTGGTGGTGGTGGTGGCGGTGGTGGTAGTGATATTGGTGGTAGTTGTGACAATGGTAGTAGTAGTGGTGGTGGTAGTGGTGGTGGTAGTAGTGATAGTGGTGGTGGTGGTGGTAGTGGTGGTGGTAGTAGTGATAATGGTGGTGGTGGTGGTAGTAGTGGTAGTGGTGGTGGTGGTAGTAGTAGTGGTGGTTGTAGTAGTGGTGGTGGTGGTGGTGGTGGTGGTCGTGGCCGTGGCGGTGGTGGCAGTGGTGGTGGTAGTGTTATTGGTGGTAGTTGTGACACTGGTAGTAGTGGTGGTGGTGGTGGTAGTGATAGTGGTGGTAGTGGTGGTGGTGGTGGTGGCGGTAGTAGTGGTGGTGGTGGTAGTTGTGACAATGGTAGTGGTGGTGGTGGTAGTAGTGATAGTGGTGGTGGTGGTGGTGGTGGTGGCAGTGGTGGTGGTGGTAATAGTGGTGGTTGTAGTAGAGGTGGTGTAGTAGTAGTGGTGGTAGTAGTAGTAGTGGAGATGTAGAATTTACCAGAAGACAATCCCGGATGTGAAGTGAATTCTTCGAAGTTTATTGGTTGTCAGCAGCAGCTACTACTACTACCACCATTACTACTACTACTAGCATTACTACTACCACTACTGCTACTACTAATACCATTACTAACACTATTACTAACACTATTACTAGTGCTGCTACTACTACTACTAATACTACGACCATTACTGCTAACACTACTACTACTACTATCACCACCACTACTACTACCACCACAACTACTACTACTACTACCTCTACTACTACTACTACTACTACTACCAGTACTACTACTACTACTACTGCTAACACCACCACCACCACCACTACTACTACTACTACCACCAATACTACCACCACCACCACTACTACTACTACTACCACTGCTAACACCACCACTACCACCACCACCACCACCACCACCATCACTACTACTACTACCACTACTACTAATACTACTACTACTACCACTGCTAACACCACCACTACCACCACCACCACCACCACCACCACCACTACTACTACTACCACTACTACTAATACTACTACTACTACCACTGCTAACACCACCACCACTACTACCACCACCACCTCCACTACTACTACTACTACTATGTATGTTTTTGTATGTTTCAGGAGCGAACTGCTCTGTCGTATTTGATGGAATGGCGAGAGAACTGTGATGATGTTGATGTGGAGGCTGAGATGCAGTACCAATGGATGGTTAGACACCTACAGGAGAAGATGGGGATCTCAGGTAAATAAAGGACCACCCCTCAAACCCTTCACCCCTCCCAAGGCAACGTGCATTCAAACATCTTAGTCCTGGAATCTGACACCATCACAGTAGACATGTCCAACACCGTCAAGGTTGACAATTCCAACACCGTCACGGTTGACGACTCCAACACCGTCAAGGTTGACAAGTCCAACTCCGTCACAGTTGACAAGTCCAACACCGTCACGGTTGACGAGTCCAACACCATCACGGTTGACAACTCCAACACCATCATGGTCTACAAGTCCAACACCCTAACCACCAGGCCATGCGCCCTTCACTAAAAAAATAACAACGGAAACACTGCTATATATTTTTTTACAGTCCTTGACAGAGCAAGGGACAGTGGGGCCAACCCTGGTCAGACTTGGCTCTGGTCCTTGACGGAGCAAGGGACAGTGGGGCCAACCCTGGTCAGACTTGGCTCTGGTCCTTGACGGAGCAAGGGACAGTGGGGCCAACCCTGGTCAGACTTGGCTCTGGTCCTTGACGGAGCAAGGGACAGTGGGGCCAACCCTGGTCAGACTTGGCTCTGGTCCTTGACGGAGCAAGGGACAGTGGGGCCAACCCTGGTCAGACTTGGCTCTCGTCCTTGACGGAGCAAGGGACAGTGGGGCCAACCCTGGTCAGACTTGGCTCTGGTCCTTGACGGAGCAAGGGACAGTGGGGCCAACCCTGGTCAGACTTGGCTCTGGTCCTTGACGGAGCAAGGGACAGTGGGGCCAACCCTGGTCAGACTTGGCTCTCGTCCTTGACGGAGCAAGGGACAGTGGGGCCAACCCTGGTCAGACTTGGCTCTGGTCCTTGACAGAGCAAGGGACAGTGGGGCCAACCCTGGTCAGACTTGGCTCTGGTCCTTGACAGAGCAAGGGACAGTGGGGCCAACCCTGGTCAGACTTGGCTCTGGTCCTTGACAGAGCAAGGGACAGTGGGGCCAACCCTAGTCAGACTTGGCTCTGGTCCTTGACAGAGCAAGGGACAGTGGGGCCAACCCTAGTCAGACTTGGCTCTGGTCCTTGACAGAGCAAGGGACAGTGGGGCCAACCCTAGTCAGACTTGGCTCTGGTCCTTGACAGAGCAAGGGACAGTGGGGCCAACCCTAGTCAGACTTGGCTCTGGTCCTTGACAGAGCAAGGGACAGTGGGGCCAACCCTAGTCAGACTTGGCTCTGGTCCTTGACAGAGCAAGGGACAGTGGGGCCAACCCTAGTCAGACTTGGCTCTGGTCCTTGACAGAGCAAGGGACAGTGGGGCCAACCCTGGTCAGACTTGCCTCTGGTCCTTGACAGAGCAAGGGACAGTGGTGCCAACCCTGGTCAGACTTGGCTCTGGTCCTTGACAGAGCAAGGGACAGTGGGGCCAACCCTGGTCAGACTTGGCTCTGGTCCTTGACAGAGCAAGGGACAGTGGGGCCAACCCTGGTCAGACTTGGCTCTGGTCCTTGACAGAGCAAGGGACAGTGGGGCCAACCCTGGTCAGACTTGGCTCTGGTCCTTGACAGAGCAAGGGACAGTGGGGCCAACCCTGGTCAGACTTGGCTCTGGTCCTTGACGGAGCAAGGGACAGTGGGGCCAACCCTGGTCAGACTTGGCTCTGGTCCTTGACAGAGCAAGGGACAGTGGGGCCAACCCTGGTCAGACTTGGCTCTGGTCCTTGACAGAGCAAGGGACAGTGGGGCCAACCCTGGTCAGACTTGGCTCTGGTCCTTGACGGAGCAAGGGACAGTGGGGCCAACCCTGGTCAGACTTGGCTCTGGTCCTTGACGGAGCAAGGGACAGTGGGGCCAACCCTGGTCAGACTTGGCTCTGGTCCTTGACAGAGCAAGGGACAGTGGGGCCAACCCTGGTCAGACTTGCCTCTGGTCCTTGACAGAGCAAGGGACAGTGGGGCCAACCCTAGTCAGACTTGCCTCTGGTCCTTGACGGAGCAAGGGACAGTGGGGCCAACCCTGGTCAGACTTGGCTCTGGTCCTTGACAGAGCAAGGGACAGTGGGGCCAACCCTGGTCAGACTTGGCTCTGGTCCTTGACAGAGCAAGGGACAGTGGGGCCAACCCTGGTCAGACTTGGCTCTGGTCCTTGACAGAGCAAGGGACAGTGGGGCCAACCCTAGTCAGACTTGGCTCTGGTCCTTGACAGAGCAAGGGACAGTGGGGCCAACCCTGGTCAGACTTGGCTCTGGTCCTTGACAGAGCAAGGGACAGTGGGGCCAACCCTGGTCAGACTTGGCTCTGGTCCTTGACAGAGCAAGGGACAGTGGGGCCAACCCTGGTCAGACTTGGCTCTGGTCCTTGACGGAGCAAGGGACAGTGGGGCCAACCCTGGTCAGACTTGACTCTGGTCCTTGACGGAGCAAGGGACAGTGGGGCCAACCCTAGTCAGACTTGGCTCTGGTCCTTGACGGAGCAAGGGACAGTGGGGCCAACCCTAGTCAGACTTGGCTCTGGTCCTTGACGGAGCAAGGGACAGTGGGGCCAACCCTGGTCAGACTTGCCTCCTGACGTGGACGACCTGTCTAACGCATTCTTGCAAGCATGGGAAAATGGATGCTGAATGGTGATGATGATGATGGTGACGTTGATGGTGGTGGTGGTGGTGGTGATGGTGACGGTGGTGGTAATGGTGATAGTGATGATGGTAGTGGTGGTGATGGTGATGATGGTAGTGGTGGTGATGGTGATGGTGACGTTGATGGTGGTGGTTATGGTGACGGTGGTGGTGATGGTGATAGTGATGATGGTAGTAGTGGTGATGGTGATGATGGTAGTGATGTTGATGATGGTGCTGATGATGGTAGTGGTGATGATGATGATGATGATGATGATGATGATGGTGGTGGTGGTGATCTTTGTTCCAAGTTTATCGTTATACCAACATACTAGACTTACTGGTGCCATTGGGCTGTTTGGTATTGTGGACACTTACAACAACAACAACAACAACAACAATGTCCACCAACTGGTAGACGTGTATATCTGTGTGATTATATCTGTATGTGTGTGTGTGTATATATCTGTGTATGTATAAATCTGTGTGTATGTTTGTATATATATATATATATATACCGGTCTGATGTGTTGTTTTCTTGCTCAAGGAAACAACACATCAGACCGGGTGATGTGTTGTTTCCTTGAGCAAGAGACTTTATTTCACATTGCTCCAGTTTACTCAGCTGTAGAAATGAGATGATAGGGACTGGGGTCTCTATCATTCCACTGCAAAGTGGTCATGGAGGTGCCACGGCAAAAAAAAAAGCACCCAGCACTCACTGTAAAATGAGGTTGGTGTTAGGAAGGGCATCCAGCTGTAGAAATCATGCCAGAATCAGTTCCCGTCCCACCCTTGCAAGCAGGGAAAAGCGGACGTAAAATGAAATGAAATGAATGATGATATATCTGTGTATGTATATCTATGTGTGTGTATGTATAACTGAATATGTATATCTGTGTATCTGTGTGTGTGTATATATATCTGTGTGTGTATATATATATATGTGTGTATGTATATCTGTGTATATGTATATATCTATGTGTGTAACTGTGTGTTACAGTATTCATCTTTTCCATCTGTTCATCTCCACCAGATGTCACCATTCTGCACCGGACCCCAGATGTAAGATGTAATGACAATTCTGATGATAATGAAAGTCCCTCCATGCTTAGTGCAACATCCCGCAGGATGACAGACAGAAGAAGGAGAAGAAAGCAGAACGAGTAAATATCTTAAAACTCTTAACATCTTGTAACAATTCAGCAGAAAATGTCTAAGAACAAGGCTGTTAATTCAAATGTTTATAGTATCTTTACTGGTGGACAGATTGTAAAGATTTGTAGTTTTAAAGACTTCAATTTTTAATGGGATGTTATCTAAGTCATGTAGTTTTCAAGAAAGTTTTAACAATTGTTTCTACTTTTGGCACACGGCCAGCAATTACCCCAGTACATTACTGGTACTTTATTTTATCGACTCCGTAAGGATGAAAGGCAAAGTTAACCTCGGCGGGATTTGAACTCAAACTATAAAGGGGCGTAACTCTAGGCTGCAAAGCATGGCGTCCGACCCTCTATCTGTACTGCCAATCCCTCACCCCCAAGAAAGTTTTAATAATGTGGTTTGTTAATTCAAATGTTTATAGTATCTTTACTAGTGGACAGATTATTGTGAAAATATTCAGTAAACTAAACTAAAGACTAATTTTTAACATGACACGGTCATAGTGTTTTGTTTTTCAAGAATGTCTTACCCATATTTTGTCATGCTACCAATACTCTCACATTACGAGAAATAAGGTCATAACCGATTTCTTCTCGGGTAGGAAGGAGAGAAAGACAGAGGAAGTACCCACTCCTGTACAGGACTGGTAGTTCTTTTTTGTTATTGACCTTAAAAGAATGAATAAAGAACAATTCCATCTCACTCTCTCTCTCCGTCTATGTGTGTGTCTATATATATATATATATATATATATGTGTGTGTGTGTATATATATATATATATATATATATATATATGTATGTATATATATATATATATATGTGTGTATATATATATATGTATATATATATGTGTGTATATATATATATGTATATATATATGTGTGTATATATATATATATGTATATATATATATGTGTGTATATATATATATGTGTGTATATATATGTGTGTATATATATATATGTATATATATATGTGTGTGTGTATATATATATATGTATATATATATATATATGTGTGTATATATATATATGTGTATATATATATGTATATATATATATATGTGTATATGCATATATATGTATATATGTGTATATGTATATATATGTGTGTATGGGATGGAAGAAGTTTAGGGAACTACTACCACTGCTAGCTGCAAAAGGCTTCTCCCTCAGAATGAAAGGCAGACTGTATGATGCGTGTATCTGAACAGCGATGTTGCATGGTAGTGAGACCTGGGCGCTGAAGGTGGAAGACTTACGTAGATTAGAGAGAAACGAAGCCTGCATGCTCCGATGGATGTGTAACAGTAATATACGTGAACGACAAAGCATAAAGGAATTGAGAGAGAGACTGAGCATAAGAGGAATCAAATGCTGCGTGCAGGAGAGGCGGTTACGCTGGTATGGACATGTGATGCGTATGAAGGATGACAGCTGCATAAAAAGGTGCAGAGCACTAGAAGTTGATGGAAACCGCGGAGTGGGGAGACCCAAGATGACTTGGGATGAGGTGATAAAAGCCGACCTTACCCAACTACACCTCTCAAAGTCAATGACACACGACCGTGACTTCTGGCGTCACGCAGTAATACAGGGTACCCGACCTCCCATGGGTACATGCTGAAGCATATAAACAATATGCCCCCCCCCACCGCAAGGTGGTCGTGGAGGTGCCACGGCAAAAAAGCACCCAGCCCACACTGTAAAGTGGACGTGTAGGCGCCACGAAAAAGCACCCAGCACTCACTGTAAATGAGGTTGGTGTTAGGAAGGGCATCCAGCTGTAGAAATCAAGCCAGATCATTTCCTGTATGAGCAAGGCATGGTCAGCCGACCAGACACTGCCCACAACAGGACAACCCGTCTAACCCATGCTAGCGTGGAAGAACGGACGTAAAACGGTGATGATGATGATGATGATGTGTATATATATATAAAAATTTTGGATAGAGTCATCCCACAAATAAGAAAACACGTTATTTTACCACTCTGGGAAAACACTTCCCAGGTAATTAACTGGTTTAAAAATATTAGATGTAAATCTTCTGCTTCATTTCTACAATTTGATATAGATAATTACTATTCTTCTATATCACCTATACTCCTGAACAAAGCATTGATATTTGCTAAAAATAGATCTAACTTAACTTTGGATGACATTAATATTATTACACATGCTAGACTAACACTTATTGAATTTCAGAATGAATACTGGACCAGAAACACATATAGTAATCTATTTGATATTACTATGGGTTCAAGCGATTCCGCCCAAATTACTGATCTTGTGGGCCTCTTTCTCCTTTTCAACATAAATGCCTCCTTTCCCCACCTTAAAGGTGGTTTATATCGTGATGACTG
>OZ024762.1:12714618-12719618 GCA_964016885.1 Eledone cirrhosa
TGAGAGGTGTAGTTGGGTAAGGTCGGCTTTTATCACCTCATCCCAAGTCATCTTGGGTCTCCCCACTCCGCGGTTTCCATCAGCTCTGCACCTTTTTATGCAGCTGTCATCCTTCATACGCATCACATGTCCATACCAGCGTAACCGCCTCTCCTGCACGCAGCATTTGATTCCTCTTATGCTCAGTCTCTCTCTCAATTCCTTTATGCTTTGTCGTTCACGTATATTACTGTTACACATCCATCGGAGCATGCAGGCTTCGTTTCTCTCTAATCTACGTAAGTCTTCCACCTTCAGCGCCCAGGTCTCACTACCATGCAACATCGCTGTTCGGATACACGCATCATACAGTCTGCCTTTCTTTCTGAGGGAGAAGCCTTTTGCAGCTAGCAGTGGTAGTAGTTCCCTAAACTTCTTCCATCCCGTTCTTACCCTAGTTATTGTACTTTCTGAGCACCCACCTCCGTTGCTAATTCGGTCACCTAGGTAGCAGAAGCTGTCTACTGTTTCTACAGGGCCCTCCCAGAGATTGGTGGTACTTGTTTCCTGTGGCTGTTTGCTTGCTGTTTCAGCACAGCTGCTGCATGTGAATCCTACATTCTTAATTAAGCTTCCTGAGATCCCGCTACATCTCTTGTGTACCCATTGTTTGCATTTGGGGCAGAGAATGGAGTTCCTACCTACACCTTTCCTACATACTGAGCAAGGCCATTTCCCTGAGGGGATCTGGGTTCTGTTTTCTCGTCTACTTATAAGGACCTTAGTCTTTGTCATGTTGACTTTGAGGCCCTTTCTCTCTAGTCCCTGCTTCCAGGTTTGGAATTTATTCTCTAGTTCTACCATAGATTCAGCTATGAGTGCGAGGTCATCAGCATACAGGAGTTCCCATGGGCATCCGGTCTTAAACTCCTTCGTTATTGCCTGCAGGACTATGATGAACAGGAGAGGGCTAAGAACAGAGCCTTGGTGGACCCCAACCTGTACGCTAAATTCCTCGCTATACTCATTGCCAATCCTAACTTTGCTGACTGCTCCCCTATACATGGCTTGTACCGCTTTCACAAGCCATTCATCTACTCCTAGTTTTCTAAGAGCCCACCAGATTACTGCACGTGGAACTCTGTCAAAGGCTTTCTCAAGGTCGACAAATGCCAAGTAGAGTGGCTTACTTTTAGCTAGGTACTTTTCCTGTAATTGCCTCACAAGGAAGAGGGCATCAGTGGTGCCTTTCCCTGGTACAAACCCAAATTGCATCTCGTCTATATTCACCCGGTCCCTAATCAGCTGTGCTATAACTCTTTCTGTTACTTTCATGACCTGGTCCATCAACTTTATACCTCTATAGTTTCCTCTATCTAGTGCATCGCCTTTACCTTTGTAGCAGTTGACAATGATGCTACTGCACCAATCTTTTGGTATGGCCCCCTCTAGTATTACCTGGTTAACGATACGTGTGGTTATAGTGTGACCTACAGACCCAGATGCCTTCAGCATCTCGGCAGCTATACCCGATGGACCGGTTGCCTTCCCTATCTTCATATCTCTGATTGCCTTACTTACTACGCTGCCGTATGTGTATGTATATATATGTATATATATATATATATGTGTATATATATATATATATATGTATATGTATGTATATCGATGTATATTTTATATTTTACTTGTTTATATGTGTATATGTATGTATATATGTATGTGTGTGTATATATATATATATATATATATATATTTTCTTGATATATTTCTTTTTTCTTTTTCTTTTCTTTTTATTTCTAAATTTATAGATACATTTATAAATAGGCAGTCTGTTGACACCAGTGAATACTGACCTCTTCCCCCCCCCCCCCACCTAATTTCTGTATCTGGATCTAAATATGTGTGGCAGTGTTTATGTGCGCGCATTAATGTCCATATGCTTATGATAATACTATATACACATATATATGTATGTGGGTGTGTGTGTGTGTATGTATGTTCGTGGTTGTGTGTATGTTTATGCGTATACGCGCGTGTGTGTGTGAATGTACGTATATGTGTGAGTATATGAATGCGTGTGTATATTTGTTTTTATGTTTATGTGTGTATGCGTGTTTTATCTGTAGATTATGGACATACAGAGACATTAGCCTTGAATTTTTGTATTTACATACATCTTTTTGGCATGCGTATGCATGTGAACATATATCTTTATGCATATCAGTGAACGAAGTTAATTACATATATACACACACCTAACTGTATAAACTTTTTGTATTTTCATTGGTCAATTTGAACTCTGTTCCCAAACAGACCTGTAATTTTGAATTGTTGTTATTATCAATAAATATATTTCATTATTTCTGAAGACGGCATATATATGTGTTGGTATGTATATTTAATCTTGATAGTTTGTATAATTTTGTATAATTTTGTACATAGATCTGTTGAATATGCATGCCAATTCTAACACATATATATCCTAGAAACGATCGTTAAATAATGAACTTTTTTTGTTTAATATAAGGAACTGTTTCATTGTTTTATTCATTATTTTTTTAATATTTTATATATATATATATATGTATATGCATATATATGTATATGCATATATATGTATATATGTGTATATGTATATATATATGTGTGTGTGTGTGTATATATATATGTATATGCATATATATATGTATATATGTATATGTATATATATATGTATATATGTATATATATATATATGTATATATATGTATATATATATATGTATATATATATGTATATATGTATATATATATATATATATGTATATATATATATATATATATGTATATATATATATATATGTATATGTATACATATATGTATATGTATACATATATGTATATGTATACATATATGTATATGTATACATATATGTATATATATATATATGTATATATATGTATATATATGTGTATATATATATGTATATATATCATCATCATCATCATCACCGTTTTACGTCCGTTCTTCCACGCTAGCATGGGTTAGACGGGTTGTCCTGTTGTGGGCAGTGTCTGGTCGGCTGACCATGCCTTGCTCATACAGGAACTGATTTGGCTTGATTTCTACAGCTGGATGCCCTTCCTAACACCAACCTCATTTACAGTGAATGCTGGGTGCTTTTTCGTGGCGCCTACACGTCCACTTTACAGTGTGGGCTGGGTGCTTTTTTACCATGGTGCCTACATGTCCACTTTACAGTGTGGGCTGGGTGCTTTTTTGCTGTGGCACCTCCACGACCACCTTGCGGTGGGGGGTGTGGGGGCGTATTGTCTATATGCTTCAGCTTGTACCCATGGGAGGTCGGGTACTCTGTATTACTGCGTGACGCCAGAGGTCACGGTCGTGTGTCATTGCCTTTGAGAGGTGTAATTGGGTAAGGTCGGCTTTTATCACCTCATCCCAGGTCATCTTGGGTCTCCCCACTCCGCGGTTGGGTAAAAGCTGAAGCATATAGACAATATGCATCATGTGACCATACCAACGTAGTCTTCTCTCGAGTAAACAACATCTGATCCCTCTTATTTCTAATTTTTCCCTTTAGACTATATATATATATGTCCTGGGGGTAGACTGTATATATATGTCCCGGAGGTAGACTGTATATATATATGCCGGAGGTAGACTGTATATATATATATATATCCTTACTTCCACTCTCTTTTTTTTTTTTCAGGAATCTATCACAGTTTATTGAAGAAGATATTTCCACCGAAGGATCATCATCAGACACAGAGGGACACTTAGACAACAACGACAGTAACAGCAACATTATTGAGGAAGAATCAGCCACTGCTGCGTACATGAATGCTATGTCGTCTGTCAGAAGCAGCGCAAGACACCGCTTGCACAATAACGACTGCAACAGCAACAACAACAGCAACAACAACAACAACAACAACAACAACAGCAACAGCAGCCACAAATCTTTGCAGAGACGGCGTCACAAAGGAGGATTAAATAAGTCGGCTTTGATATCATCGGAGAGATTTATCGATAGCGACTGGCTTGTCGAGGATATGCAGCCATCCAAGCGGAAACGTGTCGCAGCAAGGGGCAATTATTTTACTACAGGTTCGGCCGTACGGAACAACTCCGACAACAAGAACAAGAATATTTCGGCCGACTCTGTTGCAGCAGCTCCTGCAAAACCATCTTCTCTATCTTCTTATTCAAAACGTTTGAAGTCGTCGTCAAAGCAATATTCTGTTGTTGCCGACGACGACCATGATGATGATGATGATGATAATGATAATGATGATGATGATTACGATGATGAAGAACGCTGTGGATTCGATGACAGCATTACCGGTAGTAACCTCCCAGATCCATTTATCTCTGATATTGATTTAACAAACACCACCGCCAGCAGCGGCACCATCAGCAGCACCGCCACCGGTCAGCAGTGGGGCAGCAACAGATTCAGTTCCTCGTTAATATCAGCACCGAACCACGGGGCCGCCACACCAACACCGATGTTTAATTGGAGTTCTGATCTCCGTTTGTCTGACACCGCTGACACCCTCGGCTCAGTACAGCAGCAGCCGTCATCCTCTGTCTACTCTTCCACCTTCATACCACCACCATTGTCATCATCATCATCATCATCATCATCTACAACATTACCACTAAGAACTGACAGCGTTGCTTATGGCACAGTCCACCCGTTCACCAAAGTGTTTGTGAAGGTCGGCACGCTGTGCTTCTGTGTGCCTCTTGCCCCCAGGTGAGTCCAATATACCATGTGTCCCCTATTATAAGCCCTACCCCTACAAAGTAACCCCTAGCATTATTTTTATGTTACTGTCCAATATAAATCCTGCCCTGAAAATATATATATATGTATGTATCATCATCATCATCATCATCATCATCATCATCACCGTTTTACATCCGTTCTTCCACGCTAGCACGGGTTAGACGGGTTGTCCTGTTGTGGGCAGTGTCTGGTCGGCTGACCATGCCTTGCTCATACAGGA
>OZ024762.1:12722118-12729618 GCA_964016885.1 Eledone cirrhosa
TGAATTAATTATGTGAGATATTATGTGAGGTAAAGCCTTTACTGTGAAAATACAATAGTATATATAGAGTAATGTAAATGTTATGTGAGATATTATGTGAGGTAAAGCCTTTACTGTGAAAATACAATAGTATATATAGAGTAATGTAAATGTTATGTGAGATATTATGTGAGGTAAAGCCTTTACTGTGAAAATACAATAGTATCATCATCATCATCATTTCATTTTACGTCCGCTTTTCCCTGCTAGCAAGGGTGGGACAGGAACTGATTCTGGCTTGATTTCTACAGCTGGATGCCCTTCCTAACACCAACCTCATTTACAGTGAGTGCTGGGTGCTTTTTTGCCGTGGCACCTCCACGACCACTTTGCAGTGGAATGATATGGACCCCAGTCCCTATCATCTCATTTTTACAGCTGAGTAAACTGGAGCAATGTGAAATAAAGTGTCTTGCTCAAGGAAACAACACATCACCCGGTCTGAGAATTGAACTCACAACCTTTCGATTGCAAGGCCAATGCTCTAACCATTAAGCCATGTGCCTCCATATATAGAGTATATATAGAGTAATGTAAATGTTATGTGAGGTAAAGCCTTTACTGTGAAAATACAATAGTATATATAGAGTAATGTAAATGTTATGTGAGATATTATGTGAGGTAAAGCCTTTACTGTGAAAATATAATAGTATATATAGAGTGGTTTCTTTATTTGCCACTAGGGCACAAAAGGTAGGGACAGATACAAGGGGGGAAGTTTACATATAATTAACGAGTACAAAAATATAACAATGAAATAACAACAACAAACGAAGTCCTCAATAGGGAGGGGGCATTAACATGGGTCGCACACACCCCGGAAAAAATGTGTAACCCTTCTCCTCAGGAGCACAAAGAGTAGGTGCTTCCCTCGTCTCCGCTTTTTCCTCTTCTTTCACCTACAGGCTGATATAGAGAGAAGACCCATTCACTCTGGCCATTCTCCCTACTTTCACCCACCTTTCATAAAACTTGCTGGGGTAGAGCACCTCTCTCTCCATTCTGATCCTTCTTTTAAAATGGTATTTGAAAAAGGGGACCAGTTGTTGGCCGGAGAGAAAGGTGTCTGACCTCAGCCCTTTCAGCCTCGTCCACCATACAACTTCTTTAGCCATGGCTACCACACAGAGAAAAACCGCCTCTCCTTCGTTTTTGAAAGGGGGAGGCGGTTTGATCGTGACAATGGACTCGGTGGTCAACCGGATTGGTCCCACCCTCGACAGTAGTCGTTCCACATAGCCCCACAGGTCAGCAATGCCTGGGCAGTGTACGAATGCGTGCGCAACGGTTTCGTCATCATGCACGCATCTCGGACAGATCTTATTCAAAGGATCTCTACCCAGGCTCCCATGCCTGTGGAGCTTGTCTCGAACGGGTAGAGCCCCTCGGTAGCACTGCCAAGCCAGGGACTTTTGGAAGTTGTCCATCGGTCCAGGGCCAAACGTCCTACCGAACAGACTGGCCAGTTCATCTTCCTCCATGCCTAGAGCTTCTCCGAGAGCATCGTCGCACCTGCTGCGTACCAACCCTCTATAGAATGTCGAGGTGGAGTCTCCACTGATTGCCGGGTCCGCTTTCCAGAGGGCCGTGAGCGCCTGGGCACATTCAATGTGCCAGTCGCCCACTTTTCTCGGTCTTTGCTTGACCCAGGATTGCAGCTCGGTGAGCGAGACGAGTCTGGGAAAGGCTCGCCTCACAAACGGGGCCCACACCGGTTGACCGGTGAGGAATACCTGGAGGTGCCGTAGCCTTAATGCGTGTTTACGCATCTGTAGCCACGGCATCCCCAGCCCTCCTTTCGAAGGGTGTTGACAGCAGATGGATCTCCTCACCAAAGGGGTCCGCTTGTTCCAAAGAAATTGGAACAGCGCGCACTCCATTTTGGCGAGTCTTTTCACTGGGCAAGGCACGACGGTCAAGCGGTAGTAGATGACGGATGCTATATAAGTATTCGCCACCTCCGCTCGACCTTTCAGGGATAGTTTGCACTGGGCCCACTTCTGGGTGAGTGCAAACACCCTGGCCGTTACCTCGTTCCAGTTTTTCTCCACCTGGAGGTCTGGTCCGAACCAGACCCCAAGCAGCTTCACCGGGCCCTCCGTCCAGCGTCCGACGACGTCGTTGGAGGGCATCGGTTTGCCTCTCCATGTTCCGAGTTGCAAACCGACGGACTTGTCCCGGTTCAGCTTGGCTCCTGTAAACCTTTCATATTCCTCCAGTAAGGTGCCGATCTCACCGATTTGCGAGGTTTTCGACACCATTACTGTCACGTCATCGGCGTAGGCCGACGCCGCTTTCTGCAATCCCGGTTCCAAAGGGATGCCCTGCAACCGCTCCAACTTCCGCAGTAGTGGCTCAAGAGCCAGCACATACAGTAGGGAGGAGAGAGGGCATCCCTGTCGGATGGATCGCATGATTTGGAACGGCTCCGAGAGGTGGCCGTTCACCTTGACCCTTGAGCAGACGTTGCTGCTGTGCATCGCAGCAATCCAACCCCTGAAAACGGGTCCGAAGCCTGCCGCCGCGAGCACCGCATCCAGGTAACGATGGTCAACCCTATCGAAAGCTTTAGATTGATCCAAGTTGATCAGGGCCCCACCAAAGCCGGGTTCATTCCCTACCCTCTCTATGATGTATCGCATAAGGTGGAGATTGTCGTGAATGGACCTGGACGGGATTGCGCATGTCTGCGCTTCTCCCACCAGGTTTCCAACGACAAGCGCCAACCTCTTCGCTAACACCTTGGCCAAAATCTTTAACTCTGTATTTAGCAGAGTTATGGGCCTGAAGTTACTTATGTCATCCCCCTTGTTCTCATCCTTCCTCACCAGCGTAACTACGCCCTTGGTCACAGAACTGGGAATTCTCCCGTTCTGCTGCCAGTTGCAGTAGACCGCTTCGAGGATATCGGAGAACAAGTCCGGCATCGCTACATATAGCTCGTATGGTAGACCATCGAGACCCGGGGATTTGCGTTTGCCGCATTGGCTCAGCGCCGCCCCTATCTCAGCAGCTGAAATCGTCCTTTCGCAGGACTCCGCCTCCGCGTCCGAGAGGCGCGGCAGACCGTCGAGGTATGGATTGAAATCCATAGTCTCACCCGGCGCGCCGCCCCTCTCGAACAGTCGTGCAAAGTGCCGCTGAAAGGCCGCACACATCTGCCCAGGTTCAAGGATCACACGCCCATCCTGGTCCTTCAAAGACCGAATCGTGGACTTGTTCCCACTTTTTGCCTCTGTCACTCGGGCCCAGCTTACAGCTTTGGCTCCCTCATTACCCAGAGCACGTATTTTACTCCTGACAACGCAGCCTTCATGCTTCACCTCAAAGAACTGGTCTAAGGCCATTCTTGATGCCAGCACGCCGGCTACATTGCCACTCCTAATCGCCTCTTCTACTCTATCTACTAATTCCCTTTCCGTCTTGTTCCTATCCCTTGCTAATTCCTGACTAAAACCTATCGATTCTATTCTAATTGCTCTCTTAAGAGAGCTCCACCACCTGTTGTTGACAATTGCCCCTGTCAAATTCTGCTTAACTAACGTGCTAATCCGTTTACTGTAAGCTTTGCTTCTCGGTAAGGACAAGTTCAGCTTCCAGTAACCGGGTCCCTGTCTATGGGTTCTATCAAGGTTGGCTATGCAGGTCACTAACTTGTGATCCGAATAGTCAACCATGAACATTTTTGGACAGCTAAATGTGTCCCTATCGTTCTCTCTAACTAGGACCCTATCTAGGTACGACCTAGATGTTCCACTGCGATTGGTCCACGTCCATAGTGGTACAGTCGGAAAATCTAATCGATATCTATCGGCCAGGTCAAATCGGCCGATTAACCTTTTGAGGCTTTT
Organism: Eledone cirrhosa; assembly: GCA_964016885.1. Classification (NCBI taxonomy): domain Eukaryota; kingdom Metazoa; phylum Mollusca; class Cephalopoda; order Octopoda; family Eledonidae; genus Eledone; species Eledone cirrhosa. The sequence continues at coordinate 12,726,009 of OZ024762.1, forward strand.
ACACCCCCCTCTATTGGCACATGCCCCTACATAGTCCCAACGTGCATCCAGGATACCATTCCAGTCCCCCACTAAAAGCAAGGAGCGGGACGTTCCCAGAAAAGTTTCCAGACGTTGGAAGTATTCCGGCCGCGCTGCCCAAAAAGGGGCGTACACAGCTATTAGTCTAAGGGCTCCACTTTCACTACTGCCGACGTCTAAAACCACCAGTCGACCCTCCGGGTCCAGGTGCACCTTCTGTATGGCGAGGCCCAGGTGTTTTCGCAGCAGAACGACAACTCCACCCCCACCCCCCGGTTGACAGAGAGATGCGAAGATCTCAAAGTCGTCGAAGAGGGGCGCCAGTTGGTGCTCGCTGCTGATCCTGGACTCGCAAATAGCCATTACATCCATTCTATGTGACCTGAGATCGTTTAAAAGTTTGCCTTGTTTCCAAGACAGTCCCAGGCCACGTACATTCAGAAACCCAACTCTTATATCAGCCATGTTGGTTAAAAGAGGAAGGACCTACCTGTTCGGCTCCTGAGGAGCAGGTTGCACAATATCCATGGGCGTATTGGAGGGGTTGTTTGGTGGGGTGTTGTTCTGTGGTGGAGTGGGGGTGTTTGGTGAGGTGTGGGTGGGGAAACGTTTCAAGAGGACGCGGTTATAGGGTCGAGTACATGTTTTCCCCACGTCCTCAGGAAAGTTCTCTCTTAGTTTTGCATAGGTGTCCATTGGGAGTCTTATCATTTTTAAATGCGGTTTGTTGGCCGCGCTTGCAAAGAATTGCCCTTCAGTTTCCACCAAAGGGTCTTTGTGTATTGTTTTTACTAGTTCTTTGTTATTTGTGTTAATGTATGTATACTGTTTTATTTGTGTTGTGTTTGTTTGTTGTTCTTGTGTGTGCTTACGTTTTGTTGTATGTGTTATGTTTTGGGGTGGGGCGGATTTTGTTTGTTCTGTTTGTTTTGTTTTTGTTGGTGGTTGTGTGTTTGTTTCGTTTATGTTCGAGTGGTGCTTTCTTTTTTTCCTTTTTACAGGTTGGAAGGGTTCCCCCTCTTCGTCACTAGGTGCCGTTTCCGCTGGGTCCTCGTCCGTGCTGTCGGGTAGTGGTGTATTTTGGGGTTTTGTTGTATTTGTGTGTGTTTTGGGAGTTGTTTTGGGTGGGGCCGTGTCTTGTGTTATTTTTCCCTGTTGTTTTTGTTGTTGTTGTGGTGGTGGTGGTGGAGGTGGTGGTGGTGGTGGTGGTGGCGGTGGTGGTGTGTGGGGTGTAGGCAAAAGAGCCTTTTTTTTTGTCAATTGAGGACAAGCAGCCCTTAGATGACCCCTGCTTGAACAGTAGTAACATATGGGCCTCCTACCCTCGGCTGAAATATATATAAATGTTTCTCCATCGAGGGACACCCTCTGTGGTATTCTAGCGATTCGTTCTGGTCTCATTTGGACCAGAACCTCCACGCTCAAACCGCCGAAAACGTCTGTGGTGACTTCTCCTACTGAGAGGATTCCGTCCTCGTCTTCTAAAAATCCTGTTAGTACCCAGGAAATGCATGCATTTGGCCGGATTCCGGAGACCCTTATCTTCTGCGTTCTTTTCCCTAAATATGTGGGGAAAAATGTATATATCTTGGAAACAATTGGTGCCACAGAGTATTTCCTGGCCGTCAATTGATCCTTCATTAGGACCGTTATATTCCCATAGAGTGGCCCTTTTTGTATGAACGATATATCACTCCACACATTTTTTAGGACCAGCTCAATCTCTTTTTGGGATAATTGAGTTGGTTTCCTTGTTATGTTGGAAATTGTTCTGAAAGATATCGTTCTTAGCGTCGTGTCTCTTTTGATTTCTTGTGGGGAGGTGATTGTGAAGTCTCCTCCTTCTTTGAAAGTTACATACTGTTTCGCTTCCTTCATCTTTTCTCTCAGAGTTGTAATGTCCAGTTGCTTGCAGGTTTGTGTTTTCCGGACCGCCTGTGCAAAGGAGGTACCAGTAGTGGGTTCACTTTGTTTGGTGTTATCGTTATTTTTTCCTTGGTTGGTGTTGTGACTATTGCTGTTATTGTCGTTGATGTTTTTGTCTGCGTTTATGTGACTTTCTGGGTTTTCACCCATTTCTACAAATTTTTCTTTTAATTCCGTGTTCCATGTTTCTTTTGCAGAAGTGAGGAGGGAAGACTTAGAGCCTTGTGCTTCTAGCTTCTCTGTATCACCTTTCTTAGGGGGCGTGGCTTTCACGTTAGGATGAGATGTGAAAATTCCGTCCATTTCTATTAGTTTGCCGTAATAAATTTTTAACTGGAAAATTCGCCCCAAAAAGGGGCGAAAATAAATAAACTCAAAGTTTGACGACCAAGGCAAGGGGTTAACGTATATTACAGTATAAAAAATTAATCAAAACTCACTTTTTGAGTAAGTAAATCCGACTCGGTAGCCGAGCTTGTTCACACACGTCAACACACGTCTCTCGTATACGAGATGTTATGTGAGATATTATGTGAGGTAAAGTCTTTACTGTGAAAATACAATAGTATATATAGAGTAATGTAAATGTTATGTGAGGTAAAGTCTTTACTGTGAAAATACAATAATATATATAGAGTAATGTAAATGTTATGCGAGATATTATGTAAGGTAAAGTCTTTACTGTGAAAATACAATAGTATATATAGAGTAATGTAAATGTTATGTGAGATATTATGTGAGGTAAAGTCTTTACTGTGAAAATACAATAGTATATATAGAGTAATGTAAATGTTATGTCATATATTATGTGAGGTAAAGTCTTTACTGTGAAAATACAATAGTATATATAGAGTAATGTAAATGTTATGTGAGATATTATGTGAGGTAAAGTCTTTACTGTGAAAATACAATAATATATATAGAGTAATGTAAATGTTATGTGAGATATTATGTAAGGTAAAGTCTTTACTGTGAAAATACAATAGTATATATAGAGTAATGTAAATGTTATGTGAGATAATTATGTGAGGTAAAGTCTTTACTGTGAAAATACAATAGTATATATAGAGTAATGTAAATGTTATGTGAGATATTATGTGAGGTAAAGCCTTTACTGTGAAAATACAATAGTATATATAGAGTAATGTAAATGTTATGTGAGATATTATGTGAGGTAAAGTCTTTACTGTGAAAATACAATAGTATATATAGAGTAATGTAAATGTTATGTGATATATTATGTGAGGTAAAGTCTTTACTGTGAAAATACAATAGTATATATAGAGTAATGTAAATGTTATGTGAGATATTATGTGAGGTAAAGTCTTTACTGTGAAAATACAATAGTATATATAGAGTAATATAAATGTTATGCGAGATATTATGTGAGGTAAAGCCTTTACTGTGAAAATACAATAGTATATATAGAGTAATGTAAATGTTATGTGAGATATTATGTGAGGTAAAGCCTTTACTGTGAAAATACAATAGTATATATAGAGTAATATAAATGTTATGCGAGATATTATGTGAGGTAAAGCCTTTACTGTGAAAATACAATAGTATATATAGAGTAATGTAAATGTTATGTGAGATATTATGTGAGGTAAAGCCTTTACTGTGAAAATACAATAGTATATATAGAGTAATATAAATGTTATGC
>OZ024762.1:12734618-12762118 GCA_964016885.1 Eledone cirrhosa
ACACCTACATGACCACTTTACAGTGTGGATTGGGTGCTTTTTGTCGTGACACCTACATGACCACTTTACAGTGTGGATTGGGTGCTTTTTGTCGTGACACCTACATGACCACTTTACAGTATGGGCTGGGTGCTTTTTGTCGTGACACATACATGACCACTTTACAGTATGTACTGGGTGCTTTTTGTCGTGACACCTACATGACCACTTTACAGTGTGTACTGAGTGCTTTTTTGTTGTGACACCTACATGACCACTTTACAGTGTGGATTGGGTGCTTTTTGTCGTGACACCTACATGACCAGTTTACAGTGCGGATTGGGTGCTTTTTGTCGTGACACCTACATGACCACTTTACAGTGTGGGCTGGGTGCTTTTTGTCGTGACACCTACATGACCACTTTACAGTGTGGACTGGGTGCTTTTTGTCGTGACACCTACATGACCACTTTACAGTGTGGACTGGGTGCTTTTTGTCGTGACACCTACATGACCACTTTACAGTGTGGGCTGGGTGCTTTTTGTCGTGACACCTACATGACCACTTTACAGTATGTACTGGGAGCTTTTTGTCGTGACACCTACATGACCACTTTACAGTGTGGATTGGGTGCTTTTTGTCGTGACACCTATATGACCACTTTACAGTGTGAACTGAGTGCTTTTTGTTGTGACACCTACATGACCACTTTACAGTGTGAACTGAGTGCTTTTTGTTGTGACACCTACATGACCACTTTACAGTGTGAACTGAGTGCTTTTTGTTGTGACACCTACATGACCACTTTACAGTGTGAACTGAGTGCTTTTTGTTGTGACACCTACATGACCACTTTACAGTGTGAACTGAGTGCTTTTTGTTGTGACACCTACATGACCACTTTATAGTGTGAACTGAGTGCTTTTTGTTGTGACACCTACATGACCACTTTACAGTGTGGAGTGGGTGCTTTTTGTTGTGACACCTACATGACCACTTTACAGTGTGGAGTGGGTGCTTTTTGTTGTTTCACACAACCACTTTATTGTTTCCACTATGCTAGCATGGGTTGAATAGATCCTGCTCAGCACAGTGATGATAGTGATGATGATGATAATGATGTTGATGACGAATGTCTATTTTTTTTTTTGATTTTAATTTTTTTTTTTTGTAAATATATATTTTTTATTTCCAAAACTTTATTTCCCAATCTATCTTTGTAGGTAATCGTCTCGGTGATGTCGGTGTTCAGTCTCTATCTGAAGTACTCAATACGGTACCATCTGTGACGTCTCTTAACATCTCCTGTAATGGAATCACTCTGAAGGGTTTGAAACATCTCAGCAGTGTTCTGGAAGCTTCCTACGGTACTTCCTTCACTGGACAACGACAACGGCAACAGCAACAACACACTGTTCCGTGGGATATGGCCAAGAAACCATTGCAGGTAACTATGGTAACCTCTTCAGTTTGTGTCGGTGGTGCCGGGTGCCGTTCCCGGGTGGTTCAGGATTGGTGGGGTACCTGAATGAACCCTGGGTGGTCACCCACCCTCCCCCTCCCCCCTTATTGGGGAATGTTTTATATTTGTTGTATTTTTGTTGTATTTTTGTTATTGTCATTTATATTGTTTACACGTATATGTAAATCCCCACTCTCCCTGTCTTTTTACGGTCTGAGTTCAAATCCCGCTGAAGTTAACTTTGCCTTACATCCTTACGGGATTGATAAAATAAAGTACCAGTAATGTACTGGGTAATTGCTGGCCTCGTGCCTAAAATAGAAACAATTATTAGCATTGTTACTATTATTCCAGAAGCTGGAGTCACTCAACCTCAGCTACAACCACCTGACAGATGAGTGTTGTGGTACACTCATGGTCCTACTCCAACATCTGCCGTCACTCACTCACCTGGCTATAGCCTCGTGTCAGCTGAGTCACACCTTCTTTGAACAGGCTTACCGATTACAGCCGACTCTCACCTCCCCTGCTGGACATATGGCAGGTAGGAATCTCTTGACCTATATCACTATCATCACCACCACCATTACTATCATCACCACCACCATTACTATCATCATCACCACCACCATCATTATCATCACCACCACCACCACCACCATCATCACTATCATCACCACCACCACCATCACTATCATCACCACCACCACCTCCATCACCACCACCATTACCATCATCACCACCACCATTACTATCATCACCACCACCATCATTATCATCACCACCACCACCATCATCACTATCATCACTATCATCACCACCACCACCTCCATCACCACCACCACCATTACTATCACCACCACCACCACCATTACTATCACCACCACCACCATCATTATTGCTATCACAACCATCACCACCACCACCACCACCATCATCATTACTATCGCTATCATCATCATCATGTTAATATCCCTCCCTTCCCTTCCATTTCACCCTCACATATCATATATTAACATCTCTCTCTCTCTCTCTCTCCTCCAGCTTGCTATCTTCAACATGTCGATATCTCCAGCAACAAACTAGAATCCTCCGGTATCCGTCTTCTCTTCAAATGGTTAGATCCGACACAACTGACCAGTCTAGATATGTCCTGGACGACCACATCTTCCTTAACGAACCAACTCGTTTGTAACTCTTTAATGAATTTCTTACCTTTGGTAAGTTATCCTTTCTTTCTTTCTTGTTTGATTATTTTTTTTATATACTGAGGTCATAATGATGATGATGATGTCAACATTATGAGGCACTGACCTACATTATGAGGCACTGACCTACATTATGAGACACTGACCAACATTATGAGACACTGACCAACATTATGAGACACACACCTACATTATGAGACACTGACCAACATTATGAGACACACACCTACATTATGAGACACTGACCAACATTATGAGACACACACCTACATTATGAGACACTGACCTACATTATGAGACACTGACCAACATTATGAGACACTGACCAACATTATGAGACACACCTACATTATGAGACACTGACCTACATTATGAGACACTGACCTACATTATGAGACACTGACCAACATTGTGAGACACACACCTACATTATGAGACACACACCTACATTATGAGACACTGACCAACATTATGAGACACACACCTACATTATGAGACACACACCTACATTATGAGACACTGACCTACATTATGAGACTCACACCTACATTATGAGACACTGACCAACATTATGAGACACACCAACATTATGAGACACACACCTACATTATGAGACACTGACCAACATTATGAGACTCACACCTACATTATGAGACACACACCTACATTATGAGACACTGACCAACATTATGAGACACACACCTACATTATGAGACACACACCTACATTATGAGACACTGACCTACATTATGAGACACACACCTACATTATGAGACACTGACCAACATTATGAGACACACACCTACATTATGAGACACACACCTACATTATGAGACACTGACCTACATTATGAGACACACACCTACATTATGAGACACTGACCAACATTATGAGACACATACCTACATTATGAGACACTGACCAACATTATGAGACACACACCTACATTATGAGACACACACCTACATTATGAGACACTGACCAACATTATGAGACACACACTTACATTATGAGACACTGACCAACATTATGAGACACACACCTACATTATGAGACACACACCTACATTATGAGACACTGACCTACATTATGAGACACAAACCACATTATGAGACACTGACCAACATTATGAGACACACCTACATTATGAGACACTGACCTACATTATGAGACACACACCTACATTATGAGACACTGACCTACATTATGAGACACTGACCTACATTATGAGACACACACCTACATTATGAGATACACACCTACATTATTAAACACAGACCTACATTATCAGAGTACTCAATACTGTATTTTCAGTGTGAAGATCCGAAATTACAGAGTCTGTCTCTTGTTGGTTGTGACCTGAGTTTAGAGGATGGTGACCTGTTGGTACGGTAAGTTTGGCTTTGTATTACTGTTTTATACGACTACCACATGGTTAGACACCATCCACTGACCCCTCCACCACTGACAGACACCACCCATCTACTCACCACTGCCAGATACCACCACCCACATCAAGCCATTACCTGCAGCCTTAGATATTCAGGATGTATCGGAGGGTTCTTGCTGTTCCCAGCAAGCATGTCTTTTGAAGTATTAAAAAAAAAGGGGGCTGGCCTAATCTTCTTTAACCATCCTTGAAAACTCTTTGAGATAGTACCTAGTGCTCCTATGACAACCAGAACGACGTTGATCTCATCACAGTCCCAAATCCTTTTTAATTCCCACTTTAAATCCTGGTATCAGTTAATTTTCTCCTCCTTTTCTTGCACTCTCGTGTCAAAGAGGCAGGCTACATCTACAATCAGGCACAATCTTTTTTCTTTGTCAAAAACTATTATCTATATAATACTAAAAGTCTGTGATTGCTTGCTTGTCTGTAAAGAAATACAGTGAAAAGGGTGCATAAAGGGAAAATACTTTGAAAGGAAGTTGATCCTGAAATGGGAATACAAATGGAATAAAACAAGTTTCATGTAAATTGGACCACAGGCTCCCCGAGATATGGGGATTCTGGGTACCTTCACAAACAGAGAGAGAAAGCGATATATATATACATATACACATACATATATAGTCCACCCTTGCAAACAGGGAAAAGCGGATGTAAAATGACGACGATGACGATATATATATACACAGAGGCACATGGCTTAGTGGTTAGAGCATTGGCCTTGCAATCGAAAGGTTGTGAGTTAAATTCTCAGACCAGGTGATGTGTTGTTTCCTTGAGCAAGGCACTTTATTTCACATTGCTCCAGTTTACTCAGCTGTAGAAATGAGATGATAGGGACTGGGGTCCCTATCATTCCACTGCAAAGTGGTCGTGGAGGTGTCGCGGCAAAAAAGCACCCAGCATTCACTGTAAATGAGGTTGGTGTTAGGAAGGGCATCCAGCTGTAGAAATCAAGCCAGAATCAGTTCCTGTCCCACCCTTGCAAGCAGGGAAAAGCGGACGTAAAATGAAATGATGATGACACACACACACATACATTTATATATATATACATACACACACGTAATATATATATATGGGCCTTCCAGTTTCATTTCACATTATATACATGTTTGTGTATATTTTAATTATTTGAAAATTATTTTTAAGTGAACATGATTAAAAAAAAAAAATATAATGAAGTGGGCATGACCCATGGGTGACAGGTGGTGTAGTTGTTGTTATTATTTTATTTATCTTTCACAGTCTGCCATGCTTCGCCACCAGGCTGCAGTTCCTGGATCTTTCCAGTAACCCCCAGTTTGAACAACCCTTTCTACTGCAGCTCCTTGAGAATGCTTCCAGCAATGTTGACTGTGCCCTGGAAGAGATCACCATGATAGACTGTGGCATCTGTGGCCCGCTCACCTCAGACTTACTGGACAGTCTGGTCAACAAGTTGTCTGCGACCATCCCGGTGGCAAAGTTACACTTCAGCTGTGAAAAACTGGATGCCGTTGACCGGAACAGCTTGAAACAAGTTTGGTGTGGACATTGGGGTGACTTAGCTGTTTGTAATTTTACCGGAGGAGGGGACATTATCCAGCTGTCGGTCAGGAACGGTGTTTTTTGATTGAAGAAACACAGAAACTTGTGGGTTTTTTTCTCATAAACTATTTAATTAGGTGACAAATTGGCAGAGTCGTTAAAACATCAGATGGAATGTTTTGTGATATTTGTTTCAGGATTCTGTGTTCAAACCCCACCAAGGTCAACTTTACTTTTCACCCTTTAACCCTTTAACATTTACATTACTCTATATATACCATTGTATTTTTGTGATAAACACATAATTATCTCACATAATATCGAATCTATGAGATTTTGATATTATTTGTTTTAAGAACAATACCTTAACATAAGTATGAGTAGCCAGTTTGAACAGAAGAGAATTCTGGCTGGAGACGGTGGGTTTAAATGCTAAAGAGTTAAAGGTTGATAATAAAATGTACCAGTCAAATACTGGGGTTGATTCTTCCTCTCTATCTCTTCCGTGTTTACATTCTATCACTCACTGGAAGAAACTGGCTGGAAAGGAGATGGATTCTGCCTGGTTTAAAGTGCCCTTACATATGTCACCATGGTACCTATGTCACCTTGTCACCTCTACAAATCCACTGAGAGTTACAGACACTATATATGCATATATTTATATATTTATTTATTCCAAAGAGACATTTGTTGTAAGTGTACAATTTCAGTAAACAGATCTTGTCACTATTTACTTATCATGCCCCTACATTTGCAATTGATAAATGAAATATTGGAAGCCTAAGTATGGCATACATCACCTTCCAGGTTTGATAAATGAAATATTGGGTCGTCAAGTATGAAATTTGTAGAAATTTGTTTTTTATCTCTACAAATTTCTACAAATTTCATACTTGACCCAATACATTTAAAGCCAAACTATTTATTTTAAATATCATCCCCCCCAATTGATAAATAAAATACATTGTAAGCCAAACGGGAGACATGTTGACTTCTGAACAATTTCTGGAATGCAGTATGTATTTTGTTTTATTTTACTTTTGTCATTTGTTTAACACACATACACACTTGTTGGTGAATATGTAGTCTCTGGTATATATATATATATATATATCATTATCATCATTTTATATATACATATATCTATGTATATCATCATCATCATCACCGTTTTATGTCCGTTCTTCCACGCTAGCATGGGTTAGACTGTTGTGGGCAGTGTCTGGCCGGCTGACCATGTCTTGCTCAGACGGGAACTGATTCTGGCTTGATTTCTACAGCTGGATGCCCTTCCTAACACCAATCTCATTTACAGTGAGTGCTGGGTGCTTTTTTGCCGTGACACCTCCACGACCACTTTACAGTGGAATGATAGGGACACCAGTTCCTATCATCTCATTTCTACAGCTGAGTAAACTGGAGCAATGTGAAATAAAGTGCCTTGCTCAAGGAAACAACACATCACCCGGTCTGAGAATTGAACTCACAACCTTTCGATTGCAAGGTCAATGCTCTAACCACTAAGCCATGTGCCTCCATAAGTGTGTGTGTGTATGTATGTATGTATGTATGTATGTATGTATGTATGTATGTATGTATGTATGTATATATATCGTCTAACCCATGCTAGCGTGGAAGATAGATGTTAAACGATGATGATGGTATATATATATTTAAGTATGTATAAGTATATATATAAATTTGTATGTATATATGTCTATATATATATATATATATATATATATATATATGTTGTTATGAGAACAGTAGCTTCATATGTATTCCACCAAATTTATATTCATAGAAATCTGGGACTTGTTTCCTTCTTCATCACTTTCTGCTGCTTAAACCATTTTGTTTGTTTACCCTAGCGTCCCCTTTATTTACGTGTCCCAACGACTTTTTTTTAGCCGTTGCTCGCACCAACCTGAGGTATATGGCCTTTAATGTGACGAAATGCCCATGACGGTTGGATGGCCACTGATGAGGACAAACTTTTTCATATATACACATATATACGTATGGTACAGCTTAAATTGGGCTATTTGTTTACAATGTATTAATGTGTCTGTATTCTATAGAATACAGACACATTAATACATATACCTCTACATACACTTATCTCTACAGAAAAAGTAGTAGTACATATATATATATAACTGTATATGTACAGTAGGTGGTTTAACTTCTTAGAGCTACATTTATATAAATTAGGTTTGCATGTATCTAGATCTATTTATATAGAGGGAATGTATGCTTGTCTACAGAACAAAGTGTTAATATGTACAGTGAGAAACTTACTTCTTCAAAGGATGATAAGTTTATGTATATATATATATATATATATATATATGTGGGTGTGTGTAATATAAAGAGAAATCATTTTAGAAAAGAAATACATTTATATATAGACAAGTATGTATATAGTGTCTAGAGGATAGGTTTCTAAAACAATTATGTAATTATTATATGTTGAGTGAAGTATTTTGTAGAGTTAACCTTATTTATATAGAATTTGAAGTTGGTGAAAATCGTAAAACTATTGACTCTGTATATAGGTCGACCCCTTCTAACATCGAAGATTTGGTTATATATTCCTAGGCTTCTGTTTGTGTATATCCTGTTATATATATACAAAATACTAACAGTCCTTTAATAGCTATATATCCTGTTATATATATACAATATACTAGTAGTCCCTTAATAGCTATATATCCTGTTATATATATACAATATACTAGTAGTCCCTTAATAGCTATATACCCTGTTATATATATATACAATATACTAGTAGTCCCTTAATAGCTATATATCCTGTTATATATATATATACAATATACTAGTAGTTCCTTAATGGCTATATATCCTGTTATATATATATACAATATACTAGTAGTCCCTTAATAGCTATATACCCTGTTATATATATATATATACAATATACTAGTAGTTCCTTAATAGCTATATACCCTGTTATATATATACAATATAGTAGTAGTCCCTTAATGGCTAATATAGTAGTAGTTCCTTAATGGCTATATACCCTGTTATATATATACAATATAGTAGTAGTCCCTTAATAGCTATATACCCTGTTATATATATATATATACAATATACTAGTAGTTCCTTAATGGCTATATACCCTGTTATATATGTACAATATAGTAGTAGTTCCTTAATGGCTATATACCCTGTTATATATATACAATCTATTAGTAGTTCCTTAATGGCTATATACCCTGTTATATATATACAATATACTAGTAGTCCCTTAATAGCTATATACCCTGTTATATATATATATATACAATATACTAGTAGTTCCTTAATAGCTATATACCCTGTTATATATATACAATATAGTAGTAGTCCCTTAATGGCTAATATAGTAGTAGTTCCTTAATGGCTATATACCCTGTTATATATATACAATATAGTAGTAGTCCCTTAATAGCTATATACCCTGTTATATATATATAAAATATAGTAGTAGTCCCTTAATAGCTATATACCCTGTTATATATATATACAATATACTAGTAGTCCCTTAATAGCTATATACCCTGTTATATATATACAATATACTAGTAGTCCCTTAATAGCTATATATCCTGTTATATATATATACAATATACTAGTAGTCCCTTAATAGCTATATACTCTGTTATATATGTACAAAATACTAGCAATTCTTCAATAGCTATATGCCCTGTTATATATATATATACAATATACTAGTAGTCCCTTAATAGCTATATAACCTGTTAGATATAGAAATGGAATGACAGCGAGATAACAATGGGAATATGTTGTTATTTCACTCTTTACTTTCTTTTCTTTTAAAGAAAGAAAATGTTAGCTATAAGTATGACTATTTGACTCAGCAGAATTCCGGCTTGTGCGTGGCGGTGCAGGTAGCGTTCCTGGCTTGGCTGTCGTACTTATGTATGGCTAACCACTCTATCGTGACTGAAGTTCGAATTGTTGTGGAGTCGGCTGGGTTCATTTGCAGGCTTGATCCTGGCGTGTCACGCGCATGAGTTTTTGCTACAGTTATCTCCCGTGAACTGGAATTATTTGCCCTTTGTGGAACTCTTCTTTCTTTGTTGTCTTTCTATTTAATGTATCGACCTGGTAACATCATTCTATCTACACCATTAAAGCCCGGTGTTGCTCGGGGTCAGTAAGTTACCAAAGTTAGGTTGCACCACCCATCTTATGACAGCACTTTTTTGTCTGCCAGGCACTGGGTGAATGAATTGCAGACATGGACTGCCGAAGCAGGAGCTGCGCCAGCAGTGACAATTATAGTTTCGCCTATGGATATTATCTCTGTGCAAAGAAGTGTTGAAATTTATTGTTTCACAGTACTTGCGCAACAAGCGCGTAGATGATGCCAGCCGAACAACAGAGCTGCGATGGAGTTCTGCATGGTTTTCTAATGTGTGTTTTCTAAATTTAAGACAGTAGGGAGGGGTGTGATATGGGGGAGAGTTAGCTGCTGTTTCTAGCTAGTTTAGTTACCTCATAGGGCATATGTTTTCTAAATTTAAGACAGTAGGGAGTGGTGTGATATGGGGGAGAGTTAGCTGCTGTTTCTAGCAGGTTTAGTGACCTCATAGAGGATATTATTGTGTATAGTAAATGGACTGATACTTCTTTCTTCCACGTTCGTTGATAGATGTTTTAAAAAAGATTTATCGCTATTATTTTTGTTGTTGAATAAATTTATCTGTTGCTTTTGAATAATTTTTGTTTCGTATGAAATCTTTGTCATTGAAGTAAATAAATGTTTGACCGTTCCACACTCAAAAACAAATGTTCTCTCTCTCTCTCCCTCTCACTCTCTTATATACCCTGTTATATATATATAGAATATACTAGTAGTTCCTTAATAGCTATATACCCTATTATATATATACGAAATACTAGTAGTTCCTTAATAGCTATATACTAGTATTTCCTTAATAGCTATATACCCTGTTATATATATACAATATACTAGTAGTCCCTTAATAGTTATATACCCTGTTATCATCATCATCATCATCATCATTTTACATCCGCTTTTCCAAGGGTGGGACGGGTCTTATTCAGCACAGCATCTCTCCACTCGTCATGGTCCCTCGTCATTTCCACCGTGAATTTCAATGATCTGAGGTCTGTTCTCACCACCTCTGCCCATGTTTTTCGTGGTCTACCTCTACCACGTCTTCTTTCAACAGGCATTTCTTGGCACTTTTTCACCCATCGGTCATCCTCCATGCGCATCACATGTCCATACCACCTCAGTCTCCTGTCCCGTACACTACATTCTATCCCTCTCAGACACAGTTTCTCTCTCAATACATTTATGCTGGGTCGTTCACGCACATTTACACTGCACATCCAACGGAGCATGTTTGCCTCATTTCTCTCCAGCCGTCGCATATCCTTTGCAGTTGCCCATGTCTCACTACCATGCAGCATTGCGCTCCTCACACAGGCATCATACAACCGGCTTTTCGTACGCAGGGAGAAACCCTTCTTCGTCAGCAGAGGAAGCAGCTCCCTAAACTTCTTTGAACCCGTCCTTATTCTAGATACTATGGCCTCGGAACACCCTCCTCCCATGCTAATCTGATCTCCTAGGTACCGGAAGCTATCCATCTCTTCTATAGCGCCCTCCTGCATTTGAAAAATGTGTCTATCAATGCGACTTCTACTGTCTAATTTCCCTGTACATCTACTGCATACATATTTCTCCCTACCTGTTAGTTTGCCTGCTATCTCGCTACATCTCTTGTGTACCCAGGATCTGCATTGTGTGCATTTTATAGAATTTATGCCAGTTCCTTTTCTGCATATCGAACATGGCCATTTCCCTGACGGAATCAGAGTTTTGTCCTCTTTTCTACTCATCAACACTTTTGTCTTAGCTAGGTTCACTCTCAGTCCTCTTGCTTTCAACTGCTGTTTCCATAGCCAGAATTTATTCTCTAGCTCCTCTACTGATTCTGCTATAAGAACCAGATCGTCAGCATAGAGAAGTTCCCATGGACAGCCAGTCTTAAACTCCTCTGTTATGGCTTGGAGGACTATAATGAACAAGAGCGGGCTAAGGACCAAACCTTGATGTACTCCTACTTGTATCTGGAATTCCTCACTAAACTGGATTCCTATCGACTTTACTGAGAGTACCTCAGTACAAAGTTTGCACTGTCCTCACAAGCCATTCCTCAAAACCTAGCTTCCTTAGGGACCACCAGATGACAGATCGGGGTACCCTATCAAAGGCCTTCTCTAGGTCAACAAAGGCTAAGTATAGTGGCTTATTTTTCTCTAAGAAACTCTCTTGTAATTGTCTCACCAAGAAGAGGGCATCTGTTGTACTCTTCCCAGGCACAAAACCAAACTGCATCTCATCTAGTTTGACCCTTTCTCTAATTAGTTGTGCTAATATCCTTTCTGCCACTTTCATAACCTGATCCATCAGTTTTATACCCCTATAATTGCTCCTCTCCAGAGCATCCCCTTTATATATATACAATATACTAGTAGTCCCTTAATAGCTATATACCCTGTTATATATATACAAAATACTAGTAGTTCTTTAATGGCTATACACCCTGTTATATATATACAAAATACTAGTAGTTCTTTAATGGCTATACACCCTGTTATATATATACAATATACTAGTAGTCCCTTAATAGCTATATACCCTGTTATATATATACAATATACTAGTAGTCCCTTAATAGCTACATACCCTGTTATATATGTACAAAATACTAGCAGTTCTTCAATAGCTATATACCCTGTTATAGATATATACAATATACTAGTAGTCCCTTAATAGCTATATACCCTGTTATATATATACAATATACTAGTAGTCCCTTAATAGCTACATACCCTGTTATATATGTACAAAATACTAGCAGTTCTTCAATAGCTATATACCCTGTTATATATATACAATATACTAGTAGTCCCTTAATAGCTATATAACCTGTTATATATAGAAATGGAATGACAGCGAGATAACAATGGGAATATGTTGTTATTTCACTCTTTACTTTTCCTTTTTTTTTAAAAGAAAGAAAATGTTAGCTATAAGTACGACTATTTGACTCAGTAGAATTCCGGCTTGTGCGTGGCGGTGCAGGTAGCGTTCCTGGCTTGGCTGTCGTACTTATGTATGGCTAACTACTCTATCGTGACTGAAGTTCGAATCGTTGTGGAGTCGGCTGGGTTCATTTGCAGGCTGGCGTGTCCCGCGCATGAGTTTTTGCTAAAAAACAATTTTGCTAGAGTTATCTCCCGTGAACTGGAATTATTTGCCCTTTGTGGAACTCTTCTTTCTTTGTTGTCTTTCTATTGAATGTATCGAATAGGTAACATCATTCTATCTACACCGGGACTTTGACGAAATTATTCTGGATTTTACATTCGCGGAGAGAGTTACGGAAAGTATTATTTGCCATAAATTAATTCTAAACACATCACATATTGAGATACAAAATATATACACAAAGCTACATTTGTAAATATATATAAACACTTTTAACTCTATGTATTCTTCCTTCTCAGCATAAAAATCCCCTAGACACCCACCTATCTAAAGCCGTAAATTCAAATTAAGACGCATTATTATCTTTCATGTACAGGAAGAATTTATATATCTCTCTCATATCCATAAGAAGGTATTAATATATATATTCTACACAATACAGTTTCTTATACACCTCTACATTCAACACTATATATACAGTTAGCGTGGAAGATAGACGTTAAATACACATGAAGCTACATTCATATATAAATATTTTACAATCTTCTCTATATTGGAAGAATTTTAGGGACGTACATGCATATAAAGCTATACTTATGTATAAACTATATACAATTTTTGTTCTAAGACACAACTAAACCTCGCTAGACACTATATTTATATATAGATGTACATAGCTACCTTTTCTAAAAATAATAACGAAGCCTTCTCAACACTATATACAATCTTGTTTTTACTGGCAGAATAAAGATACGTGAACACAAAGTTACATGTATAAAAGTTATTCTGTCTACTAGACACTTCTAAAAAAACTAAACCATGGTAGCTTCATTCTTCTCCAACCTCTGTCGTGTATATATATACAATATACTAGTAGTTCCTTAATAGCTATATACCCTGTTATTTATATACAATATACTAGTAGTTCCTTAATGGCTATATACCCTGTTATATATATACAATATACTAGTAGTTCCTTAATAGCTATATACCCTGTTATATACACAAAGTTATTCTGTCTACTAGACACTTCTAAAACTAAACCATGGTAGCTTCATTCTTCTCCAACCTCTGTCGTGTATATACAATATACTAGTAGTCCCTTAATAGCTAAAAATATTTTACAATCTTCTCTATATTGGAAGAATTTTAGGGACGCACATGCATATAAAGCTATATTTATGTATAAACTATATACAAGTTTTGTTCTAAGACACAACTAAACCTCGCTAGACACTATATTTATATATAGATGTACATATCTACCTTTCTAACTATTAGTTTACTGAAGCTATCAACACTCCTCACCAGACGTCTTCTTTATTATAGACACCTCCTCCTCCAAGGAAAGAAACTAAATCTTTTCTATTCTACTGTAGGAAGGCAAATACCTCCTAGCTAGATACTACACTGCATATATACCTCGCTCAAGAAAGGCTTTCTTGAATCCTCTATTTAATAAAAGTACTTATAACAATAATAAAGCAATAAAGAAACAATTGTAATAATTTCATAAAGTTTAATATTCCTTTTACAGATGCCCACCAAGTCGTAAGCGTAGTGTCGAAATAAGGCACTACGAAGGTTGAGTGAAAGTGAGTGAGTGAAAGTGAGTGAGTGAAAGTGAGTGAGTGAAAGTGAGTGAGTGAAAGTGAGTGAATGAAAGTGAGTGAGTGAGTGAGTGAGTGAGTGAGTGAGTGAGTGAGTGAGTGAGTGAGTGAGTGAGTGAGTGAGTGAGTGAGTGAGTGAGTGAGTGAGTGAGTGAGTGAGTGAGTGAGTGAGTGAGTGAGTGAGTGAGTGAGTGAGTGAGTGAGTGAGTGAGTGAGTGAGTGAGTGAGTGAGTGAGTGAGTGAGTGAGTGAGTGAGTGAGTGAGTGAGTGAGTGAGTGAGTGAGTGAGTGAGTGAGTGAGTGAGTGAGTGAGTGAGTGAGTGAGTGAGTGAGTGAGTGAGTGAGTGAGTGAGTGAGTGAGTGAGTGAGTGAGTGAGTGAGTGAGTGAGTGAGTGAGTGAGTGAGTGAGTGAGTGAGTGAGTGAGTGAGTGAGTGAGTGAGTGAGTGAGTGAGTGAGTCTGTCTGTCTGTCTGTCTGTCTGTCTGTCTGTCTGTCTGTCTGTCTGTCTGTCTGTCTGTCTGTCTGTCTGTCTGTCTGTCTGTCTGTCTGTCTGTCTGTCTGTCTGTCTGTCTGTCTGTCTGTCTGTCTGTCTGTCTGTCTGTCTGTCTGTCTGTCTGTCTGTCTGTCTGTCTGTCTGTCTGTCTGTCTGTCTGTCTGTCTGTCTGTCTGTCTGTCTGTCTGTCTGTCTGTCTGTCTGTCTGTCTGTCTGTCTGTCTGTCTGTCTGTCTGTCTGTCTGTCTGTCTGTCTGTCTGTCTGTCTGTCTGTCTGTCTGTCTGTCTGTCTGTCTGTCTGTCTGTCTGTCTGTCTGTCTGTCTGTCTGTCTGTCTGTCTGTCTGTCTGTCTGTCTGTCTGTCTGTCTGTCTGTCTGTCTGTCTGTCTGTCTGTCTGTCTGTCTGTCTGTCTGTCTGTCTGTCTGTCTGTCTGTCTGTCTGTCTGTCTGTCTGTCTGTCTGTCTGTCTGTCTGTCTGTCTGTCTGTCTGTCTGTCTGTCTGTCTGTCTGTCTGTCTGTCTGTCTGTCTGTCTGTCTGTCTGTCTGTCTGTCTGTCTGTCTGTCTGTCTGTCTGTCTGTCTGTCTGTCTGTCTGTCTGTCTGTCTGTCTGTCTGTCTGTCTGTCTGTCTGTCTGTCTGTCTGTCTGTCTGTCTGTCTGTCTGTCTGTCTGTCTGTCTGTCTGTCTGTCTGTCTGTCTGTCTGGTCAAAATAAAAACACAGAACACAAGGGGAGTAATAAACCAGAGGGGAAGTAATTAATTTTTTTATTATTTAGAGGGAAATAAATATGGTAGCGCTGGCTGGCTTAGCTAGAACGTCTGTGGTCACCGCGTAGGTCGCAATTCTGGTGGGTAGGTTGCTCGTGGGTGCTGGAACAAAAAGAAAAGGGGGGTTACATATGTTTATTGAAAATCAATTCGTTTCGTTTTTAGGTATTTTTTATGAACAATGACGTGGTTTGTTTTTTAATATATATATGTGTATATATATACGCATGTAACTTTCTAAATTCCTTTCATCTATAAACGTATATACAAATTGATGTTCTATTCTATAGAACATCAATTTGTATATAAAACAAGTCCGCTATATATAAATATAGTGTCTAGTGAGGTTTGGTTGTGTCTTAGAACAAAAATTGTATATAGTTTCTACATAAGTATAGCTTTATATGCATGTACGTCCCTAAAATTCTTCCAATATAGAGAAGATTGTAAAATATTTATATATGAATGTAGCTTCTGTGTATATAGTGTTGAATGTAGAGGTGTATAAGAAACTATATTGTGTAGAATATATATTAATACCTTCTTATGGATATGAGAGAGATATATAAATTCTTCCTGTACATGAAAGATAATAATACGTCTTAATTTGAATTTATGCTGAGAAGGAAGAATACATAGAGTTAAAAGTGTTTAGATATATTTACAAATGTAGCTTTGTGTATATATTTTGTATCGCAATATGTGATGTGTTTAGAATTAATTTATGGCAAATAATACTTTCCGTAACTCTCTCCGCGAATGTAAAATCCAGAATAATTTCGTCAAAGTCCCGGTGTAGATAGAATGATGTTACCTATTCGATACATTCAATAGAAAGACAACAAAGAAAGAAGAGTTCCACAAAGGGCAAATAATTCCAGTTCACGGGAGATAACTCTAGCCAAATTATTTTTTAGCAAAAATTCATGCGCGGGACACGCCAGCCTGCAAATAAACCCAGCCGACTCCACAACGATTCGAACTTCAGTCGCGATAGAGTAGTTAGCCATACATAAGTACGACAGCCAAGCCAGGAACGCTACCTGCACCGCCACGCACAAGCCAGAATTCTACTGAGTCAAATAGTCGTACTTATAGCTAACATTTTCTTTCTTTAAAAGAAAAGAGTGAAATAACAACATATTCCCATTGTTATCTGGCTGTCATTCCATTTCTATATCTAACAGGGTATATGGCCATTAAGGGACTACTAGTATATTGTATATATATAACAGGGTATATAGCTATTAAGGAACTACTAGTATATTGTATATATATATATATATATATATATATATATATATATATATATATATATATATATATATACAGGGTATATAGCCATTAAGGAACTACTAATAGATTGTATATATATAACAGGGTATATAGCCATTAAGGAACTACTAATAGATTGTATATATATATATATAACAGGGTATATAGCTATTAAGGGACTAATAATATATTGTATATATATATATATAACAGGGTATATAGCTATTAAGGGACTACTAGTATATTGTATACATATAACAGGGTATATAGCCATTAAGGAACTACTAGTATATTGTATATATATATATATATAACAGGGTATATAGCTATTAAGGGACTACTAATATATTGTATATATATAACAGGGTATATAGCCATTAAGGAACTACTAATAGATTGTATACATATAACAGGGTATATAGCTATTAAGGAACTACTAGTATATTGTATATATATATATATATATATAACAGGGTATATAGCTATTAAGGGACTACTAGTATATTGTATACATATAACAGGGTATATAGCCATTAAGGAACTACTAGTATATTGTATATATATATAACAGGGTATATAGCCATTAAGGAACTACTAGTATATTGTATTTATATAACAGGGTATATAGCCATTAAGGAACTACTAATAGATTGTATATATATAACAGGGTATATAGCCATTAAGGAACTACTAATAGATTGTATATATATAACAGGGTATATAGCTATTAAGGGACTACTAATATATTGTATATATATATATATAACAGGGTATATAGCTATTAAGGGACTACTAGTATATTGTATACATATAACAGGGTATATAGCCATTAAGGAACTACTAGTATATTGTATATATATATATAACAGGGTATATAGCTATTAAGGGACTACTAATATATTGTATATATATAACAGGGTATATAGCCATTAAGGAACTACTAATAGATTGTATACATATAACAGGGTATATAGCTATTAAGGAACTACTAGTATATTGTATACATATAACAGGGTATATAGCCATTAAGGAACTACTAGTATATTGTATATATATATAACAGGGTATATAGCCATTAAGGAACTACTAGTATATTGTATATATATAACAGGGTATATAGCCATTAAGGAACTACTAGTATATTGTATATATATATAACAGGGTATATAGCCATTAAGGAACTACTAGTATATTGTATATATATATAACAGGGTATATAGCCATTAAGGAACTACTAGTATATTGTATATATATATAACAGGGTATATAGCTATTAAGGGACTACTAGTATATTGTATATATATAACAGGGTATATAGCTATTAAGGAACTACTAGTATATTGTATATATATAACAGGGTATATAGCCATTAAGGAACTACTAGTATATTGTATATATATAACAGGGTATATAGCTATTAAGGGACTACTAGTATATTGTATATATATAACAGGGTATATAGCCATTAAGGAACTACTAGTATATTGTATATATATAACAGGGTATATAGCCATTAAGGAAGTACTAGTATATTGTATATATATAACAGGGTATATAGCCATTAAGGGACTACTAGTATATTGTATATATATAATAGGGTATATAGCCATTAAGGAACTACTAGTATATTGTATATATATAACAGGGTATATAGCCATAAAGGAACTACTAATAGACTGTATATATATAACAGGGTATATAGCTATTAAGGAACTACTAGTATATTGTATATATATATATATAACAGGGTATATAGCTATTAAGGGACTACTAATATATTGTATATATATATATATAACAGGGTATATAGCTATTAAGGGACTACTAATATATTGTATATATATAACATGGTATATAGCCATTAAGGAACTACTAATAGATTGTATACATATAACAGGGTATATAGCTATTAAGGAACTACTAGTATATTGTATATATATATATATATAACAGGGTATATAGCTATTAAGGGACTACTAGTATATTGTATACATATAACAGGGTATATAGCCATTAAGGAACTACTAGTATATTGTATATATATATAACAGGGTATATAGCCATTAAGGAACTACTAGTATATTGTATATATATAACAGGGTATATAGCCATTAAGGAACTACTAGTATATTGTATATATATATAACAGGGTATATAGCCATTAAGGAACTACTAGTATATTGTATATATATATATATAACAGGGTATATAGCTATTAAGGGACTACTAGTATATTGTATATATATAACAGGGTATATAGCTATTAAGGAACTTATATAGCTATTAAGGAACTACTAGTATATTGTATATATATAACAGGGTATATAGCCATTAAGGAACTACTAGTATATTGTATATAGCTATTAAGGGACTACTAGTATATTGTATATATATATAACAGGGTATATAGCCATTAAGGAACTACTAGTATATTGTATATATATAACAGGGTATATAGCCATTAAGGAACTACTAGTATATTGTATATATATAACAGGGTATATAGCTATTAAGGGACTACTAGTATATTGTATATATATAACAGGGTATATAGCCATTAAGGAACTACTAGTATATTGTATATATATAACAGGGTATATAGCCATTAAGGAAGTACTAGTATATTGTATATATATAACAGGGTATATAGCCATTAAGGGACTACTAGTATATTGTATATATATAATAGGGTATATAGCCATTAAGGAACTACTAGTATATTGTATATATAGCCATAAAGGAACTACTAATAGATTGTATATATATATATATAACAGGGTATATAGCTATTAAGGGACTACTAATATATTGTATATATATAACAGGGTATATAGCCATTAAGGAACTACTAATAGATTGTATACATATAACAGGGTATATAGCTATTAAGGAACTACTAGTATATTGTATATATATATATATATAACAGGGTATATAGCTATTAAGGGACTACTAGTATATTGTATACATATAACAGGGTATATAGCCATTAAGGAACTACTAGTATATTGTATATATATAACAGGGTATATAGCTATTAAGGAACTACTAGTATATTGTATATATATAACAGGGTATATAGCCATTAAGGAACTACTAGTATATTGTATATATATAACAGGGTATATAGCCATTAAGGAACTACTAGTATATTGTATATATATAACAGGGTATATAGCTATTAAGGAACTACTAGTATATTGTATATATATATAACAGGGTATATAGCTATTAAGGAACTACTAGTATATTGTATATATATAACAGGGTATATAGCCATTAAGGAACTACTAGTATATTGTATATATATAACAGGGTATATAGCCATTAAGGGACTACTAATATATTGTATATATATAACAGGGTATATAGCTATTAAGGAACTACTAATATATTGTATATATATATAACAGGGTATATAGCCATTAAGGGACTACTAATATATTGTATATATATAACAGGGTATATAGCCATTAAGGAACTACTAGTATATTGTATATATATAACAGGGTATATAGCCATTAAGGAACTACTAGTATATTGTATATATATAACAGGGTATATAGCTATTAAGGAACTACTAGTATATTGTATATATATAACAGGGTATATAGCTATTAAGGAACTACTAGTATATTGTATATATATAACAGGGTATATAGCCATTAAGGAACTACTAGTATATTGTATATATAACATGGTATATAGCCATTAAGGAACTACTAGTATATTGTATATATATATAACAGGGTATATAGCTATTAAGGAACTACTAGTATATTGTATATAAATAACAGGGTATATAGCTATTAAGGAACTACTAGTATATTGTATATATATACACGACAGAGGTTGGAGAAGAATGAAGCTACCATGGTTTAGTTTTAGAAGTGTCTAGTAGACAGAATAACTTTTATACATGTAACTTTGTGTTCACGTATCTTTATTCTGCCAGTAAAAACAAGATTGTATATAGTGTTGAGAAGGCTTCGTTATTATTTTTAGAAAAGGTAGCTATGTACATCTATATATAAATATAGTGTCTAGCGAGGTTTAGTTGTGTCTTAGAACAAAAATTGTATATAGTTTATACATAAGTATAGCTTTATATGCATGTACGTCCCTAAAATTCTTCCAATATAGAGAAGATTGTAAAATATTTATATATGAATGTAGCTTCATATGTATTTAACGTCTATCTTCCACGCTAACTGTATATAGTGTTGAATGTAGAGGTGTATAAGAAACTGTATTGTGTAGAATATATATTAATACCTTCTTATGGATATGAGAGAGATATATAAATTCTTCCTGTACATGAAAGATAATAATGCGTCTTAATTTGAATTTATGGCTTTAGATAGGTGGGTGTCTAGGGGATTTTTAATCTGAGAATGAAGAATACATAGAGTTAAAAGTGTTTAGATATATTTACAAATGTAGCTTTGTGTATATATTTTGTATCTCAATATGTGATGTGTTTAGAATTAATTTATGGCAAATAATACTTTCCGTAACTCTCTCCGCGAATGTAAAATCCAGAATAATTTCGTCAAAGTCCCGGTGTAGATAGAATGATGTTACCTATTCGATACATTCAATAGAAAGACAACAAAGAAAGAAGAGTTCCACAAAGGGCAAATAATTCCAGTTCACGGGAGATAACTCTAGCCAAATTATTTTTTAGCAAAAATTCATGCGCGTGACACGCCAGCCTGCAAATGAACCCAGCCGACTCCACAACGATTCGAACTTCAGTCGCGATAGAGTAGTTAGCCATACATAAGTACGACAGCCAAGCCAGGAACGCTACCTGCACCGCCACGCACAAGCCGGAATTCTACTGAGTCAAATAGTCATACTTATAGCTAACATTTTCTTTCTTTAAAAGAAAAGAGTGAAATAACAACATATTCCCATTGTTATCTCGCTGTCATTCCATTTCTATATATAACAGGGTATATAGCCATTAAGGAACTACTAATAGATTGTATATATATATAACAGGGTATATAGCCATTAAGGAACTACTAGTATATTGTATATATATAACAGGGTATATAGCCATTAAGGAACTACTAATAGATTGTATATATATAACAGGGTATATAGCTATTAAGGAACTACTAGTATATTGTATATATATATATAACAGGGTATAGAGCTATTAAGGGACTACTAATATATTGTATATATATATATATATAACAGGGTATATAGCTATTAAGGGACTACTAGTATATTGTATATATATATAACAGGGTATATAGCCATTAAGGAACTACTAGTATATTGTATATATATAACAGGGTATATAGCCATTAAGGAACTACTAGTATATTGTATATATATATAACAGGGTATATAGCCATTAAGGAACTACTAGTATATTGTATATATATAACAGGGTATATAGCCATTAAGGAACTACTAGTATATTGTATATATATATATAACAGGGTATATAGCTATTAAGGGACTACTAGTATATTGTATATATATATAACAGGGTATATAGCTATTAAGGGACTACTAGTATATTGTATATATATAACAGGGTATATAGCTATTAAGGAACTACTAGTATATTGTATATATATAACAGGGTATATAGCCATTAAGGAACTACTAGTATATTGTATATATATAACAGGGTATATAGCTATTAAGGAACTACTAGTATATTGTATATATATATAACAGGGTATATAGCCATTAAGGAACTACTAGTATATTGTATATATATAACAGGGTATATAGCCATTAAGGAACTACTAGTATATTGTATATATATAACAGGGTATATAGCCATTACGGAACTACTAGTATATTGTATATATATAACAGGGTATATAGCCATTAAGGAACTACTAGTATATTGTATATATATATAACAGGGTATATAGCTATTAAGGGACTACTAGTATATTGTATATATATATAACAGGGTATATAGCCATTAAGGAACTACTAGTATATTGTATATATATATATAACAGGGTATATAGCCATTAAGGGACTACTAATATATTGTATATATATAACAGGGTATATAGCTATTAAGGAACTACTAATATATTGTATATATATATAACAGGGTATATAGCCATTAAGGGACTACTAATATATTGTATATATATAACAGGGTATATAGCCATTAAGGAACTACTAGTATATTGTATATATATAACAGGGTATATAGCCATTAAGGAACTACTAGTATATTGTGTATATATATATATATAACAGGGTATGTAGCTATTAAGGGACTACTAGTATATTGTATATATATAACAGGGTATATAGCCATTAAGGAACTACTAGTATATTGTATATATATATAACAGGGTATATAGCCATTAAGGAACTACTAGTATATTGTATATATATATATATAACAGGGTATATAGCTATTAAGGGACTCCTAGTATATTGTATATATATAACAGGGTATATAGCCATTAAGGAACTACTAGTATATTGTATATATATAACAGGGTATATAGCTATTAAGGAACTACTAGTATATTGTATATATATAACAGGGTATATAGCTATTAAGGAACTACTAGTATATTGTATATATATAACAGGGTATATAGCCATTAAGGAACTACTAGTATATTGTATATATAACATGGTATATAGCCATTAAGGAACTACTAGTATATTGTATATATATATAACAGGGTATATAGCTATTAAGGAACTACTAGTATATTGTATATAAATAACAGGGTATATAGCTATTAAGGGACTACTAGTATATTGTATATATATATAACAGGGTATATAGCTATTAAGGGACTACTAGTATATTGTATATATATAACAGGATATATAGCTATTAAGGGACTACTAGTATATTGTATATATATAACAGGATATATAGCTATTAAGGAACTACTAGTATATTGTATATAAATAACAGGGTATATAGCCATTAAGGGACTACTAGTATATTGTATATATATATAACAGGGTATATAGCTATTAAGGGACTACTAGTATATTGTATATATATATAACAGGGTATATAGCCATTAAGGAACTACTAGTATATTGTATATATATATATAACAGGGTATATAGCCATTAAGGGACTACTAATATATTGTATATATATAACAGGGTATATAGCTATTAAGGAACTACTAATATATTGTATATATATATAACAGGGTATATAGCCATTAAGGGACTACTAATATATTGTATATATATAACAGGGTATATAGCCATTAAGGAACTACTAGTATATTGTATATATATATAACAGGGTATATAGCCATTAAGGAACTACTAGTATATTGTATATATATATATATATATATATATATATAACAGGGTATATAGCTATTAAGGGACTCCTAGTATATTGTATATATATAACAGGGTATATAGCCATTAAGGAACTACTAGTATATTGTATATATATATAACAGGGTATATAGCCATTAAGGAACTACTAGTATATTGTATATATATAACAGGGTATATAGCCATTAAGGAACTACTAGTATATTGTATATATATAACAGGGTATATAGCCATTACGGAACTACTAGTATATTGTATATATATAACAGGGTATATAGCCATTAAGGAACTACTAGTATATTGTATATATATATAACAGGGTATATAGCTATTAAGGGACTACTAGTATATTGTATATATATATAACAGGGTATATAGCCATTAAGGAACTACTAGTATATTGTATATATATATATAACAGGGTATATAGCCATTAAGGGACTACTAATATATTGTATATATATAACAGGGTATATAGCTATTAAGGAACTACTAATATATTGTATATATATATAACAGGGTATATAGCCATTAAGGGACTACTAATATATTGTATATATATAACAGGGTATATAGCCATTAAGGAACTACTAGTATATTGTATATATATAACAGGGTATATAGCCATTAAGGAACTACTAGTATATTGTATATATATATATATATAACAGGGTATGTAGCTATTAAGGGACTACTAGTATATTGTATATATATAACAGGGTATATAGCCATTAAGGAACTACTAGTATATTGTATATATATATAACAGGGTATATAGCCATTAAGGAACTACTAGTATATTGTATATATATATATATATATATAACAGGGTATATAGCTATTAAGGGACTCCTAGTATATTGTATATATATAACAGGGTATATAGCCATTAAGGAACTACTAGTATATTGTATATATATAACAGGGTATATAGCTATTAAGGAACTACTAGTATATTGTATATATATAACAGGGTATATAGCTATTAAGGAACTACTAGTATATTGTATATATATAACAGGGTATATAGCCATTAAGGAACTACTAGTATATTGTATATATAACATGGTATATAGCCATTAAGGAACTACTAGTATATTGTATATATATATAACAGGGTATATAGCTATTAAGGAACTACTAGTATATTGTATATAAATAACAGGGTATATAGCTATTAAGGGACTACTAGTATATTGTATATATATATAACAGGGTATATAGCTATTAAGGGACTACTAGTATATTGTATATATATAACAGGATATATAGCTATTAAGGGACTACTAGTATATTGTATATATATAACAGGATATATAGCTATTAAGGAACTACTAGTATATTGTATATAAATAACAGGGTATATAGCCATTAAGGGACTACTAGTATATTGTATATATATATAACAGGGTATATAGCTATTAAGGGACTACTAGTATATTGTATATATATATAACAGGGTATATAGCCATTAAGGAACTACTAGTATATTGTATATATATATATAACAGGGTATATAGCCATTAAGGGACTACTAATATATTGTATATATATAACAGGGTATATAGCTATTAAGGAACTACTAATATATTGTATATATATATAACAGGGTATATAGCCATTAAGGGACTACTAATATATTGTATATATATAACAGGGTATATAGCCATTAAGGAACTACTAGTATATTGTATATATATATAACAGGGTATATAGCCATTAAGGAACTACTAGTATATTGTATATATATATATATATATATAACAGGGTATATAGCTATTAAGGGACTCCTAGTATATTGTATATATATAACAGGGTATATAGCCATTAAGGAACTACTAGTATATTGTATATATATAACAGGGTATATAGCTATTAAGGAACTACTAGTATATTGTATATATATAACAGGGTATATAGCTATTAAGGAACTACTAGTATATTGTATATATATAACAGGGTATATAGCCATTAAGGAACTACTAGTATATTGTATATATAACATGGTATATAGCCATTAAGGAACTACTAGTATATTGTATATATATATAACAGGGTATATAGCTATTAAGGAACTACTAGTATATTGTATATAAATAACAGGGTATATAGCTATTAAGGAACTACTAGTATATTGTATATATATACACGACAGAGGTTGGAGAAGAATGAAGCTACCATGGTTTAGTTTTAGAAGTGTCTAGTAGACAGAATAACTTTTATACATGTAACTTTGTGTTCACGTATCTTTATTCTGCCAGTAAAAACAAGATTGTATATAGTGTTGAGAAGGCTTCGTTATTATTTTTAGAAAAGGTAGCTATGTACATCTATATATAAATATAGTGTCTAGCGAGGTTTAGTTGTGTCTTAGAACAAAATTTGTATATAGTTTCTACATAAGTATAGCTTTATATGCATGTACGTCCCTAAAATTCTTCCAATATAGAGAAGATTGTAAAATATTTATATATGAATGTAGCTTCATGTGTATTTAACGTCTATCTTCCACGCTAACTGTATATAGTGTTGAATGTAGAGGTGTATAAGAAACTGTATTGTGTAGAATATATATATTAATACCTTCTTATGGATATGAGAGAGATATATAAATTCTTCCTGTACATGAAAGATAATAATACGTCTTAATTTGAATTTACGGCTTTAGATAGGTGGGTGTCTAGGGGATTTTTATGCTGAGAAGGAAGAATACATAGAGTTAAAAGTGTTTAGATATATTTACAAATGTAGCTTCGTGTATATATTTTGTATCTCAATATGTGATGTGTTTAGAATTAATTTATGGCAAATAATACTTTCCGTAACTCTCTCCGCGAATGTAAAATCCAGAATAATTTCGTCAAAGTCCCGGTGTAGATAGAATGATGTTACCTGTTCGATACATTCAATAGAAAGACAACAAAGAAAGAAGAGTTCCACAAAGGGCAAATAATTCCAGTTCACGGGAGATAACTCTAGCCAATTTTTTTTTTAGCAAAACTCATGCGCGGGACACGCCAGCCTGCAAATGAACCCAGCCGACTCCACAACGATTCGAACTTCAGTCGCGATAGAGTAGTTAGCCATACATAAGTACGACAGCCAAGCCAGGAACGCTACCTG
>OZ024762.1:12772118-12779618 GCA_964016885.1 Eledone cirrhosa
GGAGGGAGAGATAGAGGGAGAGAGAGAGAGAGGGAGGGCGTGGTGGTAAAACTTGAGCTGTTCTCTTTTGGTCGTTGATGTCAATGAGATGTCATCTTCGGGTTACCATAGTCCGGAAGTGGATGTAGAATATTCCCTCCCCACCTCCACACACATACATGTATGTATATGTATGTATGTATATATGTTTGTATATATAATATATATATATATATATATATATATATATATATATATATATATATCGATATATATATATATACACATAAATATATACATATATATATATAAATTTCATTTTTAAATACAAAAACTAGAAACACCACCCTTTCCATCAAAACACCACCCTCCCACTAAAGCACCACCTTCCCACCAAAACACCACCCTCCCACCAAAACACCACCTTCCCACCAAAACACCACCCTCCCACCAAAACACCACCCTCCCACCAAAACACCACCCTCCCACTAAAACACCACCCTTTCCATCAAAACACCACCCTCCCACTAAAACACCACCTTCCCACCAAAACACCACCCTCCCACTAAAACACCACCCTTCCCACCAAAACACCACCTTCCCACCAAAACACCACCCTCCCACTAAAACACCACCTTTCCACCAAAACACCACCTTCCCACTAAAACACCACCTTTCCACCAAAACACCACCTTCCCACCACCCTCCCACCAAAACACCACCTTCCCACCAAAACACCACTCTCCCACCAAAACACCACCTTCCCACCAAAACACCACCCTCCCACCAAAACACCACCCTCCCACTAAAACACCACCTTCCCACCAAAACACCACCTTCCCACCAAAACACCACCCTCCCACCAAAACACCACCTTCCCACCAAAACACCACCCTCCCACCAAAACACCACCTTCCCACCAAAACACCACCCTCCCACCAAAACACCACGCTCCCACTAAAACACCACCTTTCCACCAAAACACCACCCTCCCACCAAAACACCACGCTCCCACTAAAACACCACCTTTCCACCAAAACACCACGCTCCCACTAAAACACCACCTTCCCACCAAAAATATGTAGTGGCCTTGGACCAATACTAGCAAATATTAAAGATATAAATCATTATTCAGAGACAAACAGAGAGAGAGAGAGAGAGAGAGACGCACACAAGCTGGAGATGAAAACATCACCACCATCACTGTTATAACTACCACCACCACTACCACCACCACCATCACTGTTATAACTACCACCACCACTACCACCACCACCATCACTGTTATAACTACCGTCACCACCACCACCACCTACATCATCATCATCATCATCATCATAACTACCATCACCGCCGCCACCACCATTATCTTAATTACCACCACTACCACCCCACCACCCCTACTACCACCCCACCTCTCCTACTACCACCACCATGCTCATCATCAAGACACCCCCCCCCCCCACTATCACACTACACCACCCCAACTAATTACCTCACAAATTGACTATAATTATAGAATCCTAACCTACATTCTATAATTACAACTGAAGCGGCCATATTTATCTGGTTTGAGTGTCTTTAACTACCACCACCACTACTACCACCACCACCACTACTACTACTACCACCACCACCACTACTACTACCACCACTACTACTACTACCACCACTACTACTACTGACACCACCACTGCTAGCACCACCACTACTACTACCACCATCACTACTACTACTACCACCACTACTACTGACACCACCACCACCACCACTACCACCATCACTACTACTACCACTACTGACACCACCACCACCACTACTACCACCACCACCACCACTGCCACCACCGCTACCACCACCACCACCACCACTGCTACCACTGCTACCACCACCACCACCACTGCTACCACTGCCACCACCACCACCACCACCACCACTGCCACCACTACCACCACCGCCACCACTGCTACCACCACCGCCACCACTGCTACCACCACCGCCACTGCTACCACCACCACCACCACTGCCACCACTGCTACCACCACCACCACTGCCACCACTACCACCACCACCACCACCACCACCACCACCACCACCACTACTACTACTACCACACACATTGTCTCCAAGTGTATATTCTGCCAGGAGTTGTGGCCAGTTGATAGAATCAACAATGGAAACATTTCCTTGGTTTGATTAGAGAAGATCTCAGCCCTCACTCGGTAAGGGGGGGGCTGAGATCTTGTCAACTGAGCTCGATGTTGGTTTACTACAGTAAGGGACCAACCTTAACACACACTGTCTCATGCTGAATCTCCCTGAGAACTGCAGTCAGTGTGGTGGAATACTCAGCCACTTATACGAGACAAGCAGGCTGTTCTGTTGATCAAACAATTGGAATACATGTTGATGGAATTGTGTTAACATCTAATGATGTCACATGGGTGCAGCTAGCTGTTGTGATGAATGCACAACAGCGCCATGCTGGTGTGACAGAAATACGTATATTTAATAGATATCATTATGCAACTGCTACCTTAATGTTTATCTCATAACTATATATATATATATGTTTATCTTGAGTTCAATCGGAGCTTCCTGATGATTTCTCCCGAATGAAACAGTTCTAGTCCTGTAGGAGGTATTTATATATAAATATATATATATATATATATATATATATATAGATATTTATTAAAATAACAGATTAAAGTTTAAGCAAAGAATCGCTGCTTTCACCCTTAACGGGATCTTCTGAAACTAACAAAGTCAATCTGTAAACGCAGAACTGGATATTTCAAAAAACGTTGCAACCGGAGGAAGACAGGAAGACGATACTTTGGTTCATGGTAACGTTCGCTGGCAAAGAACGGGAAAAAACGAATAATACGTCATTAATAGGAGCGGTGAAAAACAATTACGCGCAAAGTCAGAACCACGTTTATGGTATAAAAGAGGTCGAAGACTAATGTTCTCTAAGTGGTGCATAGAGACGTTCTCTGGCAATGAACGAAAAAACGAAGATAATAAGTCATATGTGGAGCGTGGAGAACAATAGCACGCAAAGACAAAACCACGTAAATGGTATAGCAGAAGTTGTAGACTAAAATTCTAACTAGGAGACCGAATGAATCTCCGCTACAGAGTTAAGAACAAAGTAAATAAATACAATACAGAAATATATACAGGTATTAAAGATGCAAATTAATTGCGTCCATAGGTGGTGTGCCAAGACGAACACTCTTAGGGGCGTGGGTCTACATGTGAATATATATCTGAGGAGCTTCTGATTCCAGGGTCATTAATAGATCATTCCTCGAGCAGATCGGCAGTGAAACATATGTAATAGGTAATTATATATGTATATGATGCAACACTGATTCTTTGTTCCCTTATATCATCATCATCATCATCACCGTTTTACGTCCGTTCTTCCACACTAGCATGGGTTAGACGGGTGGTCCTGTTGTGGGCAGTGTCTGGTCGGCTGACCATGCCTTGCTCATACAGGAACTGATTTGGCTTGATTTCTACAGCTGGATGCCCTTCCTAACACCAACCTCATTTACAGTGAGTGCTGGGTGCTTTTTTTCCGTGGCGCCTACACGTCCACTTTACAGTGTGGGCTGGGTGCTTTTTTGCCGTGGCACCTCCACGACCACCTTGCAGTGGGGGGTGTGGGGGCATATTGTTTATATGCTTCAGCTTGTACCCATGGGAGGTCGGGTACTCTGTATTACTGCGTGACGCCAGAGGTCACGGTCGTGTGTCATCGCCTTTGAGAGGTGTAATTGGGTAAGGCTGGCTTTTATCACCTCATCCCAGGTCATCTTGGGTCTCCCCACTCCGCGGTTTCCATTGACTTCTAGTGCTCTGCACCTTTTTATGCAGCTGTCATCCTTCATACGCATCACAATATATATATATATGCATGAGAAAGGTGTGGTCACCTGACCTAGCATTGCCCACAATAGGACAACTAGTCTAACCCATACTAGTGTGGAAAAATAGACGTAAAGCAGTGATGATTATGATAGATATATATACACACACACGCATTCACATACACTCACATATGTATATATAACATACACACACACATATATACATGTACACACATATATACACATACACACATGTATATATATATATATATATATATATATATATATATATATATATATATATACACATACACACATGTATGTATATATATATATATATATATATATATATATATATATATATATATATACTGGGCAGACATACCTCATAATATGGATGCTCTGTCTAACTTATGCAAGCATGGAAAATAAGACGTTAAAAGACGATATATATATATGCGTATATATATATATACGCATATATATATATATAATATATATATATACGCATATGGGAACGTCTCTATGAACCACCTAAGAGAACATTAGTCTACGACTTCTTTTATACCATAAACGTGGTCCTGTCTTTGCGTGTAATTGTCTTTCACCGCTCCTATTAATGACGTATTATATTCGTTTTTTCCCGTTCTTTGCCAGGGAACGTTTCCACGAACCAAAGTATCGTCTTCCTGTCTTCCTCCGGTTGCAACGTTTTTTGAAATATTCACTTCTGCGTTTACAGATTGACTTTGTTAGTTTCAGAAGATCCCGTTAAGGGCGAAATCAGTGATTCTTTGCTTAAACTTTAATCTGTTATTTTAATAAACCTACTCCAAAAACTGTTGAGTGCTTTTATATCAGTTATAAAATATTTACTCGTTGTAACCCAACAATTTTAAATAAAACTTTTGCATATATATATATATATATATATATATATATATATATATATATATAAATTTGAGGTCAACTTACAAACAACAAAGCCAAAATGGCAACAAGTTAGTCACAGTTGATGGTGTTGTGTTTAACAAAGCTGAACACAAACCTGTCCTGCTTTCATCATGTGCTGATGAGGGCCTACAAAGTTCATGACCTTGGTGACCCAACATCCCACCCACACCACCCTCTGCTCCTTCTGACTAAGCCAATAATATATATATATATCATCATCATCGTTTAACATCCATCTTCCACGCTAGCATGAGTCTGGACGGGAATTGTCCCACTTGAGGCAAGATTGGTTGTCTTGCTCAGGACTGGCAGGTTTTCTACGGCTGGATGCCCTTCCTAACACCAACCACGTTTACAGTGTGGACTGGGAGGTTTTTACCGTGTTACCTACACGGCCACATTACAGCGTGGACTGTTTTTTTTTTGTCGTGACACCTACACGACCTCATTTATTTAGGACTGGATGTTGTGGTACCAACATAACTTTACACCGAAAGAGGTGGTGTAGATGGCGGTGGGGGTAGTCGGACGGGGTGTGTATTTTGGTTAAGAGGTGCCTACTGACTGTAGGTTTCGCGATGTACTCAGGCAAGGCGGGTCTTCTGTATTACTACGTAGCACCAAAGATCTCGGTCCAGTATATATATATGAAATTCAGGGGGTTTAACAGAAATTCTTTATAAAGAGATTGACCAAAACAAATCGAGTGTTTATTTGTTGTGACCTCCGGCATTGAAATAAATTTCATTAGACTGAAAAATTTGTTAATTGTATTCCTTATAACGGAATTTTACCTGTATATCTTTTAACAGTCATTAGAGTGGCCATACTACAGCACTTAAGACTGCAATGGAGAGCCTTCAAAGGTGTTGATCTTAGCACCAAAACCCAACCCCTCCTTGTAACTAATCCATTAAAATGATTTCCACTATAGGAGCAAGGCGAGCAATTTTAGGGGAGGGGAAAGTCAATTAAATTGACCCCAGTGCATTACTGGTACTTTATTTCATTGGTATATAAGGTCTGGGATCTTGTTGATTGAGTCGATTGATCAATTTAATCAATAAAATTAAGTCAATCTTTTTATGAAAACAAAAGAAATTGATTTAATCAACTATTATTTTTAGTGACTTATTACAGTTATTTTTCCTGTTGGGAGGCTCACATCTCACATTTTCAAATTAATGAAGAATTTTGAGGGATTTGCTAAATTTATTTATTATTTCATTGGCTTCTGGCTGCCACTGGTCAGGTCAGGTCAGGCTGCCACTGGTCAGGCCTGGCTGCCACTGGTCAGGTCAGGTCTGTCTGCCACTGGTCAGGTCTGTCTGCCACTGGTCAGGTCAGGCTGCCACTGGTCAGGTCAAGTCTGTCTGCCACTGGTCAGGTCAGGTTTGGCTGCCACTGGTCAGGTCAGGCTTCTGGCTGCCACTGGTCAGGTCAGGCTTCTGGCTGCCACTGGTCAGGTCAGGCTTCTGGCTGCCACTGGTCAGGTCAGGCTTCTGGCTGCCACTGGTCAGGTCAAGCTTCTGGCTGCCACTCGTCAGGTCAGGTTTCTGTCTGCCACTGGTCAGGTCTGGTTGCCACTGGTCAGGTCAAGTCTGTCTGCCACTGGTCAGGTTTGGCTGCCACTGGTCAGGTCAAGCTTCTGGCTGCCACTGGTCAGGTCAAGCTTCTGGCTGCCACTGGTCAGGTCAAGCTTCTGGCTGCCACTCGTCAGGTCAAGCTTCTGGCTGCCACTGGTCAGGTCAAGCTTCTGGCTGCTACTGGTACCATGTAACTCAGTACAACCTGCTTCATGGTCTAGCGGTCAGCGACTGAACCAGCTTCCCCACCAGACCCTGGTCTGTTGAGGAGAGTAAGTGGAACCCCAGCAACAAGAACTCTTAAAAAGGCTGATGAACTCCTCAGAGTCAACAGCCATTCACCCCAACTATAGGTTAAATAACCTTACCACCCCACAACTGGCCAAGCGTGGTGAGTACTGGCATAACCAACACCAAACAGAAAACTGTGGAGGTCAACTAGAGAGGGGGTTCCTCCAACAGGAGTGAGAAGGACCCCTGGAGTGGATTGGAAGATACGAACTTCACATAAGATCATTCTATAAAATTCTGCTGGAAGATTGATCTAAATACTAAAGTCATTACCTTTATGTAAAGCCGCCGCCACCACCACCACCACCACCACCACCACCACCACCACCACTACCACCACCACCACTACCACCACCACCAACAACAACAACAATCCTACCTCCACGTGGTGCCAGATGAAAGGGTGAGGCTCCTACAAAAGAGAAAATAAAAGAAAATTCATGAAAGAGTTATAAATACAGAATTATAGAAGAATTTGTGAAATAAGGAGTTATAAAGTAGAAATATGGTAATGAAAGGGTTAATGACATAGATAGTGTCTTTCATTAGAAATATGGTAATGAAAGGGTTAATGACATAGACTGTGTCTTTCATTAGAAATATGGTAATGAAAGGGTTAATGACATAGGTAGTGTCTTTCATTAGAAATATGGTAATGAAAGGGTTAATGACATAGATAGTGTCTTTCATTAGAAATATGGTAATAAAAGGGTTAATGACATAGACTGTGTCTTTCATTAGAAATATGGTAATGAAAGGGTTAATGACATAGTGTCTTTCATTAGAAATATGGTAATGAAAGGGTT
>OZ024762.1:12794618-12797118 GCA_964016885.1 Eledone cirrhosa
CCACCCCCCAACGCCTCCCTCCCTCACTATCTTTCTCTCCCACCCCAAACGCCCCCTCCCTCACTATCTTTCTCACCCACCCCAACGCCCCCCCTCTCCCTCACCCCCACCCCCTTCACCCATGCTGATTCTCAAATATCATTCAGTCCAAATAAAAGTTCAGATAGAAAACAACAATACCAACAACAACAACAACAGTAACAACAACAACAACAACAACAACAACAACAGTAACAACAACAACAACAACAACAACAGTAACACCACCCACCTCATCTACAACACAATACCTCACCACCACTTCTCTCTCGATATATATATATATATAGAGAGAGAGATAAATAGATAGATAGATAGATAGATAGATAGATAGATAGATAGATAGATAGATAGATAGATAGATAGATAGATAGATAGATAGATAAGCGTGTGCAGGCGTGTGTACTATTACTAGCGAGATATGGATCTAATTGTTTCTATTTTAGGCACAAGGCCAGCAATTACCCAGTACATTACTGGTACTTTATTTTATCGACCACGTAAGGATGCAGATAATGGTTTCTAATTTAGGCACAAGGCCAGCAATTACCCAGTGCATTACTGGTACGCAGATAATGATATACATATATATATATATATATATATATATATATATAGGAGAAAGTATGATCCCGACGGAAGAGCTCAAGCCGTTTCGAAGGCTATTTCTGGACTATTTCTGGACTGTTTCTGGACTATTTCTGTCCAGAAATAGCCGACGAAACTGCTTGAGCTCTGCCGTCGGGGTCATACTTTCTCCTATTACCCACTCTACTACCCTAAGTATTGAGTACTCTGGTGGGTTATGGTCCATTTGGTTCCTTACCACAACTCCTTCGTTATATATATATATATATATATTGATTTAAGGGGTTAAATATCCAGGTACTCATCGTAGGGTTTGCCTAGGGTGTTAAATACGCAGGTACACATTGTAAAGATGGCGTAGGGTACTAAATACCCAGGTACACATTGTGGAGATGGTGTAGGGTGCTAAATACCCAGGTACACAATGTAGAGATGGTGTAGGGTGCTAAATACCCAGGTACACATTGTAGAGCTAACCTAGGGGCTAAATACCCAGGTACACATTGTAGAGATGGTGTAGGGTGCTAAATACCCAGGTACACATTGTAGAGCTAGCCTAGGGGCTAAATACCCAGGTACACATTGTAGAGCTAGCCTAGGGGCTAAATACCCAGGTACACATTGTAGAGCTAGCCAAGGGGCTAAATACTAGACGTCGATTCTGATACCCCTAAAACTACAATGGGCTCTCGTGTGCCTCTGACTACATTTGATGTCTTGGAGATAACTTCCCTATCACTTCTGTACCGGACTCCCTTAAACACAGGTCACGTGAGCAGCCCTTCCTTATCTGACTAAGTCATTAATAGTCACACAAACAGACACAAACATACACACACAAACATACACATACACACATATATGTATATTCACTCACACACACACTCACATTCTCGTAGTCTCACATTTCCTCACACACACATATAGACACATTTCCTCACACACACACACACGCACATATATAGACACATTTCCTCACACACACA
This sequence comes from Eledone cirrhosa, assembly GCA_964016885.1. Taxonomy (NCBI): domain Eukaryota; kingdom Metazoa; phylum Mollusca; class Cephalopoda; order Octopoda; family Eledonidae; genus Eledone; species Eledone cirrhosa. The sequence continues at coordinate 12,796,232 of OZ024762.1, forward strand.
CATATATATAGACACACATATACACATGTACACAGACGTTAATTAGATAATCACCAGTGATTAATTATGGATCGCTCCAAATCCTCTAAATCTCTCCCTCATTTTCCTCCATCACCATCACTACTACTACTACCACCTCCACCACCACTACATACCACGACCACCATCATCATCACCATAGCCACCACTACATACCAACACCATCATCACCAGCGCCATCACCACTACCACTACATAATTCCACCATCACCACCACCGGCACTACTACCATCACCATCACCACCACCAGCAGCACTAACTACTACAACCACCACCACCACTATACCACCATCACCACCCAACCACCACCGGCACTACTACCACAACAACTACCACCACAGCTACCACAAAAACTACCACCACCACCACCACCACCACCACCACCACCACCAGCCCTACCACCACCACCAGTCCTACCACCACCACTACCACCACCACCACTACCACCCCCAGCCCTACCACCCCCACCCCTACCACCACCACCACCAGTCCTACCACCACTACCACCCCCACCCCTACCACCACCACCACCATCTCCTCTAGTCTTCAGATTATGAATTAAACAACTGTCTTAAATGTCACGAGTCAAACACCACCAGTTACACACACATATTTATATATACACACACATATTTATATACACACACACACACATATATATATACACACACACACACATATATATATATACACACACACACATATATATATACACACACATATATATATATATATATATACACACACATATATATATACAGGAACACACACACACATATATACACAGGCACACACACACACATAATATATACAGGCACACACACACATATATATACAGGCACACATAT
>OZ024762.1:12807118-12811604 GCA_964016885.1 Eledone cirrhosa
CACACACACACACACACACACACACACACACACACACACACACACACACTCTCTCTCCACGTAGAAATAAGGTGACACAACATTATAACATTATTGATGACACAACACAGATTGTTCTGGAAGTGTGAACAAGGGTTAAAGGGAATTACAGAATGTACAGAATAATCGAATACAATACAAACGGAATATCATAGAATAGATAGAATACTTTTATACAACATGAATAACAGAATGGTAGAATGATGGAATAACTATAGGCTGATAGAATGATGGAACTACTATAGGATGGTGGAATGGTGGAATAACTATAGGCTGGTGGAATGGTGGAATAACTATAGGCTGGTGGAATGGTGGAATAACTATAGGCTGGTGGAATGGTGGAATAACTATAGGCTGGTGGAATGGTGGAATAACTATAGGCTGGTGGAATGGTGGAATAACTATAGGCTGGTGGAATGGTGGAATAACTATAGGCTGGTGGAATGGTGGAATAATTATAGGATGGTGGAATGGTGGAATAACTATAGGCTGGTGGAATGGTGGAATAACTATAGGCTGGTGGAATGATGGAATAACTATAGGATGGTGGAATGGTGGAATAACTATAGGCTGGTGGAATGGTGGAATAACTATAGGCTGGTGGAATGATGGAATAACTATAGGCTGGTGGAATAGTGGAATAACTATAGGCTGGTGGAATGGTGGAATAACTATAGGCTGGTGGAATAGTGGAATAACTATAGGCTGGTGGAATGGTGGAATAACTATAGGCTGGTGGAATGGTGGAATAACTATAGGCTAGTGGAATGGTGGAATAACTATAGGCTGGTGGAATGGTGGAATAACTATAGGCTAGTGGAATGGTGGAATAACTATAGGCTGATGGAATGGTGGAATAACTATAGGCTGGTGGGATGGTGGAATAACTATAGGCTGGTGGAATGGTGGAATAACTATAGGCTGATGGAATGGTGGAATAACTATAGGCTGATGGAATGGTGGAATAACTATAGGCTGGTGGGATGGTGGAATAACTATAGGCTGGTTGCAAGCTGACCATGCTTGGGCCTTTCTGGTGGCGAAATTCTTCTCAGAGTCCATGATCCAGGACCCAAGATACTTGAAATCCCCGACTTGTTTGATATCACTGCCGTTGATTGCTTTAATGTTGTTACCTGTACAGTTTGGTATGTACTCTGTCTTACCCTCGTTCTGATGAAGGCCAACGAGCGTGGCTGCTTCCTGGAGAGATGTCAAAGGTTGTTGCGTATTTTTTAGGCAATCTGCAAGGAGTGCAATGTCATCCGCAAAGTCAAAGATGGATCGAGTTTGGCGCCCAAATCTTTCCAACCACACCAAGATCAGACTTTTCCAAGTAACAATCCAACCAATCTTGCAATATGGAAGTGAAACATGGACGCTTTCATCCAAACAACAGAAGGACTTTGATGGCATTTACACTACTACTACTACTACTACTACTACTACTACTACTACTACTAATGTCTTGATGGCACCTACACTACTACTACTACTACTACTAATGTCTTGATGGCACCTACACTACTACTACTACTACTACTACTACTACTACTTACTTCAACGCATTCAGAACATAAGCTGGCGGCATCTGACTTTGAGAGAGATATATGCCGGTCTCCCACGCATATATTTCGTTGTATGTAAAAGGAGAGAAAGATTTGCTGGTCACTGCCATCGTACCACCTCTGAGGTTGTGTCCCCTTTAGTGTCACTAATAACAAGGGGTACAAACTCTCCTATCCTGATTTACTGGTCACTGCCATCGTACCACCTATGACGTTGTGTCCCCTTTAGTGTCACTAATAACAGGGGGTAAAGCTCTCCTATTCTGATTTACTGGTCACTGCCATCGTACCACCTATGACGTTGTGTCCCCTTTAGTGTCACTAATAACAGGGGGTAAAGCTCTCCTATTCTGATTTACTGGTCACTGCCATCGTACCACCTATGACGTTGTGTCCCCTTTAGTGTCACTAATAACAGGGGGTAAAGCTCTCCTATTCTGATTTACTGGTCACTGCCATCGTACCACCTATGAAGTTGTGTCCCCTTTAGTGTCACTAATAACAGGGGGTAGAAGCTCTCCTATCCTGATTTACTGGTCACTGCCATCGTACCACCTATGAAGTTGTGTCCCCTTTAGTGTCACTAATAACAGGGGGTAGAAGCTCTCCTATTCTGATTTACTGGTCACTGCCATCGTACCACCTATGAGGCTGTGTCCCCTTTAGTGTCACTTTTAACAAGGGGTAGAAGCTCTCCTATCCTGATTTACTGGTCACTGCCATCGTACCACCTATGAGGTTGTGTCCCCTTTAGTGTCACTAATAACAAGGGGTACAAGCTCTCCTATCCTGATTTACTGGTCACTGCCATTGTACCACCTCTGAGGTTGTGTCCCCATTAGTGTCACTAATAACAAGGGGTACAAGCTCTCCTACCCCGATGTCATCTCCAGAGATTCTGGTATTGAAATCCAGGACTTGGCAACGGCAATGAACGACAGACCCACGTGGAGATCAGTTGTTGAGTTGATTTCATCTGAGGCCATGTGATGATGATGATGATGATGATAGAATGGTAGAATAACTATAGGAGTAAGAGAATCACTTACATTTAAACTCAGATTCTGTGATTCTATCGATTTTGTTCGTTTTTTTCGCTTTATTCTCCATATTTTGCTATTTTTCATCGTTAAAAGTTGATCTTCGATCAGAGAATGGTAAAGCTGAAATGTCAGAAGAAATGTCAATGGTAACAGGATGGTATGATGGTAGTGGCAGGGTGGTGGTGGTGGTGGGTGATGGTGGTGATAGTGGTAAGGTGGTGGTGGTGGTGGTGGTGATGGTGGTGATGGTGGTGATAGTGGTAAGGTGGTGGTGGTGGTGGTATGGTGGTGGTAGAGGTAGTGGTGGTGGTGGTGGTAGTGTTGGTGGTGATGGTAGTGGTGGTGGTGGTGTGGTGGTGGTGTTGTTGTTGGTGGTGGTGGTGTTGGTGGTGGTGGTGTTGGTGGTGGTGTTGTTGGTGATGGTGTTGGTGGTGGCAGTGGTAGTGGTGGTAGGTAGTGGTGGTGGCGGTAGTGGTGGTGGTTGTGGTGGTGGTTGAGATGGTAGTGGTGGTGGTGTCGTGGTGGTGGTGGTGGTGGTGGTGGTATTGGTGGTGGCAGTGGTGGTGATGGTGTGGTGGTGGTGGTGGTGGTGATGGTGTGGTGGTGATGGTGTGGTGGTGGTGGTGGTGGTGATGGTGGTGGTGGTGATGGTGTGGTGGTGGTGGTGTGGTGGTGGTGATGGTGGTGGTGATGGTGTGGTGGTGGTGGTGTGGTGGTGGTGGTGGTGATGGTGGTGGCGGTGTGGTGGTGGTGTGGTGGTGAGACAGACTCGCAAGTCTAACGGTTGGCATTCGGCCATCAAATCACCAACACAATACTACTACTACCACCACTACTACCACCACTACTACTACTACCACCACTACTACTACTATTACTATTACTACTAATAATAATTGTTTCAAATTTTGGCACAAGGCCAGCAAATTCCCCAGTCGTATTACTGGTACTTTATTTTATCGACCCGTAAGGATGAAAGGCAAAGTTAACCTCGGCGGGATTTGAACTCAGAATGCGAAGGCCGTAACTCTATTCGTCAAAGCCTGGCTTCCGACCCTCTACTGATACTGCCAATCCAATGGTCTGCATTCACACACGCTTCTTCTTCACACACGCTTCTTCTTCACACACGCTTCTTCTTCACACACACACACACACACACACATGACGAAACATAAGTCAATTGCACGAACTCATAATCCTTTATTTACTGCTATATATATTTCGATGATAGCCATTGAATGGCTATGACCTCATCAGGCAGTTAGTCAGTTCTTAGATATGCCAGCTCTGTGTTTATAGTGTTGATGGTATCAGAGCCTTGGGACATATATATATATATATATATATATATATATATATATATAAATTAATAAAAATAATGAATAAAAACAAAGAAACAGTTCCTTATATTAAAAAATTCATCATTTTACGATCGTTTCTAGGATATATATGTGTGTGTTGGTATGTATATCATATAGATCTATGTAAAATTTTTACAAACTAACAGAGGGAATATACATACCTACACATATATATGCTATCTTCAGACAGTATATTTTGGTAGATTTCTCTCTCTCTCTCTCTCTCTCTCTCTCTCTCTCTCTCTCTCTCTATATATATATATATATATATATATATATATATATATATATATAGAGAGAGAGAGAGAGTCGAAGTTCATGCTGGTTAGATAGATATATAGAAAGATAAAGACTGCTAGATAGATAGATAGATAGAATGACAATTAGACAGAGACAGACATACAGACACACAGACACACAGACATACAGACAGACAGAGAGACAGACAGACAGACAGACAGACAGACATGGA
>OZ024762.1:12826804-12834304 GCA_964016885.1 Eledone cirrhosa
GTACATATACACACATAAATATACTATATATATATATATATATATATATATATATATATATATATATATGTATATGTATATATATGCACACACATAAATATACTATATATATATATATATATATATATATATATATATGTATATGTATATATATGCACACACATAAATATATACATGGATATATGCATATATATATATATATATATATATATACACATACATATATAGTGAGAGAAAATGAGAAAGCATGATAGAGGGGTGCCTTCGTTTGATGTTAGAAGTTCAATGGGTATGTGAGTGGTGGTGGTAGGTGGTGGTGGTGGTAGGAGGTGGTAGGTGGTGGTGGTGGGAGGTGGTAGGTGGTGGTAGGAGGTGGTAGGTGGTGGTGGTGGGAGGTGGTAGGTGGTGGTGGCAGGAGGGGAGCTTACTAACACTCCCTGACTCTCTCTGTCTCTCTCTGTCCGTCTGTCCTCTCTGTCTCCTTTCTCTTTCTTCCTCTGCATTGTCACCCCTCCCCCCCACAGCCACCCCATCCCCACCATCACGCCCAGCTTCCTCTCTCCTCTCCCCTCTCCCTCCTTCCTACTCCTTTATCTTGATCAAACCATACTAGGTCAGATAATGTTAGTGCTAGAAGTATTATCTCCTCCACCATCATCATCATCATCACCTCCATCATCATCACCTACATCACCCTAATTATCATCATCATTATCATCATTATCATTGTCACAATCGTTATCTTCCTCCTCCCCACATCATCATCATCATCATCACCACAACCACCATCATCATTAGTGAATCAGCTGCTGTTATATGACAAGATGAAAGGGAGAGAGAGTGTGTGAGAGAGAGAAAGAGAGAGAGTGTGAGAGGAAAGGAGAGTGTGAGAGGGAGTGAGACGGTGTGAGAGGAAAGGAGAGTGTGAGAGGGAGTGAGACGGAGTGAGAGGGAGAGGGGGAGAGAGAGAGAGAGGGAAAGGGAGAGTGATAGGGAGAGGGAGAGTGAGGGAGAGTGAGAGTGAGGGAGAGTGATAGGGAGGGAGAGGGAGAGGGAGAGTGAGAGGGAGAGTGAGAGGGAGAGTGAGAGAGAGTGAGAGAGGGAAAGGGAGAGTGAGAGGGAGAGTGAGAGAGTGAGAGAGGGAAAGGGAGAGTGATAGGGAGAGGGAGAGTGAGAGGGAGAGTGAGAGGGAGAGTGAGAGGGAGAGTGAGAGGGAGAGTGAGAGAGAGTGAGAGAGGGAGAGAGAGTGAGAGAGTGAGAGAGGGAGAGAGAGTGAGAGAGGGAGAGAGAGATATATACACGACATGACAACAACGTGTTTAGTTTCACACATACACACACACATATATATACGCACAAACACACATACACACACATGCATACACACAAACACATATACACACAAACCCACATATATACACATACACAAACACAAATATATATGTATAGACAAACACACCCACACATATATATATATATATATATATATATATATATATATGTATATATATGTATACACATACATAAACCTACACACGTATTCATAGACACACACGTACATATATACATACACACACACCGACAATCCCTCCACCGCCACATTAAGTGGATGTCGGGAGGTGGCGGGGATTTTAATTGTTGTTGTCATTGTTGTTGTTGATGTTGTTGTTGATGTTGTTACTGTTATTATTGCTATTATTATTGGTCTTGTTGTTATTGTTGTTGTTTAGCCCCAGGTAATCTCTGACCGAGATAAAACCAGGATCACAGACAGACTAACCAAACTCCCTGTTTATCTCCAGGTATGGTGTATCAAGGACTACACAATCTAATGTTTACCATGTTTAAAGACAATCAGTATCCAGAGAGTGTCATTTGAGGATCCTTTCACTGCTATTTCTAGCATATAAGTTGAGCACAAAGAGGTTATTTCATTAGTTCTTCAAGGTATGTTTTGCCTGTCGTTATAAGCTTTGTAGTTCTGGCTATACGGTTGTTGTTGTTGTTGTTGTTGTTGTTGCCTCTCTGTCCGAGAATTGAACCCACAAACTTAAGATCTTCAGCTCAACTCGATAACCACTAAATCTTGCGTCTAAGTGAGGCTTTAGATTTAAATTTAACCCCCATGATATCAAATGAAACCGCCTGAAACTGTTCCTGGTTTTATGATAAAACTTTGTTTTAAAGTGTTTATATTTGTCTAAAAAAACCTTCCATCATAATTTTATGTAAGGACCTTTGTTAAGTTATGTTCCAAACAATCCCGGTTCTATGATTCAAAACTATATTTTAAAGTGTTTATCTAAAACCTGTTTATAATTTTATGTAAGGACCTTTGTTAAGTTATGTTCCAAACAATCCCGGTTCTATGATTCAAAACTATATTTTAAAGTGTTTATCTAAAACCTGTTTATAATTTTATGAAAGAACTTTTGTTAAATAATTGTTTCCACTGTAGGCACAAGGCCAGCAATTACCCAGTGCATTACTGGTACTTTATTTTATCGACCCCGTAAGGATGAAAGGCAAAGTCAACCTCGGCGGGATTTGAACTCAGATCGTAAAGGGACGTAACTATGCTGGAAAGCATGGCGTCCGACCCTCTACTGATACTATTTTCAAAATGTTTTGAGAATAGCAATAGCTGGAGGTTTAACCCTGCGATAAACTGGCGTCCTGTCCAGTGCGAAGTCTTATACTCGCAGTCGCTTCACGTCATGAAACCGGGATAAATACCGGCAAAATGAGCCTTCTGGCTTAAGACAGACTTTAGTCTTAGACTCTAGACCTTTGTTAAGTTATGTTCCAAACACCAGCTTAATGATTAGTTATAAATATATTACTAAATCCTTCCAAATTCTTGATTATTTTCAAAATAATTTGAGAATAATATGCAGTCTTTCATTAGAAATATGGCAACAAAGAGTTTTAAGTATTTATATTTATTTAAAAAAAACCCTCCATTATAATTATAATTAAGAACCTTTGTTAAGTTATATTCCAAAAAATACCAGCTTAATGAGAAAGATAGTTATGTAGCCGTCCAAATTCTTGATCATTTTCAAATATAATTTAAACATAATAGGCAGTATCTTTTATAAGAAATAGAATTAACCTGTCCCCCAGTTTAACATCATTACATGGCCTCAGGGAGATTTTGTGAGACTACACTTTGAAAAAGGGGTCAGATCTGAGGATAAGGTACATATATATATATATACATGTATGGTATGGTATGATATGGTATGGTATATTCCCGTAAATCCTGAGGGAGAGGTTGGTGGACCTTGGTGATATTCGGCGTTTCTAGGACATCTTTTAAAACCTGGCAGAGACCATATTCTCTCCAGGTGTGAATACAGTAGATGTCTTCCAGAGAGAGAGAGAGAGAGAGAGAGAGAGAGAGAGAGAGAGAGAGAGAGAGAGAGAGAGAGAGAGAGTATCCAGCTGTAGAAACTAAGGTAAAATAAATTCTGTATGTGCAAGACACAGTAATCTGACCTCACAACGGAACAACTCGTCTAACCCATGCTAGCGTGGAAAAATGGACATTAAACGGCAATGATATATATATATATATATATATATAATTAGAATGCTATATATGTGTATACGTATGCATACTTTCATATATATATATATATAAAGAATGAATAATAACAGGTAGACATCATAAAAAGGTAATTTATTCCGTGTGCTTACAAATGTTTCCACGGTGGTACTACAGCCTAGTTATGCTATGTGCAAATTTACAAGTATTTGCAGAACTCAAATATCCAATGCTGTGACCACTGTATCCTCAGAGCAGAATGGTTATAATTCATTCTTTATATACACTCCGGAATACAGAAGGATCAGGAAATAAGTTTCTCCAACAATTCTTCCATAACTCGTAGAGTAACCTCTCACCGTACGTCAACCATATCTAGTGTAGTAATTAACCATTACTACATCTTGGGTAATCCTATACCTAATATATATATATATATATATATATTATAATCACAGATGAAACGGCTATCGTTATAATAAGGGGGATTGGCAGTATCGGTAGAGAGTCGGACGCCATGCTTTCTAGCATAGTTACGTCCCTTTACAGTCTGAGTTCAAATCCCGCCGAGGTTAACTTTGCCTTTCATCCTTACGGGGTCGATAAAATAAAGTACCAGTAATGCACTGAGTAATTGCTGGCCTTGTGCCTAAAGTAGAAACAGTTATAATAATTAGTAACTTCCAAATATGCTTGAGATATCGTTATATATGCAGCTTAATGTTATCATCCTGTTAATGTAATCTCGGTGAATTGGCAGTAGCGGTAGAGGGTTGGACGCCATGCTTTCTAGCATAGTTACGTCCCTTTACGGTCTGAGTTCAAATCCCGCCGAGGTTAACTTTGCCTTTCATCCTTACGGGGTCGATAAAATAAAGTACCAGTAATGCACTGGGTAGTTGCTGGCCTTGTGCCTAAAGTAGAAACAGTTATATATGCAGCTTAATGTTATCATCCTGTTAATGTTATCTAAAGAAAATCTTTGTCTGTGCCAAGTGATCACAATAAACGACTTCCACAGTCTGTTTCTCTCTGTTATATCTATCTAATATAATCTATTTTTAGCGTTACCAATATTTAGGAAAAAAAGCCGGGGTTTGAAATAACCTCCCTCTTTTTTTTTGGTGGGGGGGGGGTTGGTTTGTTTGTTTGTTTACATGGAACCCCACCACCAGATGTCAGGGTTTACCGCCAGAAATCTGGCTGCAGGAGGCGACCGGTGTGAGTGGGTTAAATCAAGCAGCAAAACCGATGAAAGGAGGAACCGGGCCGGCAGAATGGGGGTGTGACATACAGAGAGCAATGGAACAATATAGATTGAGGGGTGTAGGTAGAGACGGGAAGAGGGGAGGGACGGGGTGGTGGCGCGGTGGGTGTGTAGTTAGGACGGTAGCTAGGGAGATGTGGGTGGGGTCGGGCAGGTGGCTTTAGTAGACTCTCATTTTGGGAGTAGAGTATGTTTATGTACGTGTGTATATATTTATATACAATATACAATATATATTTATATACATACATACATACATACATATATATATATACATACATACATATATATATATATATGTATATATATATATATATGTATATATATATATATATATAGTGTGTGTACAAAATTTGGTTAAATTCACATTATACATTTATATTGTCACACACACACACGTTTATGAATATATATATACATTATATATACATACACACACACAATATATATATATATATATATAATCTCTCTCTCCCTCACACACATATATGTATATGTATAATCTCCCACAAACACATACATAGATATATGTATACTCACACACACCAGAAAAAGTTCACTATACACACTTGGAGAAATATTTCTTTTTTTCTTTGTAATTTTGATCAACCTCAGCACCAGTCATATATTGGGGGATGATGTCTCGACTAACCCCACCCCCTCATCACCACCACCACCACCACCCTGCAAATGTCTGGTGTTGTGTTTATGTTACCATTACTATAACTGCCTGACTCCTATTGTCAGCCTTAAATTGGTGTTGTTCAGTACCTCGCTATAAAGTATTGAGTACTTCAGAGTTGAACAAAACAACCCGGATATTTTCTGGTACCAAGGTCGACACCTGGGTATTTAGCACCCTAGACTTGCTCTACAATGTGTACCTGAGTATTTAGCACCCTAGGGTAGCTCTACAATGTGTATCTGAGTATTTAGTACCCTAGGTAGCTCTACAATGTGTACCTGAGTATTTAGCACCCTCGGCTAGCTCTACAATGTGTATCTGAGTATTTAGTACCCTAGGGTAGCTCTACAATGTGTACCTGAATATTTAGCATCCTAGGGTAGCTCTACAATGTGTATCTGAGTATTTAGTAGCCTAGGGTAGCTCTACAATGTGTATCTGAGTATTTAGTACCCTAGACTAGCTCTACACTGTGTACCTGAGTATTTAGCACCCTAGGCTAGCTCTACAATGTGCACCTGAATATTTAGCACCCTAGGGTAGCTCTACAATGTGTATCTGAGTATTTAGTACCCTAGGGTAGCTCTACAATGTGTACCTAGGTATTTAGTACCCTAGGCTAGCTCTACAATGTGTACCTGAGTATTTAGTACCCTAGGGTAGCTCTACAATGTGTACCTAGGTATTTAGTACTCTAGGCTAGCTCTACAATGTGTACCTGGGTATTTAGCCCTCAAGGCTAGTTCTGCATTCTGTTCCTGAAAATTTACCACCCTAGGTTAGCTTTACAATGTATTCCAGGGTATTTAATATCATAGACTAGCTCCACAATATGTACTTAGGTGTTTTAGTGCCCTAGGTTAGCTCTGCAATGTGTTTCTGGGTATTTAGTACCCTAGGTTAGCTCTACAGTGTGTACCTTGGTAAACAGCATCCTTGGTGAGCTCTACAATCTGTACCTGGGTATTTAGTACCTTAGGTTAGCTCTACAGTGTGTACCTGGGTATTTAGTACCCTAGATTAGCTCTACAAAGTGTACCTGGGTATTTAGTACCCTAGATTAGCTCTACAACGTGTACCTGGGTATTTAGTACCCTAGGTTAGCTCTACAGTGTGTACCTGGGTATTTAGTACCCTAGATTAGCTCTACAGTGTGTACCTGGGTATTTAGTACCCTAGGTTAGCTCTACAGTGTGTACCTTGGTATTTAGTACCCTAGGTTAGCTCTACAATGTGTACCTGGGTATTTAGTACCCTAGGTTAGCTCTACAATGTGTACCTGGGTATTTAGTACCCTAGGTTAGCTCTACAATGTGTACCTGGGTATCTGGACCGGTACTTTTTTATCGACCTCAAAAGATAAAGTGAGAAAGAGATATAGAGGAAGAATCGACCCCAGTACTTCACTGGTACTTTTTTTATCGACCTTGAATATATAAAACTCAAAGTTAACCCCATATACACCGGGTAAATATAATGATCACGTGTCTATATAGAATGGTGCTATAGTCTATATATAAATGTGATGTATCTATACATAGTACCCCCACCTCTCATATATATATATACACTATGCAATGATTTCACTATATATATATATATATATATATATATATATATATATAGTAAACAGAATAACAAAGCAAACAACACAGTACAGCGATATGTCCGCATGCAATATTAAGATGTCTACATCTATAGTATAGCCATGTGTCTATATAGTATAGCGATGTGTCTATATAGTATAGCCATGTGTCTATATATAGTATAGCGATGTGTCTATATAGTATAGCCATGTGTCTATATATAGTATAGCGATGTGTCTATATAGTATAGCCATGTGTCTATATATAGTATAGCGATGTGTCTATATTGTATAGCGATGTGTCTATATAGAGTATAGCGATGTGTCTATATATGGTATAGAGTTATATTTATACATAGTATAGCAATATATCTTTACATAGTATAGCGATGTGTCTATATATAGTATAGCAA
>OZ024762.1:12859304-12869304 GCA_964016885.1 Eledone cirrhosa
GTCTTGGTCACAGTTGATAGTGTCTTGGTCACTGTTGATAGTGTCTTGGTCACTGTTGATAGTGTCTTGGTCACGGTTGATAGTGTCTTGGTCACTGTTGATAGTGTCTTGGTCACAGTTGATAGCGTCTTGGTCACAGTTGATAGCGTCTTGGTCACAGTTGATAGCGTCTTGGTCACAGTTGATAGTGTCTTGGTCACGGTTGATAGTGTCTTGGTCACAGTTGATAGTGTCTTGGTCACAGTTGATAGTGTCTTGGTCACGGTTGATAGTGTCTTGGTCACAGTTGATAGTGTCTTGGTCACTGTTGATAGTGTCTTGGTCACGGTTGATAGTGTCTTGGTCACGGTTGATAGTGTCTTGGTCACAGTTGATAGTGTCTTGGTCACAGTTGATAGTGTCTTGGTCACGGTTGATAGTGTCCTGGTCACAGTTGATAGTGTCTTGGTCACGGTTGATAGTGTCTTGGTTACAGTTGATAGTGTCCTGGTCACAGTTGATAGTGTCTTGGTAACGGTTGATAGTGTCTTGGTCACGGTTGATAGTGTCTTGGTCACAGTTGATAGTGTCTTGGTCACAGTTGATAGTGTCTTGGTTACAGTTGATAGTGTCCTGGTCACAGTTGATAGTGTCTTGGTCACGGTTGATAGTGTCTTGGTCACGGTTGATAGTGTCTTGGTCACAGTTGATAGTGTCTTGGTCACGGTTGATAGTGTCTTGGTCACAGTTGATAGTGTCTTGGTCACGGTTGATAGTGTCTTGGTCAAGGTTGATAGTGTCTTGGTCACAGTTGATAGTGTCTTGGTCACGGTTGATAGTGTCTTGGTCACAGTTGATAGTGTCTTGGTCACAGTTGATAGTGTCTTGGTTACAGTTGATAGTGTCCTGGTCACAGTTGATAGTGTCCTGGTCACAGTTGATAGTGTCCTGGTCACAGTTGATAATGTCTTGGTCACGGTTGATAGTGTCTTGGTCACAGTTGATAGTGTCTTGGTCACAGTTGATAGTGTCTTGGTTACAGTTGATAGTGTCCTGGTCACAGTTGATAGTGTCCTGGTCACAGTTGATAGTGTCTTGGTTACAGTTGATAGTGTCTTGGTCACAGTTGATAGTGTCTTGGTTACAGTTGATAGTGTCTTGGGTACAGTTGATAGTGTCCTGGTCACAGTTGATAGTGTCTTGGTTACAGTTGATAGTGTCCTGGTCACAGTTGATAGTGTCCTGGTCACAGTTGATAGTGTCTTGGTTACAGTTGATAGTGTCTTGGTCACAGTTGATAGTGTCTTGGTCACAGTTGATAGTGTCTTGGTTACAGTTGATAGTGTCCTGGTCACAGTTGATAGTGTCCTGGTCACAGTTGACAGTGTCCTGGTCACAGTTGATAGTGTCTTGGTCACGGTTGATAGTGTCTTGGTCACTGTTGATAGTGTCTTGGTCGCAGTTGATAGTCTCTTGGTCACGTTTGATAGTGTCTTGGTCACGGTTGATAGTGTCTTGCTCACGGTTGATAGTGTCTTGGTCACAGTTGATAGTGTCTTGGTCACGGTTGATAGTGTCTTGGTCACAGTTGATAGTGTCCTGGTCACAGTTGATAGTGTCTTGGTCACGGTTAATAGTGTCTTGGTCACGGTTGATAGTGTCTTGGTCACAGTTGATAGTGTCTTGGTTACGGTTGATAGTGTCTTGGTCACAGTTGATAGTGTCTTGGTCACGGTTGATAGTGTCTTGGTCACGGTTGATAGTGTCTTGGTCACGGTTGATAGTGTCTTGGTCACGGTTGATAGTGTCTTGGTCACAGTTGATAGTGTCTTGGTCACGGTTGATAGTGTCTTGGTCACGGTTGATAGTGTCTTGGTCACAGTTGATAGTGTCTTGGTCACAGTTGATAGTGTCTTGGTCACAGTTGATAGTGTCCTGGTCACAGTTGATAGTGTCCTGGTCACAGTTGATAGTGTCCTGGTCACAGTTGATAGTGTCTTGGTCACGGTTGATAGTGTCTTGGTCACTGTTGATAGTGTCTTGGTCACAGTTGACAGTGTCTTGGGCACGGTTGATAGTGTCTTGGTCACTATTGATAGTGTCTTGGTCACGGTTGATAGTGTCTTGGTCACGGTTGATAGTGTCTTGGTCACGGTTGATAGTGTCTTGGTAACGGTTGATAGTGTCTTGGTCACGGTTGATAGTGTCTTGGTCACAGTTGATAGTGTCTTGGTCACAGTTGATAGTGTCTTGGTCACGGTTGATAGTGTCTTGGTCACAGTTGATAGTGTCTTGGTCACAGTTGATAGTGTCTTGGTCACGGTTGATAGTGTCTTGGTCACGGTTGATAGTGTCTTGGTCACGTTTGATAGTGTCTTGGTCACGGTTCATAGTGTCTTGGTCACAGTTGATAGTGTCTTGGTCACTGTTGATAGTGTCTTGGTCACGGTTGATAGTGTCTTGGTCACAGTTGATAGTGTCTTGGTCACAGTTGATAGTGTCTTGGTCACATTTGATAGTGTCTTGGTCACAGTTGATAGTGTCTAGGTCACAGTTGATAGTGTCTTGGTCACAGTTGATAGTGTCTTGGTCACGGTTGATAGTGTCTTGGTCACGGTTGATAGTGTCTTGGTCACGGTTGATAGTGTCTTGGTCACGGTTGATAGTGTCTTGGTCACGGTTGATAGTGTCTTGGTCACGTTTGATAGTGTCTTGGTCACAGTTGATAGTGTCTTGGTCACAGTTGATAGTGTCTTGGTCACTGTTGATAGTGTCTTGGTCACAGTTGATAGTGTCTTGGTCACGTTTGATAGTGTCTTGGTCACGGTTGATAGTGTCTTGGTCACAGTTGATAGTGTCTTGGTCACAGTTGATAGTGTCTTGGTCACAGTTGATAGTGTCTTGGTCACAGTTGATAGTGTCTTGATCACGGTTGATAGTGTCTTGGTCACGGTTGATAGTGTCTTGGTCACGGTTGATAGTGTCTTGGTCACAGTTGATAGTGTCTTGGTCACGGTTGATAGTGTCTTGGTCACAGTTGATAGTGTCTCGGTCACTGTTGATAGTGTCTTGGTCACGGTTGATAGTGTCTTGGTCACAGTTGATAGTGTCTTGGTCACAGTTGATAGTGTCTTGGTCACGGTTGATAGTGTCTTGGTCACGGTTGATAGTGTCTTGGTCACGGTTGATAGTGTCTTGGTCACAGTTGATAGTGTCTTGGTCACGGTTGATAGTGTCTTGGTCACAGTTGATAGTGTCTTGGTCACTGTTGATAGTGTCTTGGTCACGGTTGATAGTGTCTTGGTCACAGTTGATAGTGTCTTGGTCACTGTTGATAGTGTCTTGGTCACGGTTGATAGTGTCATGGTCACAGTTGATAGTGTCTTGGTCACAGTTGATAGTGTCTTGGTCACGGTTGATAGTGTCTTGGTCACGGTTGATAGTGTCTTGGTCACGGTTGATAGTGTCTTGGTCACGGTTGATAGTGTCTTGGTCACGGTTGATAGTGTCTTGGTCACAGTTGATAGTGTCTTGGTCACAGTTGATAGTGTCTTGGTCACGGTTCATAGTGTCTTGGTCACAGTTGATAGTGTCTTGGTCACAGTTGATAGTGTCTTGGTCACAGTTGATAGTGTCTTGGTCACGGTTCATAGTGTCTTGGTCACGGTTGATAGTGTCTTGGTCACGGTTGATAGTGTCTTGGTCACAGTTGATAGTGTCTTGGTCACGGTTGATAGTGTCTTGGTCACAGTTGATAGTGTCTTGGTCACTGTTGATAGTGTCCTGGTCACAGTTGATAGTGTCTTGGTCACTGTTGATAGTGTCTTGGTCACGGTTGATAGTGTCTTGGTCACAGTTGATAGTGTCTTGGTCACAGTTGATAGTGTCTTGGTCACGGTTGATAGTGTCTTGGTCACAGTTGATAGTGTCTTGGTCACTGTTGATAGTGTCTTGGTCACGGTTGATAGTGTCTTGGTCACGGTTGATAGTGTCTTGGTCACGGTTGATAGTGTCTTGGTCACAGTTGATAGTGTCTTGGTCACGGTTGATAGTGTCTTGGTCACAGTTGATAGTGTCTTGGTCACTGTTGATAGTGTCTTGGTCACGGTTGATAGTGTCTTGGTCACAGTTGATAGTGTCTTGGTCACTGTTGATAGAGTCTTGGTCACGGTTGATAGTGTCTTGGTCACGGTTGATAGTGTCTTGGTCACTGTTGATAGTGTCTTGGTCACAGTTGATAGTGTCTTGGTCACGGTTGATAGTGTCTTGGTCACGGTTGATAATGTCTTGGTCACAGTTGATAGTGTCTTGGTCACTGTTGATAGTGTCTTGGTCACGGTCGATAGTGTCTTGGTCACGGTTGATAGTGTCTTGGTCACGGTTGATAGTGTCTTGGTCACTGTTGATAGTGTCTTGGTCACTGTTGATAGTGTCTTGGTCACTGTTGATAGTGTCTTGGTCACGGTTGATAGTGTCTTGGTCACAGTTGATAGTGTCTTGGTCACAGTTGATAGTGTCTTGGTCATGGTTCATAGTGTCTTGGTCACAGTTGATAGTGTCTTGGTCACTGTTGATAGTGTCTTGGTCACGGTTGATAGTGTCTTGGTCACAGTTGATAGTGTCTTGGTCACTGTTGATAGTGTCTTGGTCACAGTTGATAGTGTCTTGGTCACGGTTGATAGTTTCATGGTCATAGTTGATAATGTCTTGGTCACAGTTGATAGTGTCTTGGTCACTGTTGATAGTGTCTTGGTCACGGTTGATAGTGTCTTGGTCACGGTTGATAGTGTCTTGGTCACGGTTGATAGTGTCTTGGTCACGGTTGATAGTTTCATGGTCATAGTTGATAATGTCTTGGTCACAGTTGATAGTGTCTTGGTCACTGTTGATAGTGTCTTGGTCACGGTTGATAGTTTCATGGTCATAGTTGATAATGTCTTGGTCACAGTTGATAGTGTCTTGGTCACTGTTGATAGTGTCTTGGTCACGGTTGATAGTGTCTTGGTCACGGTTGATAGTGTCTTGGTCACGGTTGATAGTGTCTTGGTCACGGTTGATAGTGTCTTGGTCACAGTTGATAGTGTCTTGGTCACGGTTGATAGTGTCTTGGTCACGGTTGATAGTGTCTTGGTCACTGTTGATAATGTCTTGGTCACGGTTGATAGTGTCTTGGTCACAGTTGATAGTGTCTTGGTCACGGTTGATAGTGTCTTGGTTACAGTTGATAGTGTCTTGGTCACGGTTGATAGTGTCTTGGTCACGGTTCATAGTGTCTTGGTCACAGTTGATAGTGTCTTGGTCACTGTTGATAGTGTCTTGGTCACTGTTGATAATGTCTTGGTCACGGTTGATAGTGTCTTGGTCACAGTTGATAGTGTCTTGGTCACGGTTGATAGTGTCTTGGTTACAGTTGATAGTGTCTTGGTCACGGTTGATAGTGTCTTGGTCACGGTTCATAGTGTCTTGGTCACAGTTGATAGTGTCTTGGTCACTGTTGATAGTGTCTTGGTCACTGTTGATAGTGTCTTGGTCACGGTTGATAGTGTCTTGGTCACGGTTGATAGTGTCTTGGTCACGGTTGATAGTGTCTTGGTCACGGTTGATAGTTTCATGGTCATAGTTGATAGTGTCTTGGTCACGGTTGATAGTGTCTTGGTCACAGTTGATAGTGTCTTGGTCACTGTTGATAGTGTCTTGGTCACAGTTGATAGTGTCTTGGTCACAGTTGATAGTGTCTTGGTCACGGTTGATAGTGTCTTGGTCACAGTTGATAGTGTCTTGGTCACGGTTGATAGTGTCTTGGTCACGGTTGATAGTGTCTTGGTCACGGTTGATAGTTTCATGGTCATAGTTGATAGTGTCTTGGTCACGGTTGATAGTGTCTTGGTCACAGTTGATAGTGTCTTGGTCACTGTTGATAGTGTCTTGGTCACGGTTGATAGTGTCTTGGTCACAGTTGATAGTGTCTTGGTCACTGTTGATAGTGTCTTGGTCACGGTTGATAGTGTCTTGGTCACGGTTGATAGTGTCTTGGTCACGGTTGATAGTGTCTTGGTCACAGTTGATAGTGTCTTGGTCACTGTTGATAGTGTCTTGGTCACGGTTGATAGTGTCTTGGTCACGGTTGATAGTGTCTTGGTCACTGTTGATAGTGTCTTGGTCACGGTTGATAGTGTCTTGGTCACAGTTGATAGTATCTTGGTCACGGTTGATAGTGTCTTGGTCACGGTTGATAGTGTCTTGGTCACAAATGATAGTGTCTTGGTCACGGTTGATAGTGTCTTGGTCACGGTTGATAGTGTCTTGGTCACGGTTGAGAGATGTCCTGGTCACTGTTGAGTTTTAAGCGTCTTTGGTTCGAGAGATGTCTTGGTCATGGTCCAGAGATAAATATCCTGGTCGCGGTCTAGAGATAAGTGTCTTGGTCACGGTTGAGTGTTAAGTGTCTTGGTTACGGTTGAGTGTTAAGTGTCTTGGTCACGGTCGAGAGATAAGTGTATCGATCTCAGTTATAGCCCATTATTGGGAATTATCTTTGTGTTCTATATGTGTAACTAAGACCATCAAATCTACACTACCCAATGATACCAAATCTACACTAACCAATGATATCGACCAACAAACACACCCCAAACACTTACAATCAATTCCACCCGAGCCATACCACACAAGACGAAGAAGATAATTCACATCCTTCATAACAATGTCCCAACATTGCCGGCAAAAACTACAACCAATGTGTACTAATTACAGCTATGGGGGACAACCAACGTCATCAGGCTGCAGCTATCATATTACACAGTTTCTGTATAACTCTGATTCATGTAGGACTTCTATATCCGTACTTCATGTTTCTGTTCACTACATCTGCTTCATGTGGCTGGTTCATACTTGACCACATAATCTGGTCCTCACATCTGTTCCATGCATCTGGTCTTCCCATCTGTTCCATACATCTGGTCCTCATATTTACACCATACATCTGGTCTTCATATTTACACCATACATCTGGTCTTCATATTTGCTCCATACATCTGTTCCATACATCTGGTCCTCACATTTGTTCCTTACATCTGGTCTTCATATGTTCTCCATACATCTGTTCCATACATCTGGTCTTCATATTTGCTCCATACATCTGGTCCTCACATCTGTTCCATACATCTGTTCGATACATCTGCTTCTCATATCTGTTTCATAACGTGGTCCTCACATTTGCTCCATACAGCTGGTCCTCACATCTGTTTCATATATATGGCCCTCACATCTGGGCCTTACATCTGTTCTATACATCTGGCCCTTACATATGTTACATGCATGTAGTCCTTACATTTATACCATACATCTGGTCTTCTCATCTGTTCCTCACATCTATTCCTCACATCTGTTCCTCACATCTGTTCCTCACATCTGTTCCTCACATCTGTTCCTCACATCTGTTCTTCACATCTGTTCTTCACATCTGTTCTTCACATCTGTTCTTCACATCTGTTCTTCACATCTGTTCCTCATATCTGTTACCCTCATCTGGTCCTCGCATCTGTTCTATACATCTGGTCCTCACATCTGGTCCTCACATCTGTTCCTCACATCTGTTCCTCACATCTGGTCATCGCATCTGTTCTATACATCTGGTCATCACATCTGTTCCTTACATCTGGTCATCACATCTGTTCTATACATCCGGTCCTCTCATCTGTTACCTTCATCTGTTCCTCACATCTGTTCCTCACATCTGTTCCTCACATCTGGTTTTCACATGCTCCATGTATCTGGTCCAAACACATGGCCCTTACATTTTCTTCATATATTTGATCCTTACACCCACCCCATGTTTATAATTCACATACATCCCTAAATTTTGTGGTCCATGTTTCTGGTCCTTCATCTATATATGTGTGTGCACAATGGCAAGTGAAAGGGCTGCTAAATATAGCAGTCAGATTCGGCTAAATCCCTATATATATATATATATATATATATATATATATATATATATATTCTGTCATTACCACTCAAGAGGTCCGACGAGCTTTTGATTCCAGAGTCGGGCTAGATCGATGCAGATCGAACCTTGAGCTGATCATTAGCGAAACGCGCGTCACTACTCAATAAACGTAATGAAGATATAACAAATTGTCCTTTTATTATTAAAGTTACACTTAGGGCGGTGGATTGGCAGTATCGGTAGGGAGTCGGACAACATGCTTTGTAGCATAGAGTTATGGCCCTTTATGATCTGGGTTCAAATCCCGCCGAGGTTAACTTTACCTTTCATCCTTACGGGGTCGATAAAATAAAGTACCAGTCACGCACTGGGGTCGATTTAATCGACTTTCCCCAAATTTGCTGGCCTTGTGCCTGTATAAGAAAGTTTGTTAACGTTGCCTTTCATCCTTACGGGGTCGATAAAAAAAGTACCAGTAATTCACTGGGTAATTGCTGGCCTTGTGCCGAAAGTAGAAACAATTATATTTACACTCTGTTTAGTTTTACACCTCTTACAAATGGGAAACTACGCATCGAGTGCTCTCCCTCTCTCTCTCTCTCTCTCTCTCTCTCTCTCTCTCTCTCTCTCTATATATATATATATATATATATATATATATATATAACGGAGGAAATGTGGTAAGGAACCAGGTGGACCATAACGCACCAAAGTACTCAATACTTAGGGTAGTAGAGTGGGTAATAGGAACGAGTAGGACCCCGACGGCTGAGCTCAAGCCGTTTCGACGGCTAATTCTGGACTCCAGAATTAGCCGTCGAAACGGCTTGAGCTCTGCCGTCGGGGTCCTACTCGTTCCTATATATATATATATATATATAAATATATATATCGGACCGAGGAAAGTATGTTTACATTGGTCTTCCAATTGCTGACTACCTATAACGATAATTTGTTATCCCATATATATATATATATATATATGTATATATATACATGTGTATATATATATACATGTGTATATATATATACATGTGTATATATATATACATGTGTATATATATATACATGTGTATATATATATACATGTGTATATATATATACATGTGTATATATATATATACATGTCTATATATATATAAGTGCCAGGACCTCGACGGCTGAGCCCCGGCCGTTTCGACAGCTGGTATCTTACCACATCTTCTTTGGTATATATATATACAGTAACGGACTGGGGCCAGGTTACCCAATGGCAAGTGGGCCCCAAGGAGGCCCACGGTAGCATTGCAGGGCGCACCGTAGTATTTTAGCTTTCAAAAAATACCCGAAGTCTAAGAGATAGAAAGTTTAGGGAACACCCAAATGATTTAGAAGTCGACCTTAAGTAGCAGCAATAATATTAAGAAAAACATGAACACCACCACATCATTTTATTTTGAAAATTTTGAAAGTAGGTTTATAAGTATGAATCTTCACAAGATTTTCCTAGTTGTCACTGTGGCCTAGCGGTAGGACTAGAGACGATAGCGACCCTGGTCCTGGGTTCGGCTATTATTTTACATTCCATAGAAAAAAACTGAAACGGTTTACCGGGAACCCTACCCCCGACCAGGACCGAACTTCAGACCAGAATCACCCCCGTCTATGATTCTTCGCACTAGGCCGCCGAGACAACTACAAAAGTATAATGAAAATTAATAATTATAAACCTACTTTCAAAAGATATTGTTGGCGTCTTTCATGGTCTTCCTAGAGTTATTAGTAATATTTAGGGTCGACTTGTCAGTCTTCTGGCTCTTTGGTAACAACCTCATTATTCCTATGTGTGTTTAACTGTTGATTTAATTTAATTTGATTATTTTAACAAGCAAATAATATATATATATATATATTTTAGGGGCCAATGCTAGCATTCTATATGTAGGTGGGCCTTCTTCATCTCCTGGCAACCAATATTTTTAGACTTAGTCCTCCGCCACCGTATATATATATATATATATATATAGTTTTAATATAGATGAGATTCTACAGGACTAGAACTGTTTCATTCTTTAGAAATCATCAGGAATATAT
>OZ024762.1:12874304-12879304 GCA_964016885.1 Eledone cirrhosa
ACACACAAACACACACACACACACATATATATATATATATATATATATATATATATATATATATATATATATATATATATATATAATGTTTTAATATACTCTGCTATGTATTGAGTACCTTACTTACCGTGGTTACCCCCGATTGAACCCGGGATAAACATATATATATATATATATATATAGTTTTAATATAGAAGAGATTCTACAGGACTAGAACTGTTTCATTCATTAGAAATCATCAGGAATCTGATGATTTCTAATGAATGAAACAGTTCTAGTCCTGTAGAATCTCTTCTATATTAAAACTATTATACTCTGCTATGTATTGAGTACCTTACTTACTGTGGTTACCTCCGATTCAACCCGGAATAACGTATATATATATATATATATATATATATATATATATAAAGATATATATATGTATGTAGGATATATATATATATATAAAGATATATATATATGTAGGATATATATATATATATGTAGTATATATATATATCCTACAAACCTACATTCACAGACATATATTTAGGCTACACACATATATATATATATATAGAGAGAGAGATTATTTAAATGAGACTCGTTATATATAAAGAAAAACTGGGCAAAAGAGTAAATAAATTTTGCATATATATATATATATATATATATATATATATATATATATATATATATATATATATTTCTATTTATTTGCCACCAGGGCATCAAAGATTGAAACCCTGGTGGCAAATAAATAGAAATATATATATATATATATATATATATATATATATATACACACACATACATTCACACATCTATATATATTCATAGACAGTAAAATTCCGTTATGACGAAAATCACGGGCTATAAAATATTCGTTGTAACGAAAAATTCTTTATAATGAGATCGACCTAACAGATTGAGCGTGTGGCCGGGGAATGGAAACAATTTAGTTATACTGAAAAATTCGTTATAACGGAATTTTACATCTATAAGCACGCACACACACATGTATATATATATATATATACATATATATACATATATATACATATATACACGCACTCATTACAACATTATATATATATATATTAATCACGTACCTTCTGTACAAGACTGCATGTGAGTTGTTCCTCCAGAGAGAGAGAGAGAGAGTGAGTTTTCGTTTTTAACGCTTGCCCCACGGGCCACCAACACCACCACCATCACCACCAATACCATCATTACTATATCACCATTATCGCCAGCTTCCAAGCAATTCATCACAGATTTTCGATATATATATATATATATATATATATAGATATATATATAATCGATTCTGTCTTCAATGAGTTTCTTTTGCGGTTTCTTATTTCGGCCTCTTGTCCTTGGGAGGTCCTAATACCAAGTATTGCAAGTATGAAACAGTATTTGTCCTGTAGGAGTCACATTTCGAAATACAAAGTATTGCGTGTATGTGTATGTATATATATATATATGATGGTGATGATGGTGATTTCATCTCAGAATGAAACAGTATTTGTCCTGTAGGAGTCACTATTTCGAAATCAAATCTTTCTATAATTCAACTGTGGCTTCCTTCTGTTCTTTAACCGAAAACCATTCTCTCCATGTATGTATATCTATATATGTCTCCCTTGATATATATATATATATATATATATATATATATATATATATATATATATACAGGGTGACCCAAAAAATCTATACACATTAGTAGAATGCTGTTGAAGTGTATATACATTTTTTTGGACACCCTGTATATATATATATATATTTTATATGGGTGTATAGACATGTATGTAGAATATTGATGTATAAACGTTTGCATTTTTTTCTTTTCTTTTTGGTGTTTTACAGTATATACTTGCGTATACATATATATATACGTATATATACACGTATATATACACAGACACATATATATGATATAGCATATATATATATATATATATATATATATATATATATAATTACATATATACAGTGCCCCCCCAAAATGAATACATACTTCAACAGTATTCTAATAATCAAAGTATGCATATATTTTTCAGGGACACCCTGTATATACATGCACGTATATATATACAGGATGTCCCCCCAAAATGTATGCACACTTCAACAGTATTCTAATAAATATTGTCTGTAGAGGGAATCAGAGTGTATATACATTTTTCTGGGACATCCTGTATATAAATGCACGTATATATGTGTATATATATGTGTGTGTATATATAAATGTATATATTATCAGTCCTACCATTGGGTGTTGTGTATAGAAAGTCAGCAATGGAGAAATTCTTCTTCTGGTTGTTGTTGTTGTTGGTCGTAGAATTGGAAGAAAGCAGACGACCACATTGAGGAGAGCTACAGTAGGAACCAACATGAGAAAGGAGAGCGAGAAATGTAGAGCGCATGCGCGTGTGTGAGTGAGACTGGCACTGTGAGTGAGAGTGTGAGTGATAGTGAGGGATGACGGTGAGAATGAGTGAGGGATGACGGTGAGAATGAGTGAGGGATGACGGTGAGAATGAGTGAGGGATGACGGAGAGAATGAGTGAGAGTGAATGAAGGGAGGTTAAGGAGGGAGGGAGGGAGAGAGAGATAGAGAGAAAGGAGAGAGTAAGGATATATATATATATAGATAGAGAGAGAGAAAAAGAGATAGAGAGAGATAGAGAGGGGAATATATAGAGATAGATAGATAGAGAGAGGAATATGTGTGTCTATGTGTGTGTGTGTGTGAGAGAGAGAGAAGTGTATATATATAGAGAGAGATAGAGAGGAATATATGTGTGTCTATGTGTGTGTGTCTGTGTGTGTGTCTATGTGTCTGTGTGTGTGTCTATGTGTCTGTGTGTGTGTGTGAGAGAGAGAGAAGTGTACTTTAGCCATTGTTTCTGTGAGAGAACGAGCGACACCATTTCAGTTACTGTAGTGGGAGGGGGAGGTTGTAGTGATGAAGGAGAGAGGGAGAGAGGGAGAGAGGGAAGAAGGAGAATGTGATGAAGGAGAAGGAGAAAGAAATGAAGGAGGAGATGATGAAAGAGAGAGAGATGAAGGAGGAGGACATGATGAAGGAGAGAGAGATGAAGGAGAGAGAGATGAAGGAGGACATGATGAAGGAGAGAGATATGAAGGAGAGAGAGATGAAGGAGGAGGACATGATGAAGGAGAGAGAGATGAAGGAGAGAGAGATGAAGGAGGAGGACATGATGAAGGAGAGAGAGATGAAGGAGGAGGACATGATGAAGGAGAGAGAGATGAAGGAGAGAGAGATGAAGGAGAAGAATGTGAAGAAGGAGATGAAGAAGGAGGTAAAGGAGAAGGTGTTAGTGTTGTTGGTAGTGGTGGTGGTGGTGGTGGTGATGGTGGTGATGGTGGTGGTGATGGTGGTGGTGAGGATGGTGATGGTGAGGAATTTTGGCTGGATGGTTCATCGGTCGAATGAATAATCGGTTGAATGGTTGAGTAAATGGTTGGATGGCTGGTTGAGTGGTTGGATGGTTGGATGGTTGGTGGTTGAATGGCTGGGTGGGTGGTTGGATGGTTGAGTAGTTGGATGGTTGGTTGAGTGGTTAGATGGTTGGGTGGTTGAGTGGTTGGATGGCTGGTTGAGTGGTTGGATGGTTGAGTGGTTAGATGGTTGGGTGGTTGAGTGGTTGGATGGCTGGTTGAGTGGTTGGATGGTTGAGTGGTTGGATGGTTGAGTGGTTGGATGGTTGAGTGGTTGGATGGTTGAGTGGTTGGATGGTTGGGTGGGTGTTTGAGTGGTTGGATGGCTGGGTGGTTGGTTGGTTGGTTGGTTGGATGGTTGGGTGGTTGAGTGGTTGGATGGCTGGGTGGTTGGTTGGTTGAGTGGTTGGATGGCTGGTTGAGCGGTTGGATGGTTGGGTGGTTGGTTGAGTGGTTGGATGGTTGGATGGTTGGATGGTTGGTTGAATAAATGGTTGGATGGTTGGTTGATTGGATGGTTGGTTGATTGAGTGGTTGAGTAAATGGTTGGATGGCTGGATGGTTGGCTAGATGGCTGGTTGGCTGGATGGTTAGATGGTTGGTTGGTTAGATGGTTGGTTGAGTAAATGGTTGGATGGTTAGATGGTTGGATGGTTGAGTAAATGGTTTGATGGTTGATTGAGTGGTTGGTTGGATGGATGGTTGGTTGAGTAAATGGTTGGATGGTTGGTCGAGTAAATGGTTGGTTGGATGGTTGGATAGATGGTTAGTTGAGTAAATGGTTGGATGGATGGTTGAGTAAATGGTTGGATGGTTGGTTGGTTGGATGGTTGGTTGAGTAAATGGTTGGATGGTTGGTTGGATGGATGGTTGGTTGAGTAAATGGTTGGATGGTTGGTTGGATGGATGGTTGGTTGAGTAAATGGTTGGATGGTTGGTTGAGTAAATGGTTGGATGGTTGGTTGGTTGGATGGTTGGTTGAGTAAATGGTTGGATGGTTGGTTGGATGGATGGTTGGTTGAGTAAATGGTTGGATGGTTGGTTGGATGGATGGTTGGTTGAGTAAATGGTTGGATGGTTGGTTGAGTAAATGGTTGGATGGTTGGTTGGTTGGATGGTTGGTTGGATGGTTGGTTGGATGGTTGAATGGTTGGTTGGGTGGTTGGTTGGATGGTTGGTTGAGTAAATGGTTGGATGGATGGTTGGTTGGTTGGTTGGATGAGTTGATGGGAGTATTGATGGCTGCTGACGAGCGAGTGATGATAGTGTTGGAGTAAGTGAAGATGTGTGGAGAGAGAGGGAGAGAGAGGGAAGGGGAGAGCGAGAGAAAGAGAGAGAAAGAGAGAGAGAAAGAGAAAGAGAGAGAGAGAGATGAAATAGATATAGAAAAAGAGAAAGAAAAATAGATCGTGAAGGAGAGAAACACACACACACACACACACACACACATATATATATATATAGAAAGAGAATGAGAGAGAGTGTGAGAGAGAGAGTGTGTCAGTGTGAGAGAGAGTGTGTCAGTGTGAGAGAGAGAGAGAGTGTGT
>OZ024762.1:12886804-12891804 GCA_964016885.1 Eledone cirrhosa
CTACACAACGGTGGAGTGGCAGTATCGGTAGAGCGTCGAACAATATGCTTTGCAGCATAGAGTTACACCCCTTTGGTTAACTTTGTCCTTCATCCTTACTGGGTCGACAAAATAAACCACCAGTAATGCAATGGAGTAATTACTGGCATTCTGCCAAAAGTAGAAACAATTGTATATATAATATACACAGGATATCAAGAAAAATAAGGCGACATTTGTTGAAGTTCGAAGACATATTTATCATACAATAGAGTGTCTAACACGTGTTTCGATACAGTTGTGTAATTACCTACGAAACCTGAATTATTATATAATTTATTATCTCACACAGCGTTGTTAAATTCCTTTGAATGAAACAGTTCTAGACCTGTACAATCTCATTTCTATATTAAACTTGACACACGCACACACACACACACACACACACACACACACACACACACACACACACATATATATATAATGTGTAGTGGTGGTTTATAGAGTGGTGGTTCACTGGCTAATTGTAGCCAGTGAACCAATGTGTGTGTATGTATGTATATGTGGATAAATTATATATATACGCATACATACATACATATATATATATAAATATATAGGCACAACGACATGTCTATTACCCACGCTACCACTCCCCCACCCCCAATCTCTCTCTCTTCAGCCCTCTCCCTCCCTTTAAGCCCGCCCCCTTCCTCCTCACGTCCAGATCCCCCACCCCTCCCTCCCTTTCTTCCTCACCGCTCTCTCTCCCTCTCTCCACTTTTCCTTCCTCGTCCCTTCTTCTACCTACTCTCTCCCTCCTCCTCCCCATCCACTTCTCTCGTCCCGCTACTCCTCCCCTCACCCCTCCCACCACCCCTCTCCCACCATTTATATATTAATCCATCTAAAATGCCGCCAAATTCTCCATTAGATCTTCTCTCCAACATACGTCACAGCTCTTTTATCTCAGACTGATAATTTCTCTCCTAACATTAGACACACGGACAGACAGACAGACAGACAGACAGACAGACAGACAGACAGACAGACAGACAGACAGAGGGACGTACAGACAGACAGACAGACAAACAGACAGACAGACATACATACAGACAGACAGACAGACATGCAGACATACAGACAGGCAGACAAACACACACACACACACACACATACACACACAATTCAGTCACACGCACACACAGCCACACACACACACTCAGTCACACACAGACACACACACGCACACACACACACACGCACACAGTCACACACACACACAGTCACAGACACACATAATTCAGTCACACACACACAGCCATACACACACACACACACTCAGTCACACACACACACACACTCTCAGTCACACACACATAATTCAGTCACACACACACACACACTCACACATAATTCAGTCACACACACACACACACACATATAAAGCCATACACACACAGACACACACAGCCATACACACGCACACACACACACTTGAAATAAAACCCTCCTGCCCTCCATTCGGCCCTTTACAACCCAAACGTGTCATCTTATGTAACATGAAAGCAATGTTTTTACTTAAATAAATGTCTCCCCCTCGGATCCCAGAAAGGACTCCCTTCTTTCTGGTTCTTATAAACAAAGCAATCCAGAGTTCTGTGTATATTTAGGTGACAATATATACCCAGTAATGTGTATATATTATATTTAGAGAGGAATGTATACCCAATAGTGTGTGTATATGTTTATATCTAGAGAAGAATATATACACAATAGTGTATATATATTACGTTTATATTTAGGGAAGAATATATATATATCCAATAGTGTGTATATATATTATATTTAGAGAAGAATATATACCCAATAGTGTATATATATATTATATTTAGAGAAGAATATATATCCAATAGTGTATATATATTTATATATATATATATATATATATATATATATATGTTTATATTTAGGTAGGAATATATACCCAGTAGTGTATATATATATATATTATATTTATATTTAGGTAAGAATATATACACAATTGTGTGTATATATGTTTATGTTTAGATAAGAATATATACCTAGTATATGTATATATATATGTTTATATTTAGACAAGAATATATACCCAATAGTGTGTATATATGTTTATATTTAGACAAGAATATATACCCAACAGTGTGTATATTATGTTTATACTTAGACAAGAATATATACCTTATAGTGTGTATATATTATGTATATATTTAGACAAGAATATATACCCTATAGTGTGTATATATTATGCTTATATGTGGACAACAGTGTGTATATATGTTTATATCTAGAGAAGAATACATACCCAATAGTGTGTATATTATGTTTATATCTAGAGAAGAATATATACCCAATAGAGTGTATATATATATATTGTATATATTCAGACAAGAATATATACCCAGTAGAGTGTACATATATTGTATATATTCAGACAAGAATATATACCCAGTAGAGTGTATATATATTGTATATATTCAGACAAGAATATATACCCAGTAGAGTGTATATATATTGTATATATTCAGACAAGAATATATACCCAGTAGAGTGTATATATATTGTATATATTCAGACAAAATATATACCCAGTAGAGTGTATATATATTGTATATATTCAGACAAGAATATATACCCAGTAGAGTGTATATATTGTATATATTCAGACAAGAATATATACCCAGTAGAGTGTATATATATTGTATATATTCAGACAAGAATATATACCCAGTAGAGTGTATATATATTGTATATATTCAGACAAGAATATATACCCAGTAGAGTGTATATATATTGTATATATTCAGACAAGAATATATACCCAGTAGAGTGTATAAATTATGTTTTTAACAGATGACTTGAAATTGTTATACAATAAAACAATGATTGCTATATATACATGTTTCTACTTAAAGTAGGTGTATATATTTTATGTGTATAAAACATTGTTATACATTAAGAGTAATGTAAAGAAATATTTATACTTAGAGGAGAATATATTTTTAACAAAGAAACTGTTATATGATGAAAACAATTGAAGAGATAAATTGTGAACATTTTTATACTTAGAAATATATGTATACCCAGTAGATGGTGGGTGTATATATTAGTTTTTTAAGAGAGTATCAGAAATTGTTATACACTGAAAATACCAGACGATATATATAGAGAGAAATTGTGAACATTTTTATACTTAGAAAAGAATGTATACCCAGTAGATGGTGGGTGTATATACTAGTTTTTAAGAGAGTATCAGAAATTGTTATACTCTGAAAATGCCAGACGATATATAGAGAGAAATTGTGAACATTTTTATACTTAGAAAAGAATGTATACACAACAGATGGTGGGTGTATATATTAGGTTTTTAACAGAGTTTTTGAAATTTTTAAACAGTGAGAGAGAAATTATGAACATATTTATACTTAGAAAAAAATGTATACCCAGTAGTTTATGTGTGCATATTAACCCAGTAGTTTATGTGTATATTATATTATTTTTTAAAATAAACAACATGAAATTTTGAACTTATCCCACGGACCTCTAGTTCAATCTTTATGGAAAGATTGAAGTTTCATGGACCCCCTTATTCATTTTTTATGGAAAGTTTGAAGTTTTAAAGACCCCTAGTCCAATCTTTAGGGAGCTTTAGAGTCTGGGGAAAGTGGATGTCTTACAGACCCCTAGTTCAATTTTTATGGAAAGTATGAAGTCTCAGGGACCCCTAGTCCAATCTTTAGGGACCTCTAACGACTGGGGGAAAGTATGAAGTCCCATGGACCCCTAGTTCAATTTTTAGGGAGAGTATGAAGTCTCAGGGACCCCTAGTTAATATTTATAGAAAGTGTGAAGTCTCAGCGACCCCTAGCTTAATAATTATAGAAAGTTTGAAGACTTACGGACCCCTAGTTCAATCTTTAGGGAGCTTTAGGGACTAGGGAAAGTATGAAGTCTCAGGGACCCCCAGTTAAATAATTATAGAAAGTTTTAAGTCTTACGGACCCCTAGTTCAATTTTGAGGGAGCTTTAAGGACCGGGGAAGAAAGTGAGAAGTTTTTAAAAAAATAAGTAAAGTATGAATTACTTTTTCCTGGATGTAGTTGAATATTTCCCTGAAATCGAGGCTTGGTAGATAAACAGACGACAGTTGTGACTGGCAGACGACTGTTGTGACTGGCAGAACTGTAGAGTAGCTGATTAGGGGGGGGGGGTATGGAGAGATGTGTGTATATGTGAGGAGGTGTGTGGGTCTGTGAGTATGTGTGGGAATGTGTGTGTGTGGGTCTATGTGGGCCTGTGTGCATGTGTATGTGTGGGAGCGTATGTGCGTGTGTGTATGTGTGTGTGCGCGCGAGTCTCTGCGTCTGTGTGTGTGTGTGCATATGCATGTATATATGTATATATATGTATATATATGTCTGTATGTGTGTGTGTGCGCACGCGCGTATATGTATATATATATGAGAGTGTGTATATATATATATATATATATATATATATATATATATATATATATATATATGTGAGTCTGTGTGTGCATATATGCATATATATATATACATATATATAGGTATATATATATGTGTGAGTGTGTGTGTATATATATATGCATATATGCCTGTATATATAGGTATATATATAGGTATATATATAGGTATATATATATATATATATATATATATATATATATATATATATATATATATATATATATATATATATATATATATGTGAGTATATATATGTGAGTATATATATGTGAGTATATATATGTATATGTGCATATATATATAGGTATATATATATATATATATGTGAGTATATATATGCATATGTGCATATATATATATATATATATATATATATATATATATATATATATGTAGATATACGTATATATATGTGAGTGTGGGTGTATATATATATATATATACACCCACACTCACATATATATACGTATATCTACATATATATATATTTTG
>OZ024762.1:12916804-12921804 GCA_964016885.1 Eledone cirrhosa
TTTGTGGGTGTGTGTGTGTCTGTCTGTATGAGTGTGTATGTGTGTGTATGTGTGTGTCTGTGTGTGTATGTGTATGGTTGTGAGTTTGTGTGTGTACGTGTGGGGTTGTGTGTTTGTGTGTGTGTATGCTTGTGAGTTGGTGTGTATATATGTGTATGTGTGTGTATATATATGAGCGGTTGTGCGTTTGACTGAGTGTGTATATGTGTGTTTATGTGTGTGTGTGTGTGTATGTGTTTCTGTCTCTCTCTGTCGCTCTGTCTCTCCATCTCTCTCCCCTGCCTCTGTCTCTCTCTCCCTTGCCTCTGTCTCTGTCCCCCCCTGCCTCTGTCTCTCTATCCCCTGCCTCTGTCTCTCTCTCTCCTGCCTCTGTCTCTTTCTCTCTCTCCCTTGCCTCTGTCTCTGTCTCTCTATCTCTCTCCCCTGCCTCTGTCTGTCTGTCTGTCTCTCCCCTGTCTCTGTCTCTCTCTCTCTGTCTTAAGCCAGAAGGTTTATTACGTCGGTGGTTATTCCGCTTTCATGACGTGAAGCGTATGACAGGACCAGACTCCCCCGTGGACAGGACACCAGTCCATCGTACGGTTAAACCCCCAGATATTGCTGGTACTCATTTTCAGGTGAGTATACTGGAGCAATGTGAAATGAAGTGTTTTGCTGAAGAAAACAACCCACAACCCAGGAATCGAACCCACGACATTATGATCGTAAGTCCAACACCCTTACCACTAGGTCACTTCACCACCATATAGGTATCTATGGCCTCAGCGGGATGGCTGGAACAGGTAAAAGATATATATATATATATATATATCTTTTATCTGTTCCAGTCATCCCACTATCCGGGAGCTTCCAACAGAAATGGTCGCATTCTTTAAGGGTATGTCAATATTTATTTATAAAACTGATCTATATTATATTTTATCTCATGAAAGCACACCATAATTTAACTTGGTGTCCTTGAAATATGTATAATGAAATAAATATAGTTTTATAAATATAGTTCCCATTTGTTAATATATCGTATATATATATATATATATATATATATATATATATATATATATAAATAACGAAGGAATTGTGGTAAGGAACCATATGGACCATAACGCACCAGAGTACTCAATACTTAGGGTAGTAGAGTATGTATGTATATTATGTATATGTATATATATATATATATATATATATATATATATATATATATATATATATATATATAATATACATACATTTATCTGCAGTGTCAACTCTGTATGTCGGTGAGCATGTCCAGCTAATCTCAGTCGACATGGCAGCGATAATGAGGGACAGAGCTCGCTGGAGAGAACTCGTCCATGGATCTCGGGAATTTTACCCACCTTAGATAGATACACACACACACACACACACACACACACACACACACACACACACACACATATATATATATGAATGGAACAGCAACATCACAACTTACAATTAAGGACA
The DNA here is from genome assembly GCA_964016885.1 of Eledone cirrhosa. Lineage (NCBI taxonomy): Eukaryota > Metazoa > Mollusca > Cephalopoda > Octopoda > Eledonidae > Eledone > Eledone cirrhosa. The sequence goes on from OZ024762.1 coordinate 12,918,272, forward strand.
AAATGAAAACACACACACACACATAGAACAAACAACCAACCAGTAACATGTAAATAAACAAATATAAACACACACAGATACCCGGATGTAACACATGCGCAAACTAAGCACACAAAACACACAAAATCAAAATGGTGTAGGACAGAACAAAGGAGAGGCACAAAAACAAAGAAAATAATCCCCAGCCACTGAAGAGGTCACAGAATGTGTGACGAAAGAACTTTGATAATATATGAAAAATCGTCTGGTTGTGGAACCAACCAACCAACCGGAAATTTATAAATTCCTAAATTTATAAATTTAATTTATAATAAATTGAAGTGAAAGCAACTGGTGCGTGTGTTTCTTATTGGCAACATGACCCTCCCAAAGTATAACAATATCGGTTTCAACACACGTTTTCAGATAAAGAATCTTGCTAAACAAATTCAGAAACGAAATATATATATATGTATATATATATATATATATATATATAAATTATATACATACAATCGATATTCGATCGACAAGACATTAGGCTACATTCGCTTAACGAGTGGGCTGGAGATGGTCAAATAGGACCGAGGGAACAATGTTTCCATTGGTCTTTCCAATTGTTAATACTATCTATCGGTGGCAAATCCAGACGGGAGGAGCAGCGTGAAATAAAGTGCCTTGCTCAAGGACACAACGCATCCCCCGAATCGAAATCACAACCTCCCTTCCTCTTTTCATTCTTCTCCTCTCTCACCCACAGGCTGATATATATTTCTATTTATTTGCCACCAGGGCACCAAAGATTGGGACAAATACAAAGGGGGGAGTTTACATACATTTAAAAAGACGTGTAAAAAACATATAACAAATTAAATTTAACAATCGATGTCCTCAATAGGGAGGGGCGTTGACATGGGTCGCACACACCCCCGAAAAAATGTGCAACCCTCCTCTTCAGGAGTACAAAGAGCGGGTGCTTCCTTCCCCTTCTCATTCTTCTCCTCTCTCACCTACAGGCTGATATAGAGAGAAGGCCCATTCACTCGGGCCATTCTCGCTACTTTCACCCACCTTTCATAAAACTTGCTGGGGTAGAGTACCTCTCTCTCCATTCTGATCCTTCTTCTAAAGTGGTACTTGAAAAAAAGGACCAGTTGTTGGCCGGAGAGAAAGGTTGTCTGACCTCAGCCCTTTCCACCTCGTCCACCATACAACCTCTTTCGCCATAGCTATCACACAGAGGAAAACCGCTTCTCCTTCGTTTTTGAAAGGGGGAGGCGGTTTGATCGTGACAATGTACCCGGTGGTCAACCGGATTGGTCCCACCCGCGACAGTAGTCGTTCCACATAGCCCCACAGGTCAGCAACGCCCGGGCAGTGTACGAATGCGTGTGCGACGGTTTCCTCGTCACGCACGCATCTCGGACAGATCTTCTTCGAGGGGTCCCTGCCCGGGCGCCCGTGTCTGTAGAACTTGTCCCGAACGGGTAGAGCTCCTCGGTAACATTGCCAAGCCAGGGACTTTTGGAAGTTGTCCATCGGTCCCGGGCCAAACGTCCTACCGAACAGACTGGCTAGCTCGTCTTCCTCCATGCCCAGAGCCTCTCCGAGAGCGTCGTCGCACTTACTGCGCACCAACCCTCTATAGAATGTTGAGGTTGAGTCTCCACTGATTGCCGGATCGAGCGGCGTGAGAGAGTGAACAGAGCTATATAGAGAGGGGTGAGAGTAAAGTAGAGATATATAGAGAGGGGTGAGAGAGTAAACAGACTATATAGAGAGGGGTGAGAGAGTAAAGTAGAGATATATAGAGAGGGGTGAGAGAATAAAGTAGAGATATATAGAGAGGGGTGAGAGTAAAGTAGAGATATATAGAGAGGGGTGAGAGAGTAAACAGACTATATAGAGAGGGGTGAGAGAGTAAAGTAGAGATATATAGAGAGGGGTGAGAGAGTGAACAGAGCTATAGAGAGAGGGGTCAGAGAGTAAAGTAGAGATATATAGAGAGGGGTGAGAGAGTAAACAGAGCTATAGAGAGAGGGGTCAGAGAGTAAAGTAGAGATATATAGTGAGGGGTGAGAGAGTAAACAGAGCTATAGAGAGAGGGGTCAGAGAGTAAAGTAGAGATATATAGAGAGGGTGAGAGAGTAAACATAGCTATATAGAGAGGGGTGAGAGAGTAAACAGACTATATAGAGAGGGGTGAGAGAGTAAAGTAGAGATATATAGAGAGGGATGAGAGAATAAAGTAGAGATATATAGAGAGGGGTGAGAGTAAAGTAGAGATATATAGAGAGGGGTGAGAGAGTAAACAGAGCTATATAGAGAGGGGTGAGAGTAAAGTAGAGATATATAGAGAGGGGTGAGAGAGTAAACAGAGCTATATAGAGAGGGGTGAGAGTAAAGTAGAGATATATAGAGAGGGGTGAGAGAGTAAACATAGCTATATAGAGAGGGGTGAGAGAGTAAACAGACTATATAGAGAGGGGTGAGAGAGTAAAGTACAGATATATAGAGAGGGGTGAGAGAGTAAACAGAGCTATAGAGAGAGGGGCAGAGAGTAAAGTAGTGATATATAGAGAGGGGTGAGAGAGTAAACAGAGCTATATAGAGAGGGGTGAGAGTAAAGTAGAGATATATAGAGAGGGCTGAGAGTAATGTAGAGATATATAGGGAGGGGTGAGAGAGTAAAGTAGAGATATATAGAGAGGGGTGAGAGAGTAAACAGACTATATAGAGAGGGGTGAGAGAGTAAAGTAGAGATATATAGAGAGGGGTGAGAGTAAAGTAGAGATATATAAAGAGGGGTGAGAGAGTAAATCGAGCTAAATAGAGAGGGGTAAGAGAGTAAAGTAGAGACATATAGAGAGGGTGAGAGCACTCATAGCTATATGGAGAGGGATGAGAGAGTAATCAGAGATATATAGAGAGGGGTGAGACAGTAAAGCTTTACTTTACTCTCTCACCTCTCTCTATATATCTCTACTTTACTCTCTCACCCCTCTCTATATATCTCTACTTTACTCTCACCACCTCTATATAGCTCTGCTTTACTCTCTTATCCCTCTCTATATATGTCTGGTAACTCTACCCCTCTCTATATATCTCTGGTAACTCTCCACCCTCTCTATATAGCTCGGATTACTCTCTCACCCCTCCCTATATTTCTTTGCTTTACTCTCTCACCCCTCTCTATAGCTCCGATTATATATATATGTATATATATATATATATATATGTAGGAGGTGAGTTTTATTGTAGCAACAATAAAGCAATGCAAATATCGGATAAGTAGCACTCTACAGTTTGTAGGACTGGAGTATAAATAATATAAGATCAAAAGATGGTTAAACGAGTTCCAAGTATTTTATTATGCGCATTTCAAAAACAAATATCATCACGAGATGACATTTACGTTTTCGTCAGATAATATAAGGATACATGATATGAAGGTTAAAAAACACTTGTGAATAGTGAAGTTTTAAATCAACATATATATACATATATATATATATATAAATAGAGAGAGAAATTAACAGACAAGAGACGAAAAC
>OZ024762.1:12965384-12967884 GCA_964016885.1 Eledone cirrhosa
CCAGTGGTAAGTATTTTGAGCTAACGATCATAATGTCGAGGGTTCAATTACTGGTGTAGGTTGGGTTGTGTTGTGTTCTTGAGCAAAATACTTCATTTCTCGTTGCTCCAGTATACTCCGCTAAAAATAAGTACCAGCAATATCTGGGGGAGGGTGGTTAACCCTGCGATGGACTGGCGCCATGTCCAGGGGAAGTCTTGTACTCTCTGTAGCTTAATGTCACGAAAATCGGGATGAACAGAGGTCTGATGAGCCTCTGGAACCGAGACAGAGTTAGACTTTTTGGATACCGAAGAAAAATTATCAAAACTTAAGAAATAGTGTAACATGAATAAAGATTAACGAATGGCGAAATATGTCTGGAGATTGATGAAGGAGGAAAGACGTCTGAAGATTGATAGATGTAGAAAGACGTCTTGAGAATGACAGATGAAGAAAGACGTATGGAGATTGATGAATGAAGATGACTAAAGATTAACGACTGATGACAGGCGATTACATTTTGATGGTGAAGGGAAAACTGACTAAAGATTGACAGATATGGAAACCAACTACTGACTGGCGAATGAAGCAAGGTGACTAAAGACTGTTGAATGAAGCAAGTTGACTAAAGATTGACGAATGAAGCAAGGTGACTAAATATTGAGGAAAGAAGCAAGGTCACTACTGACCAATGAATGAAGCAAGGTGACTAAAGATTGAGGAAAGAAACAAGGTGGTTACTGACCAATGAATGAAGCAATGTGACTAAAGATTGACGAATGAAGCAAGGTGACTACTGACTGATGAATGTGAAATACATAGCGATGTGTAAAAAATGGACAACGATGATTAAAGATTAAAGATGGATAAATAATGGAGATTAATGATTGATACGTGATGACTGGTGTGTGACAATTGATCTTTGGTGTGTGATGAGTGATGTGTGACGGTTGGTGTGTGACGATTGACGTGTAAACAACGAAGTGGTCATAACATAGTGAGGTGTGTGTGTGTGTAAGGTGGGGTGGGGGTGGTGAGGGTGAAGGTGAGGGGGTTGGTGAGTAACGAATGGAGGAGAATAATGAGTGACGTATTATAATAAACATTATATATAACCATTATATATATATATATTGTTGATTGAAACAAAACATCATCATCATAATTAATATCGTTAATTTTCATCATTATCATACATCACTGCCCCCATTATCATCTTCACACAATACAACCACCATCACCATCACCACCACCACCACCATAATCATCACCATCACCATCATAATCACCCACATTGTCATTATCTTATATCACCCCCACCACCTCCATCATCATCATCAGCCCTACTACCACCACTGCCACCACCTCCATCAACACCACCTCCTCCTCCATCATCAGCCCTACTACCACCACTACCACCACCTCCATCAACACCCCCACCACCTCCATCATCATCAGCCCTACTACCACCACTACCACCACTTCCATCAACACCACCACCACCTCCATCATCATCAGCTCTACTACCACCACCACCTCCTCCTCCATCATCATCAGCCCTACTACCACCACTACCACCACTTCCATCAACACCACCACCACCTCCATCATCATCAGCTCTACTACCACCACTACCACCACCTCCATCAACACCACCTCCTCCTCCATCATCATCAGCCCTACTACCACCACTACCACCACCTCCTCCTCCATCATCATCAGCCCTACTACCACCACTACTACCACCACTACCACCACCTCCTCCTCCATCATCATCAGCCCTACTACCACCACTACTACCACCACTACCACCACCTCCTCCTCCATCATCATCAGCCCTACTACCACCACTACCACCACCTCCATCAACACCCCCACCACCTCCATCATCATCAGCCCTACTACCACCACTACCACCACCTCCATCAACACCACCTCCGCCTCCATCATCATCAGCCCTACTACCACCACTACCACCACCTCCATCATCATCATCAGCCCTACTACCACCTCTACCACCACCTCCATCAACACCACCACCACCTCCATCATCATCAGCTCTACTATCACTACCATCATCATCATCATCATCATGAACGTCATTATCAACATAATTAATCCATTTTATCCTCATTGTAATTACAATCATTATTTCCATCATTACGTCATCAATCGTAATCATCGATCACAATCGCCATCGTCGTCATCGGCACCGTCATCGGCACCGTCATCGGCACCATTATTGTCCTTATCCTAGTCCTCACTAACATTACTGTCACCAATATCATCATCATCACCATCATTATCATTATCATTAGCACCGTCACCAACATCATCATCATCATCATCGTCATTATCATCACCATCCCTAGAATCACCACCACCACCACCACCACCACCACCACCAGCACCATCATTATCCTCATCGTTACACCTAGAATCCCCACCACCATCACTACAACCATAACTATCCTCACCACTATCATCACCCCATCATCACCACCACTACCACCACAAC
>OZ024762.1:12980384-12982884 GCA_964016885.1 Eledone cirrhosa
ATTTATTAAATCGACCCCAGTACATTACTGGTACTTTATTCTATCGACTTCGTAAGAATGAAAGGCAAAATTAATCTCGCAGGGATTTGAACTCAGAACGTAAAGAGCCGGAACTGAAGCTAATAATAGTAAAAATAATGATTTCTAAATTAGGCACAAAGCCATCAATTTGGGGTCAGGGAAAAATTGATTAAATCGACCCCAGTACATACTGGTACGTTATTTTAATGACCCCATAAGGATGAAAGAAAAAAAAATTAACCTCGGCGGGATTTGAACTCAGAAACTCAGAATGTAAAGAACCAGGAACAAATCCCGTAAAGCAATCTATCCTACGCTCTATAGATTCCGACAATCCACCGCCCTCTAACGGTATCTAACGAAGGCAACAAGGTTTGAAATTTTGGCGGGAGGAGAAATCGAGTTAATCTAAGTAGAGTCGCTACTTCTTCGAATTGAGAGATTACAGCTCTGATACTATGGACATGTGGTTAGAATATCCCAGGAAAGAATCACTGGAGAGTCACTCCTGGTAGGGCTGCTACTTCACCAAATTGAGAAATCACAGCTCTGATACTATGGACATGTGGTTAGAATATCCCAGGAAAGAATCCCTGGAGAGTCACTCCTGGTAGGGCTGCTACTTCACCAAATTGAGAGATCACAGCTCTGATACTATGGGTAGGTGGTTAGAATGTCTCAGGAAAGAGTGTCTGAATTGAGAGCTCACAGCTTCAATACTATTGGCATGGGGTAGGAATGTTTCAGGAAAGAATCAATGGACAGATTTGTAGTTTAGAGATCAGAGAGTCACTCCAGGTAGAGTTGCTACTTCTCCGAATTGAGAGATCACAGCTCTGATATTAAAGACATGGTGTTAGAATGTCTCAGGAAAGAATCACTGGACAGATTTTACGGGCAAAACCAACTGGCAGGAGACTCAGGGGTAGACCCTGAGCAAGATGGTTGGATAACATCCATGAGCTTGGCTGGTCTCACTTGGGGATCCAGCCAGATCAGTTGGATATGGTTGTTTCTGACAGGACCTGAAGGAATAATTGGGAGAAGAAGAAGAAGAAGAAGAAGAAGAAGAAGAAGAAGAAGAAGAAGAGAAATCGATCCCTCCCCTGTACTTGACTTGTAATTTATTTTATCAACTAGGGAAAGGATGAAATACAAAGTGGATCAGGGCGGGATTTGACTGAAACTAAATAACTATTTCTGATTTAGACATAAGGCCAACAATATTTTGGGGGAAGTGGAAAGTCGATTAAATCTACCCCAGTGCGTTACTGGTACTTTATTTTATCGACCACCGTAAGAATGAAAGACAAAAGTTAACCTCGGTGGGATTTGAACCCAAAACGTAACTGAATCAAATAACAATAAAAAAAAAAGAAATAATTGTTTTAAACATACATACAGGATGAGGTTTTCTAGTAGAGAAGGATTAAGTAGTCGACGAAATCCATTGCAATAAGACGAATTAAATGCCTTGTGGTATTTGATCCAGGTGTATGAGCTTCCAGTTGAAATCCCTCCGAGATCAAGTCCTTCCTTTCGGTGTCGATAAATCAGGTATCAGGGTAGGGCGATGGTAGAGCGATGGATTGGTGGTATCGTTAGAGCATGTGATAGCTGTCCCGGCTCTGTGTGTTCTGAGCTCATATCCAGTAGTAGTAGTAGCAGTGGTGGTAGTAGTAGCAGTGATGGTAGTAGTAGTAGTAGTGGCAGTAGTAGTAGTAGTAGTAGTAGAAGTAGTGGTGGTAGTAGTAGTAACAGTGGTGGTGGTGGTAGAAGTATTGGTAGTAGTAGTGGTGGTGGTGGTGGTAATAAAGTAGTTATAATTTATGCATTTAGCTATCAATAATAATCCAACTATTATTATAGTTATCGGCAATGTGGTGAATATATTTTCGAATTTCAAATTTCCCAACGACGGTTTGTAAGTCAGCGCGATGTTCCGTTATATATTATATGTGGTATGTGTTGTGTGTGTGTGTATGTGCGTGGTGTGTGTGTGTGCGTGTGTGTATGTGCGTGTGTGTATGTGAGTGTGTGTGTGTGTGTGTATGTGCGTGTGTGTATGTGTGTGTGTGTGTATGTGTGTGTGTGCGTGTGTGTATGTATGTGTGTATGTGTGTATGTGTGTGCGTGTGTGTATGTGTATGTGTGTATGTGTAGACCTGTAACTCATGGTGGAATCGTGGAGGGGCCGTTGTGACGTGGGGCGTTCCTTGGGCAATTTTAAACATGGCGGAGCCCATCCCACTCCAGGTCAATTTCCTCCAGAAAGATATATATATATATATATTATTCATTCTTTATATATATATATATATATATATATATCCGACATTTTAACGACTCCGCCAAGACGCTTCTTTTTCTTTTCGTATCTTCGAAGCATGTGGTTATATAACAGTTTCCCATTTCTTTACACAGTCCTTTGCATTATTATTAAATTCTGTGAGATCTTTTAAGCTGCACTGGTTGGGTG
>OZ024762.1:13000384-13002884 GCA_964016885.1 Eledone cirrhosa
AATGTACATGTGTTGTGAGTATTAATATCAAGGTTTTCCTTTCCATTACATTGGTTATATTTTAGTAAATGTTTATCAGTAGTTACAACTATGGATTGTATATTGGTCCTATTACAATCTTATCAAGGGTTAATATATATATATAGTGGTAAACACTGGAAGGTAATATCCGTAGTAGTAGAGCACTCAGACTATGGGACGAGTTTGGTAGAAGTAATTTTTTTTTAGACCGAGCTAAGGATCCGAATAAAGTGAAACATTTGTTCTCGGTATGGTGAACTATATATATATATATATATATATATATATATATATATATATATATATATATATATACTTGGGGAGGGTCATATTTGTGTAATAGTATTGCCAGAATTAATAACAGAACACACTCACTGTTTGGTTGGTTTTCGCTTCTGTGTCTTTTATATCGGTTAATTTAATTTATTCGGTCCTCAATGTTGCCATTGACTGACCAACGGTCAAAAATACAGATATAATATAGACACAAACACATATATATAGTCTATCAAAGTTCTTTCGTTGCACATCTGCAACATCGTCAGTGGTGCTATTATGTTTCCTCCCGTTGCATTGTATGCTTACGCCATCTTTATTTAGTCTGTTTATTTATTTATTTATTTGTTTTTTTTTTGTCTTCTCTGCGCATGCGTTTGCGTGTGTGTATAGTGTTTTGTTTGATGTGTGTTCTTGTTTGGGTGACTGTGTATTGGTTAATGTATTCTATCTTAGTTTACTAGTGTGTGTTTATATGTGTTTGTTGTTATTGTGCTTGTGTATGTATTTATTTATTTACTTATTTATTTATACTTCTCTTAGGTTAGTGTTGTTTGTTTGGGTGTTGTTGTTATTCCATTCATTTTTTTCTATTTAGCCTTGGCCTTCTAAGTTCTATATACAATATTTGTTTCGACACACGATTTCATATCAAAATCCTCGCAAAACTAATTCATCGCCGTAATATATATATATTTATATTTCGGATCTAGCTGTCGAAACGGCCGGAGCTCAGCCGTCGGGGTCCTGATATATATATATATATATTTTTTTTTTATTAAGGCTAAATAGTGAGTTTTGTTACTCTGGAGTTTCGCCTATTTATCCTAGTGTCACCAGATAAGAACTCTAATGGCCCTGTGATAAACAGGTGAAACTCCAAAGTAATAAGACTCACTACTTAGCCTTGATGAAATGATTAAAACTCTACTTCGGTATTGAGTACTTGTTTCTCTCAGCCGTCAACCAACGGACGGATATATATATTCTTCTTCTTCTTCTTCTGTTTTCCCCTGTCTCCCTCCTCCTCCACCTCCGCCACGTCCTATACATGTGCACTCTCGCTCTCTTCCCCACTACCAACCTAAACCTCCTCACCCCACACCGCCATAAATCTCTCCCACCCACCCCTTTCTCTTCTGCCACTATTTCATATCTCCCTCCCTCCCCCACCCACACTCCTACTGTTCGCCACATCAATCCTTTACACCGCCGCCCTCACATCTCTCACCCCACCACGTCCCGCTCATGGTTTATTGTTGTTGTTGTTGTTGTTGTTGTATTGAGTTAATATCTTAGTCATTTTGTTCGGTGTGTCTGGGCGGGGGCGGGTGGATCTGTGTGTGGGTGGTAGTGGTTAAGGTGGGAGTAATGGTGGTAGTGTTGGTGGTGGTGTGGCAGTAAAAATAGTAGTAATTGTAGTAGTAGTTGTAGTAGTAGTAATAGTAGTAGTAGTAATAGTAGTAGTAGTAGTAGTAGTAGTAGAAATAGTAGTAGTAGTAGTAATAGTAGTAGTAGTAATAGTAGTAGTAGTAGTAGTAATAATAGTAATAGTAGTAGTAGTAGTAGTAGTAGTGGTAATAATTTTAGTGATTGTAGTAATAGTAGTTGTAACCACCACCACCACCACCAACACCAACACCACCACCACCAACACCAACACCACCACCACCACCACCATCATCACCACTACCACCACCACTACATAACTTTCAATCCATTAAAGCCGCCATTCTTTAAAAGCCGCCATTAAGAAATAACCAATTAAATAAGAACAGAAAGGAATTCCGGAAGTGTGAGGTTACCACACGGTTTCATATCCGGTCCATCAACCAGTAGGCCATTTTGGATTCCTGTGGACTTTTCGTGTTATATACACACACACAAACACACACACATATATATACATATGTATACATATATATATATATATATATAAACTGATATATATATATATGTAGGTATATATAAATGATTATATATATATAAATAATTATATACACAAATAATTATATATATATATAAACTGATATATATATATGTAGGTATATATGAGTTTTTTTTATATATATAAATCATTATATATATATATATATAAATGAAAATAGAGAAATTAATGTGAGCAAGAAGCCAACAGTATATATATATATATATATATATATATATATATATATATATTCGCTAACACACATCTGTGAGAATA
>OZ024762.1:13045384-13047884 GCA_964016885.1 Eledone cirrhosa
CAGGATGAAAGGCAAAGTTAACCTCGAGAGTGCAAGATAAGGAGAGGGAGAAAATTAACCGATACCAGGACTTAAAGTGGGAGTTCAAAAAGATTTGGGACTGTGATGAGACCAAGGTTGTCCCGATTGTCATAGGAGCACCAGGTACTATCTCAAAGAGTTTCCAAGGATGGTTAAAGAATATTATTAGTCCAGTCCCCTTTTTTGGAACACTTCAAAAGGCATATTTGCTGGGAACAGCAAGAACCCTCCGATACGCCCTGAATGTCTCAGGCTGCAGGTAGCGGCTTAATATTCATTTCAACAAACTTTCCAGTTAAATAATATCAATGACTGAGACTCAAATAATAATAATAATAATAATAATAATAACAATAATAATAATAATAGGCTAGCCCACTGTGCAGGATCTGTGGAGAGAGAGAGAGGAGACTGTGGCTCACATTGAATCCAAGTGTAAACACCTAGCCCAGACTCACTATAAAGGCTGGAGACATGATGTGATGGGCAGGGTGATCCACTGGCACCTATGCAAAGTAAACAATTTACCACATTCTGAGAAGTGGTATGAGAATAAGCCAGAGTCGGTGATAGAAGACGATCAGGTGAAGGTGCTGTGGGATTTTAGGATACAGACGGACAAGAAACTGGAACACAATAGGCCTGACCTGGTGGGTGGACAAGGAAAAAAGATCGTGCCTGATTGTGGATGTGACCTGCCCCTTTGACACGAGAGTGCAAGAGAAGGAGAGGGAGAAAATTAACCGATACCAGGACTTAAAGTGGGAGGTAAAAAGGATTTGGAACTGCCATGAAGTCAAAGTGGTCCCGATTGTCATAGGTGCACTAGGTACTATCTCAAAGAGTTTCCAGGGATGGTTAAAGAAAATTGGCCCCGCCACGCTTTTTGGAACACTTCAAAAGGCATGCTTGCTGGGAACAGCAAGAACCCTCCGATACGTCCTGAATATCTGAGGCTGCAGGTAGTGGCTTGATATTCATTTCAACAAACTTTCCAGTTAAATAACATCAATGGCTGAGACTCAAAGAACAATAATAATAATAATGATTTCTTTATTGGCCACAAGGGCTGACATCAAGAAAAACATTAGAGACGGACAGGACGGTACGATGTGGGTTTTGTGCGTGTAAAGATTTTTATTATTTATATAAGAAAAGAAAAAAAAAGACATAGAAACATATATATATAAACAATAAAAATGAATAATAATAATAATAATAATTGTTTCTACTTTAGGCACAAGGCCAGCAATTACCCAGTGCATTACTGGTACTTTATTTTATCGACCCCGTAAGGATGAAATAATAATAATAATAATGATTTCTTTATTGGCCACAAGGGCTGACATCAAGAAAAACATAATAATAATAATAATACTTTCTTAATTGGCCACAAGGTCCTACATATAGGGGACGATACAGAAAGGTAAGAACAGTTCGGGATTTACAAAAAATAAGGCCTTTATTCTTACGTCCTTTAACCTTCTAACTTCAAATCCTCCCGAGGTTAACTTTACCTTTCATGCTTACGAGAAAGAATTGACCAAACAGAGAGAATATGCGAGAGTTTGACACAAGAAAATAGATATAAATATAAATATAAATATATTTGGAGATCTGGAGGTGATGGTATATAAGGTGGCCTAATGATAGCAGATCTCTCTCTCTCTCTCTTTCTTTCTGTCAAGTGAGAGAGAGGGAGAGGGAGAGAGGATCGAAGAGAGAGAGAGAGAGAGAAAGAGAGAGAGAGAGAGAGAGAGAGAGAGAGAGAGAGAGGATCCAAGAGAGATAGAGAGAGAGTGTCTGTAATAGAAGACATTTTAATTGAAACTCAATGGTGTAAATGTTTAAAATAGTAACAGTGCCTATCACTCACACACACACACATATATATATACATATATATATACATATATATACACACATATATATATACACACATATATAAATACATATATGTATATATATATATGTATATATATATATGTATATATATATATATATATATATATATATATATACACATACACATATACATATACATATACATATTAATATATACACACATATACACACACATATATATATATATATACATGCATGTATGTATATACATTGGTGTGTGTAGATATGAAGTGTGAACAGGGAGACGTTGTGTCGTTGGTCGGAGGCGAATTAAATTCAAATTAAATTAAATATATAAATAAAATAAACAACAACAACAATTAACAATATAACAACAAACACATCTAAAACAAATATTGAGGTTAATGAAAGGTTAATGAAATATATATAACAATAACAACAACAACACCACAGCAATAACAATAACAACAACAACACCACAGCAATAACAATAACAACAACAACACCACAGCAATAACAACAGTAATAACAACAACAACACCACAGCAATAACAACAGCAGCAATAACAACAACAACACCACAGCAATAACAACAACAACAGCAATAACAACA
>OZ024762.1:13052884-13055384 GCA_964016885.1 Eledone cirrhosa
ACAATAAACAACAAACAATAACAACAACAACAACAACAACAACAACAACAATAATAGCAACACAATAGCAATAACAACAACGATAATAATAAACCGGAAGAAGAAGAAGAAAACTACGAATAAAAAAAGAATTATATATATATATATATATAAAGTAATAATAAAATGAGAAAACCTCGCTAAAAACAACTGGAAAGATTGGAAAAACAAAATGGCCGACATCATAGCGAGAGGAAAAAAATATGGCGGAAAAGCTAAGCTTTTTCGTTGTTCTTAATGTTGTTATCGTTGTTAGTGTTGTTGTTGTTGTGTGTGAGTGTGTGTGTTTGTGTGTGTGTGCATGAGTGTGTGTGTATGATTATGTGAGTATGTGTATATGTGTATGAATGTGTGTGTGTGTGTGGTACATAGCAGTTTGACTAGTTAAAGTATTAATTTTGTTGTGGTTGTTGTTGCACTTATGTGTGTATGTGAGTTAGTGTGTGTGTGTGTATGAGTTAGTGTGTGTGCGTGTATGTGTATGTTTATGTGTATGCGTGTATGAGATAGTGTGTGTGTTGCGTGTATGAATGTGTGTGTGTATATGTGTGTATGAGTTAGTGTGTTGTGTGTGTGAGTGTGTGTGTGTGTGTGTATGTGTGTGTGTGTGTATATGTGTGTATGAGTTAGTGTGTGTGTATGTATGTGTGTGTGAGTTAGTGTGTATGTGTGTATGTATGTGTGTGTGTATATGTGTGTATGAGTTAGTGTGTGTGTTTGTATGTGTGTGCAGTTCATAGAAGTTTGTCTAGTTAGAGTATTAATTTTTGTTTTCTGTTGTTGATGTTATTGTTGTAGGTATTGTTGTTGGTGTTGTTGCTGTTGATGATGATGGGATGTTATTGTTGTTGTTGTTGTTATATTAAAGTTAGTTTGTGATATATTTTTTTGTGAAAATCAGTTAAAATATCAAAGATACTTAGAAGGATGGGTGGAGAGTAGCTAGTGGGGGAGGGGGTTAATGATGGATAGATGGAAAGAGAGAGAGAGAGATGGAAGGAGAAAGCGAGAAGAAATGGAAGGAGAGAGAGAAGGAGGAGAGATGGAAGGAGAGAGATAGAAGGAGAGAGACAGAAGGAGATAGAGGGTGAGCAGAGTGAGAGAGATGGAAGGAAAGAGAGGGAGAGAGAGCGGAATAGACAGATAGAGAAAGACAGAGAGAGAGAGGGGTAGGCAGGACCTTTTGGGGGAGGGGGGATATTTATTTCAGTTTATAAAAAAAAAGGAAATATTTTTATAAAATAAATTAAAGATAAATAAAAAAAATATAAATAAAAAACATAAATAAAAAATATAAATAAATTTTTTAAATCAAAAATTAAAAATAAAAAAAAAATATATAAAATTTGAAATTAAAAACAAAAAAATGTAAAGAAATTATTTTAAAATGAAAAGAAACAAAAATTATTTAGATTTTAAGATGAAAGTTGGCCGTCCCAGTGCAAGTGTTCTTAGGTTGTGGTGGTGGTGGTGGTGGTGTGGTGGTGGTGGTGGTGTGGTGCGGTGGTGGTGGCGGCGGTATTGGAGGGTGGTGGAAAAAGATTGAATCAACGGAAGAGATGAGCTACTGGAAATAAGAAAAGAAAGAAATAAGGTTATATATACACACGCACACGCACACACACACACAGGATTCTGTGCACTCTATTTCTCCATTAAGTGTGGCCGAAACTCGAGTAAGGGTAAAAACTGAAGGTACCCATTTACGTGTGTTGTATTGAAGCGAATAACTGTGTGTCTACTCTAGAATTTTACATAACATTACCTATTGAGTACGCTGAGAGTCAACCGGTACTAGCAGTGAAACCCATGCTAGTTCCGTCAATTTATTATATATATATATAACTGCCACTACAGGAATTGAAGATTCAAGTACCTTAGCCGTATGTCGCATATCTAATCTCTTATATATTTTATCTGATGAAAACGTACCGAAATTGCCATTGTACCTTTGAAATATGTATAATACAATATACACTTTGGTTATGATATTTCTCATTTATTAATATTTTGAATAATATTATATTTAAATATATATATATATATATATATATATATATATATATATATATATTATTGAAATAAATATATAAATATATATATATATATATATATATTTAAATATATATATATATTTATATATAAACAATTAAGTTAAAAGTGTACATCCACATATGTATACTGAAATACTAGTATGCATATAAATACACACACGTATACATATGTACATGTACCGAGTTTTTCACTGGACACTTTACTGTGAGTGTCCAGCTAGTCTGTATGTAACCAAACAGACAAACCGGGTTTTAGAGTCATACGGGTTTTCAAGGAAACACCTTTCCTCTATTCTCCAGCTGTTTGGTTACATACAGACTAGCTGGACACTCACAGTAAAGTGTCCAGTGAAAAACTCGGTACATGTACATATGTATACGTGTGTGTATTTATATGCATACTAGTA
>OZ024762.1:13075384-13080384 GCA_964016885.1 Eledone cirrhosa
TGCTGTTGTTACTGTTGTTGTTACTGCTGTTGTTACTGTTGTTGTTACTGCTGTTGTTACTGTTGTTGTTACTGCTGTTGTTACTGCTGTTGTTACTGCTGTTGTTACTGTTGTTGTTACTGCTGTTGTTACTGCTGTTGTTACTGTTGTTGTTACTGTTGTTGTTACTGTTGTTGTAACTGCTGTTGTTACTGCTGTTGTTACTGATGTTGTTACTGTTGTTGTAACTGCTGTTGTAACTGCTGTTACTGCTGTTGTTACTGCTGTTGTTACTGCTGTTGTTACTGTTGTTGTTACTGCTGTTGTTACTGTTGTTGTTACTGTTGTTGTTACTGTTGTTGTTACTGCTGTTGTTACTGCTGTTGTTACTGTTGTTGTTACTGCTGTTGTTACTGTTGTTGTTACTGCTGTTGTTACTGTTGTTGTTACTGTTGTTGTTACTGTTGTTGTTACTGCTGTTGTTACTGTTGTTGTTACTGCTGTTGTTACTGTTGTTGTTACTGTTGTTGTTACTGTTGTTGTTACTGCTGTTGTTACTGCTGTTGTTACTGTTGTTGTTACTGTTGTTGTTACTGCTGTTGTTACTGTTGTTACTGCTGTTGTTACTGTTGTTGTTACTGTTGTTGTTACTGTTGTTGTTACTGCTGTTACTGTTGTTGTTACTGCTGTTGTTACTGTTGTTACTGCTGTTGTTACTGTTGTTGTTACTGTTGTTGTTACTGTTGTTGTTACTGTTGTTACTGTTGTTGTTACTGCTGTTGTTACTGCTGTTGTTACTGTTGTTGTTACTGTTGTTGTTACTGTTGTTGTTACTGTTGTTACTGCTGTTGTTACTGTTGTTGTTACTGTTGTTGTTACTGTTGTTGTTACTGTTGTTACTGCTGTTGTTACTGTTGTTGTTACTGCTGTTGTTACTGTTGTTGTTACTGTTGTTGTTACTGCTGTTGTTACTGTTGTTACTGCTGTTGTTACTGTTGTTGTTACTGTTGTTGTTACTGTTGTTGTTACTGCTGTTACTGTTGTTGTTACTGTTGTTGTTACTGTTGTTACTGCTGTTGTTACTGTTGTTGTTACTGCTGTTGTTACTGTTGTTGTTATTCTGTTTGGTATTATTAGCGTTAAATTATTCTCAATATTAAAATTATAATTGTTGCTGTTGTGTTATTTAAAATGTTATCAGTAATATTATTATAGTTATTGTTGTTGTTGTTATGATCGCACTCGCCATGTGTAAAATGCATGATGGGATTGGATGCTGCAATCATTAAAACACGCGAGACATCTATACGAGATGTAGGAGGTCAGTGAAACCTGCATAAGCGTGAGCTGTAACAAAAACAACACAGTTCTATTATTAAAACTCCCGAAAAACCCCTATACGATGTAACCTCGTAGAAGGCCAGGTAAACCCACTTATGTGTGAGCTGTACCAAAAACAATACAGCCCTCCAATCATTAAAACACGCGAGAAATCTATACGAGAAGTAACCTTGTATGAGGTCAGGTAAACCTACCCAGGTGGGAACTGTAACAACATGAATACAATGAATACAATGGGAAACAATCCTGCTGATAGACATTAAAGAAGAGATAAAACCAAAAAAAGAGAATTCTCTACAGAAAAGTCCCTCATTTTGAGAAGGAATTCCCTCTCTACCAGAGTAGATTCCGATATAAATGTTATTGTAAAACAATAAACCATATTTTGTAAGTTGATGACCTCAAATGATGCATAACTAAATACACTGCTACAGATAGTACACGAATGTTCTTTTTTGTTTTTGGTTAAATTAGACATCGTCGAATAAACTCGTATAAATACATGACTGGTACATTATGTTATCGATCACAGAAATATAAGGAGGCCAATCGATTCCTATAGTATTGAACAGTACATTCTAATAGCAATATATTTAAAAACCTCCAACGATATTTACTACTTTTCTTCATAAGTTTTGTTTGAGACGTCTGTTGATGGCAAAACACATAACAGCAACAACAACGAAAAGAAGAAGAAGAAGAAGAAGAAGAAGAAGAAGAAGTACGACAACAACAACAAGAACAACAATAACAATAATAATAATAATGGTTTCTTATATAGGCACAAGATCAACAACTTTTGAGGAGGGAAAAGTCGATTTAAAAGATCCCAATGTATTACTGGTACTTCATTTTATCGACCCCGTAAGAATGAAAGGCAAAGCTAACTTAGGCGGGATTTGAACTCAGAACGTAAAGGGGCGTAACTAAATACTGCAAAGATCGCTCTGTAATAATAATAACAATAATAAAAAAACAGCAAAGATAATGTTGGAGATGGTGGTGGCGATGGTGGTAGTCGTTGTCATGGTGATGGAGGTGATGTTGGTAGTGATGTGGGTCATCATCATCATCATCGTCGTTGTCATGGTGATGGAGATGAAAGAACTTTAATAAATCAAATTAATTCGCTTTGTTTAAAACTTTAATAAATAAAAAATGGCGTCGAGTTTGTTAAGAGAAAGAGAAGGAAGATAGAGAAAGAGAGAAAGAGAGATAGTGAGAAACTGTGAGAAAGTGAGAGAAAGAGAAAGAGAGAGGAAGACGGAATCAGCAACAACAAGAGATACTGAGAAAATGCGAGAAAGAGAGAGAGAGTGAGAGAGAAAGAAAGAGAAGGGGTGAGAGATGGGAAGAAAGAAAGAGAGAGAGAGAGAGAGAGAGAGAGAGAGAGAGAGAGAGAGAGAGAGAGAGAAAGAGAGATGGAGAGAGAAAGAGAAAGTGCGAGAAAAAGAGAAAGTGCGAGAAAAAGAAAGAAAGGGAGGCAAGAAAATCGAGGAAATGGGTAAAAAAAAAATAATAAATAAAATAAAAAAGAATAAAACAACATAGAAAAAGAGAAGTTGTGATGGAAAAACCTGTTAGTTGGTGGAGGTGGAGTGGATTAATGCCGGGTGGTGCAGTGAGAGATGGGTGGATGGGTGTGGTCGACGGCGAAACGGGAAATAATGGTGAGATTTCCATTCTTTAATTGTACATAAAAGTTTAAAAGGAAATAAAAATATAGTTTTTAAACAAAAAACAAAACAAAACAAAAAAATAAAATAAAAAGAGGAAAACATATTAATAATAAATAAAAAATTTAATTCAACATGTTTTTATTTTTTCCATATTTTTTGCCCATTTTCTACAATCATCATCATCGTCATTGTTATTATTATTATTACTATTATTATTATTATTATTATTATTATTATTGATCTTATTATTATTATTTGTAGTTAATTATAGAGATTTAAAAACTTTAAAATATTCTAGAAAAATTCAGGTTTGTGAAAATTCACAAAAAAAATTTGACAAAATTTAACAACCCCCCCCCCCCAAAAAAAAAAAATTAACAACAACAATTTTTTACAAAATTAATAAATAAATAAATATATAAATGTTTAATTTTAAAATATTCGGTCTTTTACTTTTTATAAATAATTCATTATAGATTATTGTTGTTGTTGTTGGTTGTTCGAATCGATCGGTAGACACTACGGAACGAGGGACATAATACTATTGCAATTCTTTTTTTTTTTCAGTTTAAATCCTGTCATGTGTTAAACTTTGCAGTTTCGTCCATCCGGGTGGGGGTTGGTGGGGGTGGATGGGTGGTATGTTAAGGGACGGGGTGTGGGCGTGTGTTGGTTGGGAGGGTGGTGGACTTGGTAATGAACCAGTCCACCAATCACAATGAAGAAGAGGGTTGGGTCTTAATCGAATATACCACTCCCACTGAAATGTCTCGTGGCTAATGGTTAAGTTAGGAATCATCATTGTTAATAATAATAATAATAATAATAATAATAATAATAATAATAATAATAATAATATTCGACACGAGAGTGCAAGAGAAGGAGAGGGAGAAAATTAACCGATACCAGGACTTAAAGTGGGAGGTAAAAAGGATTTGGAACTGCCATGAAGTCAAAGTGGTCCCGATTGTCATAGGCGCACTAGGTACTATCTCAAAAAGTTTCCAGGGATGGTTAAAGAAAATTGGCCCCTTCACGCTTTTTGGAACGCTTCAAAAGGCATGCTTTCTGGGAACAGCAAGAACCCTCCGATACGTCCTGAATATCTGAGGCTGCAGGTAGTGGCTTGATATTCATTTCAACAAACTTTCCAGTTAACTAACATCAATGACTGAGACTCAAAGAACAATAATAATAATAATAATAATAATAATGCTTTCTTTATTAACCACAAGGGTTGACATAAAGTAGACATTAAGGACAGTACAGAACGGTACAGGACGCTACAAATGGGCATTTCTGCGTGTAAAGAAAAAAACAAATGAAATGACAAAAAAGAAACAAAGGGAAATTCCCCAATAGGCGGGAGACTTCCGAGGGACACTCGTGGAGAAAGCCCATTAAAAAAGCCACGGTGACCCTGACCACCAGGGCAATAATAATAATAATTGTTTCTGATTTAGGCACAAGGCCTGTAATTTGAAAGGAAGGGGCAAAGTCGATTAAATCGAACCAGTGCATTACTGGTACTTTATTTTATCGATCACCCGTAAGGATGAAAGGCAAAGCTAACCTCGGCGGGATTTGAGCTCAGATCATAAAGTGATGTGACTATATGCCACAAAGCATATTATTCGACGCTCTACCGATTCTACTGCCAATCCATCCGCCTATTAATATTCAACCTACTTTAACATCAGGTGAGAAATTTTCAACAAATGCCACCATTTTGAGAAATACTTATTAAAACATTGGAGGGTTTTATCATTATATAACTGAACAGTTTAATAGTAAATTGTCAAACAGTTTATGCATTCAATGCATTCAATACATTTCCGTAACTCAATGAACCATCTATATATAAATTTGAGCCACTTCCATCCGTCCGTCCGTCACACAGTGTATGTGTGTGTGTTTGTGTGAATGTATGTATGTGTAAAATTCTTTGAAAATATTTGATTCTGCTAAAATTCTTAAGCCATGTAACTCAGTAGATGTGTG
>OZ024762.1:13085384-13087884 GCA_964016885.1 Eledone cirrhosa
ATACATACATATGCACAAACATATAGACTTTCATATATATATATATATATATATTTATATATATACACATATATACTCTCATATATATATATACATACATATATATATATATATATATAATATATATATATATATATATATATATATATATATATATATATATATATATATATATATGCATATATATATACATATATATATATATATGTGTAGATATACATACACACACCTATATACATATATATGCAAACACATTATATATATATATATATATATATGTGTGTGTGTGTCCACACACACACGTGTAAATTGATTTTTTAATGGGTCCTCAATAAATTGATATGTTTGACCCTTTGAAAGGGATCAACACTCTAAGTGCTATCTATAGCTCCACTGGTTTTAGCCCCCTTTAGTGATTAATGTCAAGTGTGGTGGCGTGGTGTGGTGGTGTGGTGGTGTGTTGTGGCGGTGTGGTGGTGTGTTGTAGTGGCGTGGTTGCACGGTGGTATGGTGGTGTGTTGTGGTGTGGTGGTGTGGTGTTGTGGTGTGTGGTGGTGCGGTGTGGTGTGGTGTGTTGTGGTGTGTTGTGGTGGTGTGTTGCGGTGGTGTGTTGTGGTGATGTGGTTGCATGGTGGTGTGGTGTAGTTGTATGGTGGTGTGGTGGTGTGTTGTAGTGTGTCGGGGTAAGACAATTCAATCTGGCCCATATTGGTGTGGTGGCATGGTGGTGTGGTATGGTATGGTGGCATGATGGTGTGGCGTGGTGTGGTGCCGTTGTGTGTGGTGCGTAGTGTGTCGGTGTAAGACGAGTCAATCTGTTTTATATTGGTGTGGTGTCGTGGAGGCATGATAGTGTGGTGTGGTGGCATGGTGGTGTGGTGTGTTGGTATGGTGTAGCATGGTGGTGTGGTGTGGTGTGGTGGCATGGTGGTGTGGTGTGTTGGTATGGTGTAGCATGGTGGTGTGGTGTGGTATGGTGTAGCATGGTGGTGTGGTGTGTTGGTATGGGGTAGCATGGTGTAGCATGGTGGTGTGGTGTATTGGTATGGTGTAGCATGGTCGTGTGGTGTGGTATGGTGTAGCATGGTGGTGTGGTGTATTGGTATGGTGTAGCATGGTCGTGTGGTGTGGTATGGTGTAGCATGGTGGTGTGGTGTATTGGTATGGGGTAGCATGGTCGTGTGGTGTGGCGCTGTTTGTGGAGGTTGTTGACATCGTTGTTGTTGGTATCGTTGTGGAGGGAGTGGTGGTTGTGGTGGTGGTGCTGTTGTGGAGGTGGTGCTGATGTGGTGGTGGTGGTGTTGTGGTGGTGGTGCTGATGTGGTGGTGGTGCTGATGTGGTGGTGGTGGTGCTGATGTGGTGGTGGTGGTGCTGTTGTAGTGTTGATGCTGTGGTGGTGGTGCTGATGTGGTGGTGGTGCTGTTGTGGAGGGGGTGCTGTTGTGGAGGTGGTGCTGATGTGGTAGTGGTGCTGATGTGGTGGTGGTGGTGCTGTTGTGGTGCTGGTGCTGTGGTGGTGGTGGTGCTGACGTGGTGGTGGTGGTGCTGTTGTAGTGTTGATGCTGTGGTGGTGGTGGTGCTGATGTGGTGGTGGTGCTGTTGTATGTAGTGTTGGTGCTGTGGTGGTGGTGGTGCTGTTGTGGTGGTGGTGCTGTTGTGGTGGTGGTGCTGTGGTGGTGGTGGTGGTGCTGTTGTGGTGCTGGTGCTGATGTAGTGGTGGTGCTGTGGTAGTGTTGGTGCTGTTGTGGTGGTGGTGCTGTTGTGGTGTTGGTGCTGTTGTGGGGTCGGTATTGCTGCTGTTGTGGGTGTGTTGTTGTTCTTTGTTCTAGTTATTGCAATTGGTATGTGTGTATGTGTATGTGAGTACTAGTGTGTGTGAGTGTATGTTTATGTGAGTGAGTGTGTGTGTGTGTACTAGTGTGAAGGTATGAATTTGAAAGCACTTACCTATATATCACTAGTTTTACCGTCAGCTCTCACCTATAATACTACTAGCACTACTACTACTACTACTACTACTACTACTACTACTACTACTACTACTACTACTACTACCACTACCACTACCCCTACTACTACTACTACCACCACCACCACCACCACCACCATATATATATATATACGAAATATTGTTAAGTCAGAGATACTTTTAATAGACTTATTGCATAATATATATTTCAATAAAATGGTTATGTCATTGAGAGTCTCCATGTGACCTCATCAGATGCTCATACAATTATGAGGTGTAGTTATATATATTTAAATATATTCCTATACATATGAATATATATGTATATGAATATATAAGGAACCATGGATTAGTAGTTAGAGTGTTCAGCTTGCAATTGAGAGCTTGTGAAATAGATTCTCATGGGCGACAGCTGGTCTTCCACAAACAAAAATTGCCCAGGCTTGTGCTTCTGGGTGAAAATTTCTAGGTGCAAAACCATTGTAATTCGTGACTGATGAGGGCCTATCTCGCTCTCTCTCTCTCTCTCTC
>OZ024762.1:13112884-13117884 GCA_964016885.1 Eledone cirrhosa
TGTCTCGGGAACACATCACATACACACATACCCACCTACCAACCCCCCACACACACAGACACACAGAGGTATGTATGTGCATGTATACATATGTACATATATATATATATATATATATATATATATGCACATACATATATATGTATATTTCTACACACACACATATATATATATATATATATATTTATATACATACATGCACATATATCCATGCATATATATATATATGCGTATATATATATATATATATATATATATATATATATATATATATGTATATATATATATATGCGTATATATATATATATATATACGCATACCCATATATATATATATTATAAACGCACACACTAATATATAGCTGAACACCTTTAGACATACGCCCAGTCACGGCACACACACACAAAATTGTGCACAATACATCATACATATACTCAGACCAACATAAACACATATATACAAAACACACATACACACTCATATATTAGATATATACACATAAACACTGATATTAGCAGTGAAAAGCACATAACACTCTTATCTCTCTCTCTCCGTCTCTCTCTCTTTCTTTTTTCTGTCTCTCTCGGTACTGACACTACTTTCCCTCTCTCTATTGCAATTTCCTCTTCGTTATGTGTGTGTGTGTATGTGTGTGTTTGTGCGTGTAGGCATGTGTGAGTATGTCCCAATCTGTGCATATGTGTGTATGTATGAGTATGTGTGAGTATGTGCCAATCTGTGTGTGTATGTGTGAGTGTGTGCCAATCTGTGCACATGTGTGTGTGTGTGTGAGTGTGTGTGCCAATCTGTGCACATGTGTGTGTGTGTGAGTGTGTGTGAGTGCCAATCTGTGCACATGTGTGTGTGTGTGTGTGTGCCAATCTGTGCACATGTGTGTGTGTGTGAGTGTGTGTGTGTGCCAATCTGTGCACATGTGTGTGTGAGTGTGTGTGCCAATCTGTGCACATGTGTGTGTGTGTGAGTGTGTGTGTGTGCCAATCTGTGCACATGTGTGTGTGTGAGTGTGTGTGCCAATCTGTGCACACGTGTGTGTGTGTGTGAGTGTGTGTGCCAATCTGTGCACATGTGTGTGTGTGTGTGTGTGTGTGTGTGTGTGTGTGCCAATCTGTGTCTCTCTGTATGTATGTGTGGATATGTGGCAATCTATACATGTGTGGATATGTGAGTATGTGTGGATGTGTGTGTGTGCCTATCTATGCATGTGTGTGGATGTGTGTGCCAATCTGTGCATGTGTGTGTATGCATGTTGAGTGTATGCCTATCTGTGTGTCTATGTACGTATGTGTGCACCTATCTATGTATGTGTGTGTGTGTATCTATGTATGTATGTGTATGTGTGTGTGTATCTATATATGTATGTGTGTGTGTGTATCTATGTATGTATGTGTGTGTGTGTGTATCTATCTATTATGTGTGTGTGTATCTATCTGTATGTGTGTGTATGTGTGTGTGTATCTATCTGTATGTGTGTGTGTGTATGTGTATCTGTATCATTCTCTATGTGTGTGTGTACCTATCTGTGTATGTGTGTGTGTGTGTATATCTATCTGTATGTGTGTGTGTGGGTATCTATGTATGTGTGTGGGTATCTATCTGTATATATGTGTGTGTGTGTGTGTGTACCTATCTGTATATATGTGTGTGTGTACCTATCTATCTGTGTGTGTGTGTGTATGTATCTATATGTGTATATGTGTGTGTGTACCTATCTATCTGTGTGTATGTATCTATCTGTATATATGTGTGTGTATCTATATGTATGTATGTATCTATCTGTATATATGTGTGTGCGTGTTTATGTATCTATATGCTTATATGTGTGTGTGTGTGTGTACCTATCTGTAAATATGTGTGTGTGTGTACCTATCTATCTGTGTGTGTATGTATTTATATGTATATATGTGTGTGTGTATCTATCTGTGTGTATGGATCTATCTGTATATATATATGTGTGTGTGTGTATGTATCTATATGCTTATGTATCTGTGTGTGTGTGTGTATGTATCTATATGCTTATGTGTGTGCGTGTGTGTGTGTATGTATCTATATGCTTGTGTGTGTGTGTGTGTGTGTGTGTGTGTGTGTGTATGTATCTATATGCTTATGTGTCTGTGTGTATCTATATGCTTGTGTGTGTGTGTGTGCGTGTATGTATCTATATGCTTATGTGTGTGTGTATGTATCTATATGCTTATGTGTGTGTGTGTGTGTGTGTATCTATATACTTGTGTGTGTGTGTGTGTGTATGTATCTATATGCTTATGTGTGTGTGTATGTATCTACATGCTTATGTGTGTGTGTGTGCGTGTGTGTATGTATCTATATGCTTATGTGTGTGTGTGTGTATGTATCTATATGCTTATGTGTGTGCGTGTGTGTATGTATCTATATGCTTGTGTGTGTGTGTGTGTGTATGTATCTATATGCTTATGTGTGTGCGTGTGTGTATGTATCTATATGCTTATGTGTGTGTGTGTGTGTGTAACTTTATTCCTCCATAAAGAGATGAGAAATAAAGAAAGACGAGAGTAAATCTTATAAACGGATTTTCTCCAGAAATCTGTCACGTTTGTTGTTGTTGTTGTTGTTGTTGTTGTTGCTGTTGTCATTATGCTGTTGACGACAACGACAACCACCACCACCACCCACACTATACTCACACAACCATGCACTACACACCACCACCACCACCACCACCGCCACCACCATGTACTACACACCACCACCACCACCGCCATCACCATCTACTATACCACCACCCCACCACTATAGCCACCATCTACTACACACTCCCACCACCGCCACCATCTACTACACACCACCGCCACTACCGCCACTCTACCATCACTACCACCAACACCAACACCACCACCACCACCACCACTACCGCCACCACCATCACCACTACCATCACTACCACCACCACCACCACCACCACCATCCCACCAACCACTATTTGTCGTGCCGTGTACCACCAACGTTGGAATGGAAACCGTTAAGCCGTCACCGCCACCACCACCGTCATCCTAGCTTCTATCACGTGTGATGGACGTGTTTCCAGAGTAACGAAGGAAAGTGAAACGGTTACATGTCACGGTCACGCCTGTCTTTGACAATTGATGTCACGTCAGGAACGCCAGGAACGGCACGGACGCCGAGATGTCGGTGACATCAAAAATCTAGTTCAGGGTTTTACCAAACATATTGTCTTAGTAGGGAACACTTGGTGAGGGAGGGTGTTGGTGGGTGTTTTAGAGAGGTTGGGGTAACAGTGGTGAGGGAGGGTGTTGGTGGGTGTTTTAGAGAGGTTGGGGTAACAGTGGTGAGGGAGGGTGTTGGTGGGTGTTTTAGAGAGGGTGGGGTAACAGTGGTGAGAGAGGGTGTTGGAGGGTGTTTTAGAGAGGTTGGGGTAACAGTGGTGAGGGAGGGTGTTGGAGGGTGTTTTAGAGAGGTTGGGGTAACAGTGGTGAGGGAGGGTGTTGGTGGGTGTTTTAGAGAGGGTGGGGTAACAGTGGTGAGGGAGGGTGTTGGTGGGTGTTTTAGAGAGGGTGGGGTAACAGTGGTGAGGGAGGGTGTTGGAGGGTGTTTTAGAGAGGTTGGGGTAACAGTGGTGAGGGAGGGTGTTGGGGGGTGTTTTAGAGAGGGTGGGGTAACAGTGGTGAGGGAGGGTGTTGGAGGGTGTTTTAGAGAGGTTGGGGTAACAGCTAGTCTAGAGTGCTAAATACCTAGATACACGCTGTAGAGCAAGTCTAGAGTGCTAAATACATAGATACACGCTGTAGAGCAAGTCTAGAGTGCTAAATACATAGATACACACTGTAGAGCTAGTCTAGAGTGCTAAATACATAGATACACGCTGTAGAGCTAGTCTAGAGTGTTAAATACCTAGATACACACTGTAGAGCTAGTCTAGAGTGTTAAATACCTAGATAGACGCTGTAGAGCTAGTCTAGAGTGCTAAATACCTAGATACACGCTGTAGGGCTAGTCTAGAGTGCTAAATACCTAGATACACGCTGTAGGGCTAGTCTAGAGTGCTAAATACCTAGATACACGCTGTAGGGCTAGTCTAGAGTGCTAAATACCTAGATACACGCTGTAGGGCTAGTCTAGAGTGCTAAATACCTAGATACACGCTGTAGGGCTAGTCTAGAGTGCTAAATACCTAGATACACGCTGTAGGGCTAGTCTAGAGTGCTAAATACCTAGATACACGCTGTAGGGCTAGTCTAGAGTGTTAAATACCTAGATACACGCTGTAGGGCTAGTCTAGAGTGCTAAATACCTAGATACACGCTGTAGGGCTAGTCTAGAGTGCTAAATACCTAGATACACGCTGTAGGGCTAGTCTAGAGTGCTAAATACCTAGATACACGCTGTAGGGCTAGTCTAGAGTGCTAAATACCTAGATACACGCTGTAGGGCTAGTCTAGAGTGCTAAATACCTAGATACACGCTGTAGGGCTAGTCTAGAGTGCTAAATACCTAGATACACGCTGTAGGGCTAGTCTAGAGTGCTAAATACCTAGATACACGCTGTAGGGCTAGTCTAGAGTGCTAAATACCTAGATACACGCTGTAGGGCTAGTCTAGAGTGCTAAATACCTAGATACACGCTGTAGGGCTAGTCTAGAGTGCTAAATACCTAGATACACGCTGTAGGGCTAGTCTAGAGTGCTAAATACCTAGATACACGCTGTAGGGCTAGTCTAGAGTGCTAAATACCTAGATACACGCTGTAGGGCTAGTCTAGAGTGCTAAATACCTAGATACACGCTGTAGGGCTAGTCTAGAGTGCTAAATACCTAGATACACGCTGTAGGGCTAGTCTAGAGTGCTAAATACCTAGATACACGCTGTAGGGCTAGTCTAGAGTGCTAAATACCTAGATACACGCTGTAGGGCTAGTCTAGAGTGCTAAATACCTAGATACACGCTGTAGGGCTAGTCTAGAGTGCTAAATACCTAGATACACGCTG
>OZ024762.1:13127884-13132884 GCA_964016885.1 Eledone cirrhosa
TATATATATAATCAATGATATTAAATAAATGGAAACTATATTTATAAAACCATATTTATTCTATTATATACATTTCAAGGGTACCAAAAACTTTGGTACGCCTTCATCAGATACAATACAAAGTGTGTTTTATATATATTGACATAGCCAAGGAAACATGCCTTATCAGCTGAATTTTCCTTGGGTAGAATATTTATTTAATATCATTGAATATTTACTCCAGAAGCCTGTCGGGTGCTCTGAATCAGTTATAAACATTTATATTTGTTGAATTTCCAACAAATTAAATATCCCTTCTACTTATATATATATATATATATATATATATATATATATATATATATATATATATATATATATATATCCCTTCTACTTATATATATCTATATATCTGATTTAATATATATATATATATATATATATAATTGAAATTACCCCTATAAAAAACATCTATCTACCTACCTACCTACCTACCTACCTACCTACCTACCTACCTACCTACCTATCTACCTACCTATCTATCTCTCTATCTACCTATCTATCTATCTATCTATCTATTTGTCTATGTCTATCGAATACCAACTGAGACACACGTAAATCTTATACTAAGATACACACCCACCCACCCACACACACACACATACACAGTAACACACAGACACACACACACAGTAACACACCCACACACATACACAGTAACACACAGACACACACACACACACACACACACACACAGTAACTCGTTCACTGTGACACATTGCTATATAGTGTAGAAGTGATTATATCGAACAAGGTTATATTTTGTTATCGATCCGTTGAAAAGATAAGATACAAAGTTCATATTGTTGTTATTGTTGTTGTTGTTGTTGTTGTTGTTGTTCTTAGCTCTGTTATTGTTGTTCTTGTTGCTGTCGATGTTGTTATTGTTTTCGTTCATGTTGTTGTTGTTGTAGTTTTTATATTAAACCTAGAGTGTAAAGGGACGTAACTACATATCGCAAAGAATGCTGTCCGGCGCTCTACCGATTCTGCCAATCCCATGACGAGTT
The DNA here is from genome assembly GCA_964016885.1 of Eledone cirrhosa. Classification (NCBI taxonomy): domain Eukaryota; kingdom Metazoa; phylum Mollusca; class Cephalopoda; order Octopoda; family Eledonidae; genus Eledone; species Eledone cirrhosa. The sequence continues at coordinate 13,128,934 of OZ024762.1, forward strand.
TAGTGATAATTGTTTCTATATTTGGCACAAGGCCAGCAATTACACCTCAGTGCATTACTGGTACTTTATTGTATCGACCTTTCGAGGATGAAAGGCAAAGTTAACCTCGGCGGAATTTGAACTCAGAACGTAAAGGGGCGTAACTCTAACGGTGTCCGACGCTCTACCGAGTCTGCCAATCCAAAGGGAATATTAAACCAATATTTGTATTAAAGAATCAAATCGATATTAAAACCAACTCAGTTCTAGAAATAAGTCAAGAAATTGACCAATAAGATCCAGACCTCATTCGATTACGGTGTGGGGGAGGGGGGAGGGAAGCTCGTGAAATTGGACCAAGGAAACAATGTTTCCATTGGTGTCTCCATTATTGATATTATCTCCCGGTCACAACGCCTGGCAGAAGGAGCAACGTGTCGTCTTGTTCAATGTTCAATGACACAATGTATCGCACAGTCCGGGAGTCGAACTCACAACCTTACAACTCCGAGTTCAATTGTTTAACCACTTAGCTATCGACTAAGATAATAAATATACATATACTAGTCACGGCAGTCATCAGCTACAGTTTCATTATAATACATTGGAAGTTATGATTATATAGAAATGAAAAAAGAGAAAGAAAATTAGAAAAGAGTACTAATGAAGAGTGAAACTAATATTAAAATCCCAACTTCATTGGAAGATAAGTTTAGACTAGATAGAAAAAAACAAAACAACCCAAAATCTACTTAATGCATTCCGACCCATAACCATAAAGCCGAAATAGATAGAATATTCATATATAAAGGAAATTCTTTGATTCGTACAGAGAAGTATTATAATACGGTAAAGACAATTGCTTTAGAAAAACGAAAAACGAAAGAAAAAATATATATTTCGATGGAAGCAGATGAACACTGATTGATTAGTTTAATAAGGGGACGTGAAGAAAACCCCCTAAAAAAACTTTCCTTTATATATAAGGAAACAATGAAGGACAAAATAGAAGATGATTACATTGAATAGAAATGTTTAGATGAGGACAAAACAAGAGAAAAGGTAGAAGAAAAATACAACGAAAGACATAATAATAAGATAGAAAAAATGGCGAGATGGCGAGAAAACCTTCTCCCTGGTTAATATCCTGTGAGACTTGAGAGAGAAAGGGAGAGAGGGAGAGGGACAGGGGGGAGAGGAAGAGATGGGGGAGGGAGAGAGGGAGAGAGGGAGAGAGGGAGGAGTAGAGAGAGAGAGAAAGAAAGAAAGAGAGAGTGAGTAAGAAAGGAAGAGAGAGAGAGCAAGAGAAACAGAGAGTGAGAGATGAGAGGAAGAGAGAGAGAGTGAGAAAGAGAGAGCAAGAGAGAGAGAGGAAGGACGAGAGGGACAAAGAGACAGACAGAAACAGACAGGCAGAGATAGAGTGAGAGTGAGAGTGAGAGTGAGAGCGAGAAAGTGAAAGGAAGAGATAGAATGAGAGTGAGAAAGTGAAAGAGGAGAGAGAGGAAGAAAGAGGGAGAGAGAGAGAGGGGAAGAGATAAAGAGAGCGAGAGGAAGAGAGAGAGATAAAGAGAGCAAGAGAGAGAGAGAGAGAGAGAGAGAGAGAGAGAGAGAGAGAGAGAGGAAGTAGGCCAATATGAAATCTAACAAAGACTACAAAGTTCTTCACGAAAGAAAGAAAAGGTTTGATTGTTTTAAATTGTAAAGACCAAGGCCTAGCCACAAATAACCACAACAAACAATCAAATAAATGTCTAGCATTAACTAGACATTATATAATCAGCAGAGAAGAAAAGGCAAAAGAAAACGTCAACAAAAACCCCCGAAAACCCGAAACAATTGGTCAAATTGTTTTTGTCTTTTTAGTCTTTGTAACGAGAGAGAATAATAGCAGAGATATAACCAAGTTGATAACTATGTCCAGTGGGTATTATACATATACTCTGTCATAAAGAAACATTGACGTAAGCATACACTGGAAGTTGTGAGAGACAATGGCGCTGTTACTATAGTCTAAAAGACGGTTGTTCAGAGTGTCAAAATGATCAAAATAAACCTTACAACTGTCATAAATTTTAAGTCAAGGAGAAGAATAGATATGTATTTATTTTGACAGATAACTTCGTTCTATTAGATAGAGTGTGTAGCTCGGAGATCAGAGAGTCACTCCAGGTAGAGCCGCTATTTCTCCGAATTGAGAGATCACAGTTCTGGTGTTATGGACATGTGGTTAGAATGTCTCTGCAAAGAGTCGCTGGACAGATTTATAGCTTGGAGATCGGAGAGTTACTCCGAGTAGAGCCGCTATTTCTCCGAATTGAGAGATCACAGTTCTGATGTTATGGACATGTGGTTAGAATGTCTCTGCAAAGAGTCGCTGGACAGATTTATAGCTTGGAGATCGGAGAGTTACTCCGAGTAGAGCCACTACTTCTCCGAATTGAGAGATCACAGTTCTGGTGTTATGGACATGTGGTTAGAATGTCTCTGCAAAGAGTCGCTGGACAGATTTATAGCTTGGAGATCGGAGAGTTACTCCGAGTAGAGCCACTACTTCTCCGAATTGAGAGATAACAGCTATGTTACTAAAGACATAGGTTTAGATTGTCTCCGGAGACCAGAGAGTCGCTCAAGCTAGAGCCACACACGCACATATGTAAATATGGATTTGTAACTCTTAATTGAGTTGTAGGGGTGTCGTCGGCATATATAGCGTATATGGGGTGTTTAAACCTGGCGGAGTTCATCCTCACTATAAGTGGGGAAGGACAGCGGGTTTTTTTCCAGAGAGAGAGAGATCCAAAACCAACTCTGAACTGGTACATACATACATGTACACACACACACACACACATTATTGGCAGTATCGGTAGAGGGTCGGACGCCATGCTTTGACGCATAGAGTTACGACACTTGCCATTCTGAGTTCAAATCCCGCCGAGGTTAACTTTGCCTTTCATCCTTACGGGGGTCGATAAAATATAGTACCAGTAATGTACTGGGTAATTGCTGGCCTTGTGCCAATAGTAGAAACAATTATATATATATATATGCATCACTAATACAACCACCACCACCACCACCACGAACACCACCACCAGCACTACCACCACCAACACCACTACTACCACCACCACCACCACTACTATCACCACCACCACCACTAAACCCCCTCTCCCAACAACAACAACAAGCACAACAATATTTCTCTCTTCCCCCCAAAATGGCAACAAAACTGTACCCGTCAGCTAATGACAAGTAACCGCCACATCAAACCTCTCCAGACGACAACAGCGTTCCTTTGAAAAGATCTTTTATATAACAAACGTTGATCTTGTGTTAACGTCTGCTCAGTATTGTGACTTGCGGGTTGGTCGGTTGGTCGGTCTAACGTCTGCCATGTTTATAGACGGATATATAGACAAGTAGGGAAAAGGAAGAGGTGTGTGTGTGTGTGTATGTATGTGTGTGTGTGTGTGTGTGTGTGTGTGTGTGTGTGTGTGTGTGTGTGTGTGTGTGTGTGTGTGTGTGTGTGTGTGTGTGTGTGTGTGTGTATATCTGTTGTGTATATTTATGTAAATCTCTCTCTCTCTCTATATATATATATATATACACACACAGGAGTTTACATAGAAAAGGCTTCTACAAGACTAGTACTGTTTCGGGACCAACTTCTATATATATATATATATATATATATACATACATAGGTGTTGACCGACGCTCTACCGATTATTGCCAGTCCACTAACCTAATAATGGTTTCTGATTTAGAAACAAGGCCAACAATTCTTGGGAAGGGAAAAGCAGACGATTAAATCGACCCCAGTACATTACTGCTACTTTATTCTATCGACCCCGTAAGGACGAAAGGTAAAGCTAATCTCGGCGGGATTCGAACTCAGAACGTAAAGAGCTGTATGAAAGAGGGAAGTATTTTCTTCAGCGGTCTAACCCATCTGTAAATGTACAA
>OZ024762.1:13134473-13151973 GCA_964016885.1 Eledone cirrhosa
TCTCACCCCCCAGTGGTACTTTATTTATCGATCTCGGAATTATGAAAGACAAACTACACTACAGTTTGAACTCACACTAGTGAGGCTCAGAACGAACATTGCAGAACATTCTCTCCGCCATTTTAATGACACTGCCAATTCACCATATATATATTATATATATATATATGTGTATGTGTGTGTTTATGTGTGTATTTATGTGTGTGTATCAAACTAGAGTGTTTGTAATGTGTGATTGTGTGTGTGTGTGTGTGTGTGTGTGTGTGTGCGTGTGCGTCATTTCTAAATTTATGAGGGTCTGTCTCTATGTCAGGTCTATTCCATGTCAAATGCCACACACACACACACACACACATTCACTCACACGAGATTATGTCCATTTAAAGGATATCTTTATTGACACGAAATCCTAACAAGAGAATCGAATCCATTTTGTCACACACGCACTCACAAACATACATATATATATACACACACACACATATATATATATACATATAAACACTAACACATACACATATATACACATACACATAAATACACACATATATATATATACACACAAACACATCCATATATATGTATACATATACACAGACACACACATACATGTATACATACATATATATATATATATATATATATATATACATACATACATACATACACACATATATATATATATATTATCTGAGTATATACCCTATTTCCTACACACCACCACCCCTAATCCTTTGACCCCACACTGCACCCCACCACCCCACCCACACCACACCACACCACTCCACCAACTCTACTACTCACAACTTTCTATATTACATGTCATAAAATATCACAACATTTTCTAGTTGGCCACAAAAATCTTTATCGTCTGCTTTCATAGAGTTGGCGGCCATTTTACTTTGTTTCGTACAAATGGCGATTGTTGAAATGCCTAATGTTATTCCTATTGTATGGAATTGATGGGCGGGAGATATCTTTTCCTTCCAATGGAGTTACTTCTCGTGGAATTTCTCAGATTAGGAGATGGAATTCGATAGACAAACGAAGAGCGAAGAGAGAGAGAGAGAGAGAGAAATATATATATAGAGAGAGGCAGGGAGAGAGAGAGAGAGCGGGGGATGGAGAGAGATAGATAGAGAGAGAGATGCGACAGAGTTAGAGGGGGAATTTAAAGGATAAAAGAGAGGGGGGGGGGCAGAAAGACAGAATAGAAAGGATAAATGAGAGGTAAGAGAGAGAGAGAGAGAGAGAGAGAGAGAGAGAGAGAGAGAGCGGAGATGTTAAAAAATACTTTGGCAGGTGATGGTACCAAGGTGAAGGGATAGAGTTGATAATAATAATAATAATAATAATAATAATAATAATAATAATAATAATAATAATAATAAGAAGAAGAAGAAAACAAAGAAGAAGAAAGAGAAGATAATGTTGAAGATGATGATGATAATGAGGGTGATAATAATGATAGTGGTGGTGGTGGAGTAGTGGTGGTGGTGGTGGTGGCGGTAGTGGTGTTTGGGTGGCGGCGTTGTTGGAGTGGTGGTGATGGTGGGGGTGGTAGTGACGGTGGTGGCGAGGTGGTGGTGGTGTTTGGGTGGTTTGATGTTGATAATGGGTGGACCTCAAATATTGTGATTGTGGTGATAGTGGTTAGGGTGGTGGTGGGGGTGAGGGTGGTGGTGGTGAGTGTGAGGGTACTGGCTGTGGTGGCGGTCGCAAGCGTGGTGATGGTCGTGATGGTGAAGGGAGTGGTGGTGGTGGTGGTGGCCCTAGTGGTGATGGCTATGGTGGCGGTGGCGGTGATGGTCGCGGTGATGGTCGTGGTGCTGATGATAGTGATGATGAAGGGTGGCGGTGGTGATGTTAGCCGTGATGATGATGGCCTTGGTGGTGGTGGTGGCGATGAAGGGTGATGGATGTAGTGGTGGTGGTGGTGGTGGCGATGAAGGGTGATGGTGTAGGTGGTGATGTTAGGTGGGGTGGTGGTGATTGCTGGTGGTTTTTGAATGGAGAGATTTAAGAATAGTGGTGGTGGTTCTCCGATGTAATGTCGAAGATTTAACCACCACGCCACTACCGCCAACACCACCACACCACACCAACACTATCACCACCATCACCACCACCCTGCTACAGACACCTCCACACTACCGCCAACACCACCACACTACACCAACATTATCACCACCACCACCACCACCATACTGCTACTACCGATACCACCACCACCACCACCACCCTGCTGCTACCACCACCACCACCCTGCTACCGCCCCCACCACACCACCACCACCACCCTGCTACCGGCTTCACCACCACCACCACCACTAATACAATGCCACCAAACCATCGCCAGGGGATCACCCATCTACCCTAGCATACACCGCTACCATTAAAACACCACCAACACTACCAACATGCAGCGCATCCACCCCACCATCCTCCCCCCTTCACGACATGCTCTCTCTCTCTCTCTCTTCCCAACCTTCTTTCCCTCACTATCTATCTCTCCCTTCTCTCTCTCTCTCTCTCTCTCTCGATGTTACAAGTCAATATTTGTACAAATGAAATGAACAAACGCCATCTTGTCAAATCTTGTTAAAACAGATTAGTGAGTTGGCCCGGATTAAAATTCGACCTGCCTCGCCGCCGCCGCCGCCGCCACCACCACCACCACCACAATACCATCACACCCTTTCTACACCCTCTCTCTCTCATACTTCCAAATGCCACACCCTCTTCTATCCCCACTCCCACCACCACCTCCACCACTGTCATTACACCACATATATAACAATCCCATTTCAGTAACACCATCCCCTCCCCCAGCCCTACCACCAACACCACCACCACCACCACCACCACTAGCCCTACCACCACCACCACTACCAGCCCTACCATCACCACCACCACCACTACCAGCCCTACCATCACCACCACCACCACTACCAGCCCTACCATCACTACCATCCCCAAACATAGCCTCTACAAACACCACCACCACCAGGACCATCACCCCAACCATCATCGCCACCACCACACCTCCACGACCACCACCATCTGCAATCCGAGGCACCACACCATCACCACCCCTACTATCATCGCCACCACCACACCATCATCGCCACCACCACCACCATCTGCAATCCGAGGCACCACCCCATCACCACCCCTATCATCATCAAACACAGTCTCTACCACCACCACCACCACTCCCTCTCCTCATCACCACACCACCATTTCACTGCATCGCAATCCTACCCCCCCCCCCACCACCATGTGTTATCCCCCTCTCCTCTCCCCACTCCCTCTTCACCACCTGCATTTATCGTCTGCCCAAAGTCGTTTCTTTTTTTTTTTATTTCTCCTCATATTGTTCTATCTATCTATCCATCTCTCTCTCTCTCTCTCTCTCTCTCTCTCTCTCTCCCTCTCTCCCTCTCTCTCTTCTCTCTCTCTCTCTCTCTCTCTCTACATATTTATCTCTCTCGTTTTCCATCATGCTGAATCTCCCTGAGAATCACATTAAGGGTATACATGTCTATGGAATACTCAGCCACTCTATCATACAAGACATGATATACCTGTAATTCAAAGGGTCCAGCTATGTCACACACTGTCGTGCTGGATCTCCCTGAGAATTACAATATAGATACACGTGTGTCAGTGGAAAACAGTCACACGTTAAAAGGAACAGTAAGTTGTTTCGTGGAACAAACTGGGACATTCATCGTCGTCATCGACGAAGGTCCTTTATATTATAACTGTCTTGTCTCCACACACACACACACATATACTCTCTCTCTCACACACACATTATATATATATACACACACACACACATATATACTCTCTCTCACACACACACACATATATATACACACACACACACACATATACTCTCTCTCTCACACACACACATATATATATACACACACACACACTCTCTCTCTCTCACACACATCTCCGTCATCAGACCAATCAATCATTTGAGTACATCACTATTATTATTATTATTACTCTCCAAGATGGCTGACACCCCCCCCTCAATCAGCCATATTGCAATGTTCCTTAATCCCCCCCCCCCCTATCTTCCCCGACAACATCCCCCTTCACAGCCGTCTTCTATTTTCTTTCCCCGCCATCATAGACACTCACACACACATATATATATGCAAATATTATATACATATATATATACATATACACACAGATATATATGCATATGTATATACATATACATACATACATACATATATATATATATATACATATATGTATATGTATATACACATACATACATATATATATATATATATACATATATACATATATATGTATATACACGTACATACATACATACATATATATATACATATGTATATATATATATATGTATGTATATACATATACATACACACACACACACATATATATATATATATAAACACACACACATACACACATCTATCTATTTATCTATCTATCTATATATATATATAAACACATATAAATATACACATACATATATATTATATTATATTTAACGATATTACATTCTTCATCTCTCGTCTCCATTTTGTTTTCCTCTTCTTCATTTTCATGCGCCATTTTTTCTTTCTCTTTTTCATTCCTTTTCTTCTTTTTTCCTCTTCTTAAGCCATCCAACCAAGCCATCCAACCATCTAAACCATCCAACCATCCACTGCAAATCATTTCATTACATTACGTTTCGTTGCCGCATTCTGATTTTTGCAAGAATTAGAATTCTTTCATTCTATATCGTTTGCGTCAATCATTTCTTTCTCTCTACTCTAAACCACTGCATATGTTTCTCGGTTGCTTTCGTTTGTGTCGTTTTCTTTGTTTCTGGCGGTGTTTGTTTATGTATGTGTATGAGTGTGTGTGTGTGTGTGTGTGTGTGTGTGTGTGTGTGTCTGTGTGAAAGAGAGGGAATTCGTGTGTGTGTGTGAAAGAGAGAGAGAGAGAGAGAGTTCGTGCATGTGTGTGTGTATGTATGTGTGTGTGTGTGAGTTTCTTTGTCCTTTTTCCTTTCTTTTTTAAATTGTTATCCTTCCTCTTCAGTCTTCATGTGTCTACCACTTTCCCAAGCTCTTTCTCCACCTATTCCCAATGACATGTGCATATCAAAACAAAGTGAAACACGTACATATATATATATATATATATATATATATATATATATATATATATATAGAGAGAGAGAGAGAGAGAGAGAGAGAGAGAGAAATCAGATAGAAAGATAGATAGATAAACAGATATATAGCTAGATAGATCCCCCCCCCCCCCCACCAACATGAGAAAAACGAAACTAACTCTATAACAAAGGGTGTAACAAACAATACATAAAGTTATTGTAGTATTGCAGTCAGGGGGAGAGGTATTTCTTTATCGAAGATGTTTTATTTGAAGAAATACGAGAACCGATTTCTTCAATCATAGCCCACACCCTATCCCTACTACAAATAAATACTCACTAACTGGAAGATTCCATCCATGCCAGGATAAAAACAAAAGAAAAACAAAGCAATTTTACCAAAAAATTTCTCTCTCAATAGGATTAGAGCTCTGATGGATTGATAATATACATATATATATATATATATATATATATATATAAAGTTAAATTCCAATATTAGATATATATATATGTATGATTAAAATATATATACTGCAATAAAAAAAAATTGGATAAACAAATCCGCCGCGTTGCATGAAAGCAGATGCACAGAACATTTAAATAATACTGGGTAGATAACCAAGACGAAGGAATTTAAGACATTTTATTTATTTTAAATACCTTAATATAAGAAAGAGACGAAAGAAAAAAGGAAATAGTGAGAAACTCACCGAAGCTCCATTATTAATCTGTAGATATGTGTTTATAAATTATAATCTAAGTATTGACTCAGGGAATTTATCATTAAGCCTTAATTTCACTTAATCTTGTTTCTTCAGAGACTTCATAAAATATACAAAAATATATGAAAATATATGAAAATATATGAAAATATATGAAAATAATCAATTTAAATGAAAGCTCCAAATATCACTACAATTTCAGACTCGAATATACAGATGTAACCCTCTATATTAATACTGGAGCTTCAGTGAGTTTTCAACATTTCCTTGTTTTTTCGGTACTACCTTATTGAAACATGTGTTAGACAAATTAAAATCTCTTAAATTTCTTCTTGGCTCACTATATATAATATATATATATATATATATATATATATATATATATATATATATATATATATATATATATATATATATATATATAAGGGTTTAGATCGGTATCCAGTGATTTCGATCTCGTTGTCTACAATTTGCTTAACAAAATCCTTCGAAGCACACGCATAGGATTAATTGTAATAGAACATGCCCTGCCAGAAGTCTAAGCTATGAAAATTTTAATTACTGTATCAACACACACATATACATTATATATATATATATATATATATATATGAACAAGTAAGACCCCGACGGCTGAGCTCAAGCCGTTTCGACTAATTCAAGGCTAATTCTGGACTGAATGAAAATTTTGTCCAGAATTAGCCGTCGAAACGGCTTCAGCTCAGCCGTCGGGGTCTTACTTGTTCCTATTACCCACTCTACTACCCTAAGTATTGAGTACTTTGGTGCGTTATGGTCCACCTGGTTCCTTACCACTTTTCCTTCGTTATATATATATATATATATATATATATATATATATATATATATATATATACAATATATATACATATATATATATAATGTTTGTGTGTGAGAGAGAGAGAGAGAGAGAGAGAGAGAGCGCACTGGACGCAGCACTTCATTCGTAATTAATTTTGATTAATTAAGACTCCTGGGGTGGTCACCCTTGCCATTTGGTCATTTAGATAATGACTCAATTCGATCATTAAGGATCTACTTGTAACGAATTGAAACATCTTGGCTGACTGTCTCAAGTACGTTAGTGTCCATTTTATATATATATATATATATATATATATATATATATATATATATATATATATATATATATATATATATATATATATATGTATGTGTGTGTGTTTATGTGTGTGTGTATATATATATGTGTGTGTTTATGTGTGTGTGTATATATATATGGTGTGTGTATGTGTGTGTATGTGTGTGTGTGCCCATAATATATGCCTATAATTATGTATGCAAAGGTGTGTAGGTGTGTGTATATATATATATATATTTATATTTATATATATATATATATATATATATATATATATATATATATACACACATTCACACACATACATATACACACTCACACACATACATATACACACACACACATACACACATACACACACATACATATATACACACACACAAAAAAACACACACATATATATATATGTATACATATATATACACATTATACATACATATGTGTGTTTTGCATGCTTATGTCCATGCCTACCATCACTCCTGACGACAGTCTGTCTGTCAGTCTGTCTGTCTGTCAGTCTATCTGTTTGTATGTCTGTCTGTCTGTCTGTCTATCTGTCTGTCTGTCTGTCTGTCTGTCAGTCTGTTTGTATGTCTGTCTGTCTGTCTGTCTGTCAGTCTGTTTGTATGTCTGTCTGTCTGTCAGTCTGTTTGTATGTCTGTCTGTCTGTCTGGCTGTCTGTCTGTCTGTCAGTCAGTCTATCTGTATGTCTGTCTGTCTGTCTGTCTGTCTGTCTGTCTGTCAGTATGTCTATCTGTCTGTCTGTCTGTCAGTCTGTTTGTATGTCTATCTGTCTGTCTGTCTGTCTGTCAGTCTGTCTGTCAGTCTATCTGTCTGTCTATCTGTCTGTCAGTCTATCTATCTGTCTGTCTGTCTGTCAGTATGTCTGTCTGTCTGTCTGTCTCTCTGTCTGTCTGTCTGTCTGTCAGTCTGTTTGTATGTCTATCTGTCTGTCTGTCTGTCAGTCTAACACAGTTTTCGCTGCTAACATCTAAAATAACGTTCGATACAACATCCTTCCAACACTTCAACCCCGGCCCCCACCGCAGGGTCAGTCCCCCCCCCCCCACCACCGACAACAACCACCACCATTAAAAGTTAAACAGAAAAAGGTAATAGCAGTAGTTGATGTATGTGGTGGTGGTGTGGTGGTGTGGTGTGGTGGTGTGGTGGTGTGGTGTGGTGGTGTGGTGGTGTGGTGGTGGTGTGGTGTGGTGGTGGTGGTGTGGTGGTGGTGTGATGTAGTGGTGGTGGTGGTGGTGTGGTGGTGGTGGTGTAGTAGTGGTGGTGTGGTGGTAGTAGTGGTGGTGGTGGTGGTGTGGTGGTGGTGGTGGTGGTGGTGTAGTGGTGGTGGTGTGGTGGTGGTGGTGGTGGTGTGGTGGTGGTGGTGGTGTAGTGGTGGTGGTGTGGTGGTGGTGTGGTGGTGGTGGTGGTGTGGTGGTGGTAGTGGTGGTGGTGGTGGTGGTGGTGTAGTGGTGGTGGTGGTGGTGTGGTGGTGGAGGTGGTGTAGTGGTGGTGGTGGTGTAGTGGTGGTGGTGGTGGTGTGGTGGTGGAGGTGGTGTAGTGGTGGTGGTGGTGGTGGGACACACGAACTCTTGAGATTGTTGTCTTAATGAGAACGTCTTTTAAGTGTACACTAATTGATGCAGACTTCAAAATCTCCACCTTACTGCCACACCACCACCACCATCACAGCCGCCACTACCACCGCTACCACTACCACCACCACTACCAACACCACCACCACTACTATCACTACATCACCATCACCATCCTCACACCAACACCACCACCACCACCGCCACCATCACATCACAATCACAGCCACTATCACTTCATCACCACCATACCACCACCACACCACCACTACCACCAACAACAACAACAACACTACCACCACCACCAACAACAACAGCACCACCGCCATACCACCTCCACAGTCATACCACCACCACCGCCATACCAGCACCACCGCCACCATCACATCACAATCTCAGCCACTATCACTACACCACCACCACCACCACCACCACCACTAACACTACCACCATCACTGTCACAATCACTAAACCCTGACGTGAAGATATTACCACTCACACTACAACCACCACCACCAATACGACCACTACTAGCACTACTCCACCACTAACACCACTACCATCACAACATCTACTACTACCTCTATTCCGCTAACCCCCCCTCCCTACACTGCTGCTCCACCCCCACCACTACTCCTACACCCCCCACCACTACTCATCCACCGACCACCACTACTCCACCACCAACACCACAACCATCACAACATCTACTACTACCTCTATTCCGCTACGCCCGACCCCCCCCCCCCCACTACTCCTCCATCCCCCACCACTACTCCCAGACCCCCCACCACCAACACCACTACCATCACAACATCTACTACTAGCTCTATTCGGCTACCCCCCCCCCCCTCCCACTACTCCCCCAACACCACCCCACCCCACCGTCCCAGTTTCCGCAGATTTAGTTCAAAATACCATTGCCGTCGATAATTACATTTAAAGTGCAACCTCACTCTTGATTCTAAATCTTAACATCATCACCATCATCACTATCATCATTACCACCACAACCATCATGATCATCATCACTACCACCAATACCATTATCAGCATCATCGCCACCACCACCACCATCACCATCACTATCACCACCACCATCATTACTACCAATACCACCATCGCCACCACCACCACCACCTTCACCTCCACCACTACCACCATCCCCACCACGATCAATACCACCCCTCCACTACCAACACCATCAACCCCCTCTCCACCACCACCATCATCACCACCACCACTACCATCATCATCATCATCATATTCCTAAATATATTTACAGTTCACAGCTATACATTTTAACTGGGTCCTTCACTAGGAGGGTACTTGACAAAGGAGGTTTAGCTGGGCCCTTGACAAAGCTGGGTCCTTCACTAGGAGATTTACCGGGTGGTTTAATAACCGGTAATCGAACCCACGACCTTTAGATCGTCTTCTAAGCCGTCAAATACTGTATAGAGAGTATGTTTGTGTATAATATACATATAAAAGTCTGGCTATGAACATTTTAAGCTGTGATCATTTCACAGAAAATGTTTCGATGTCAAGGAATCCTTTATGAGTTTGTAGTACCAACATTTAAAGATGGCGGCGATGGTGGGAGATGAGAGAGAGAGAGGGGGGAGAATGTCTCTCTCTCTCTCAATATATATATATATATATATATATATATATATATATATATATATATATATATATTGAGAGAGAGAGAGAGAGAGAGAGAGAGAGAGAGATTGATAGAGATAAAGAGAGAGAGAGAGATGAAAAGAGAATGAGAAAACACACACACACATATATATATAAAGAGAGAGAGAGAGATAGAGAGGGTCATATCGAGAGTGAGAGAGAAAGAGACAGAGAGAGAGAGATATATAGAGTAATACCATGTGTGTGCGAGAGAGAGAGAGTCATATGGAGAAAGAGAGAGAGTGACAGTGAGAGATAGAAAGATATATATATATATATAGAGAGAGAGAGATAAAGAGAGAGAAAGAATGTGTAATTCCGTAAATGTTACAATAGAAAATTCAGTCTTTTTTTTCTTGGTTTCCATTTTCTAATCTCAACTAATTTTACTGTTGCCTCACAAACAATACATAATCCATTCTCTTATTCTAAACCATTTTTTAAAAATTCCTTTAGACTTTTATTCCTTTATACCGTTATACTGTTCATACCATTGTTCCGACATTCTCACTGCCTCGACAGACAAACCTTTAAATGATGCAACTTTAGAATTATTGTAAGTAGGAAGAAAGCAACAGAGAGATAGATAGATAGATAGATAGATAGAGAGAGAGAGAGAGAGAGAGAGAGGTGGATAGATAAAGAGATAGATAGAGAGAGAGAAAGATGGAGAGAGATAGATAGTGAGATAGATAGGTAGTGTGATAGATAGATAGAGATGGATAGATAGATAGAGAGGCAAAAAGAAGGAAAGAAGGAAATAAAGAAAGAAAAAGATGAAGTATGAATGGAAGATGAAAAAAAGGAGAAATAGAAAGATAGAAAGAGAGAGAAAGAAAGAAAGAAAGATATAGAGAAAGAAAGAGGGAGAAAGATAGAAAAGAGAGAAAAGAAAAGATGAATCAAAGGAACTGAGTAAAAAAGAAATGAAAGAGAGAGAGAAAGAGAAAGAAAGAGAAAGAGAGATGGGGGGAGAAAAGTAGAGAGAGAGAGTGTGTGAGAGAGAGAATGGAGGAGAAGAAGAAGAAGAAGAAGAAGAAGAAGAAGAAGAAGAAGAAGAAGAAGAAGAAGAAGAAGGAGAAGAAGGAAGGAAGTCTGAATGAAAGACTCGAATTTAAACAAAAAAAAATGAATTAAAAAAATTCTAAAGATTTTGTTTCTAACGAAATTTTAAGATAATGAGAGGGAAAAGATTACATTGTAGGTGTGTGTGTGTGTGTGTGTGTGTGTGTGTGTGTGTGTGTGTGTGTGTGTAAGGGAACAAAGAATCAGTGTTGCATCAAATACATATTTAATTACATATTACGTATGTTTCATTGTCGATCAACTCGAGGAACGATCGATTAATGATCGAACCTGACTCTGGAATAGGAAGATCCTCAGATATGTGCGTTTACGTTCCGCAACGTAGCGGTTCGACAAGAAAGAAATCGATAAAATAATTAAATAACTACTAGAGATGAAAATATAAGTGGTGGGGTGGGGTGGTGGTTCAATATGATCGATTAAATCAAGAAGGTGCCCCAGCATGGCCGCAATCTAATGATAAATAAAAAAAAATCAGAATAAAAATAATATCGTTAATGCAAATGAATTTAAGGCATACAGGGTATATAGTGCAATCTTAGAATTGAGAAACTTGCCTAAGGGTAGCGAAAGTAAACAGAGAAAATGATATGTATTTCTAAAAAAACCTACACGGGAAACGAAATAGAAATAAAATAGAGTTTGGAAGATGGCGGTGGTTAATTTTACGAGAAGAAACTGTAAAAATGGCTGCGAAAGAAATTGTCAAAAAGGCTGCGAAAGAAATTGTCAAAATGGCTGCGAAAGTTATGTCACGTGCGTGCCTTGAGGATTTCATACGAGGAAATTATAAGTGTTTCACTAATTTCCTCTGTTGCTTTGAGAGCTGTCGTTGTTGTTGTTGGTGGTGGTGGTGATGGTAGTGGTGTTGGTGGTGGTGGTGATAGTTGTGGTGTTGGTGGTGTGGGTGGTGGTGAGGTGTTGGTGGTGTTGTTGTTGTTGTTAGTGGTGGTGTGGTGGTAGTGATAGTAGTGGTGTTCGTGGTGGTGGTGGTGTTGGTGTTGTTGTTGGTGGTGGCTGTGTTGGTGGTGGTGGTGATGTTGTTGATGGTGGGGTGTTGGTGGTGTTGATGGTGGTGTTGGTGGGGTGTCGGGGTGTTGGTGGTGTTAGTAGTGGTGTTTTGGTGGTGAGGTGTTGGTGGTGGGGGTCTGGTGGTGTTGGTAGTGGTAGTGTGTTGTTGGTAGTGGTGGTGGTGGTGTTGGTAGTGGTGGTGGTGTTGTTGTTATTGCTATTGGTGGTGGTGGGGTGTTGGTGTTTTTATTGTTAGTGGCGGAGTGGTGTGGTGTTGATGGCGGTGTTGTTATTGTTGGTGGGGTGTTGACGTTAGCGGTGGTGGTGTGTAGTTGTTTTTAATAGTGGGGTGTTGGTGTTAGTGTTGTTGGTGTTGTTCCTCTTTTTTAGTTGCGTTTGATATTCTAACTGTTAGATTTTGTTCTTATTGTTGTTGTTGCTGTCGTTTTTATAATTGTTTCTGCTGGTGGCAGTAGAACCAGTTACGTCCCTTTATGTTCTGAGTTCAAATCCTGCCGAAGTTAGCTTCACCTTTCATCCTTACGGGGTCGATAGAACAAAGTACACAAACTCCAAATTGTTGGTCAGAGACCATTATTGTCATCACTACTACTACTACTGTTACTACTACCACTACTACTACTACTACTACTACTACTACTACTACTACTACTACTACTACTACTGCTGCTACTATTACTACTGCTGCTGCTACTACTACTACTATTACAATTATTGGCAATTGAGGATAGCTTTGCCATTGTCGATAAAAATAAAATACCAGTAACGCACTGCGGTCGATTTAATCGACTTCCCCCTTCCCCTAAATTACTGGCCTTGTGCCTAGACTAGAAATAATTATTATTGTTTCTACTTTTGTCACAAGGCCAGCAATTACCCCAGTGCATTACTGGTACTTTATTTTATCGACCCCGTAAGGATGAAAGGCAAAGTTAACCTCGGCGGGATTTGAAATAAGAACGTAAAGGACCATGACTCGATGCTGAAAAGCATGGTGTCTGACGCTCTACCGATATTTTCTGTGAGGGTTTTACTCTGAGCTTTGTAGAAGGTCAGAAGAAACACAGAATTAAAATTATGTCTACTGAGTCCCCAGCTTAATCTTGATACAACAGACCTATGGTCAAAGATATTCCATCCGTGACCATCCCATTTCATTTATTTATGAGTTACGACTATATGTTCCATCTGACCTTCCTGCTATTGATGTTGTTGTTGCAGGTAATGATGTTGTTATTGCTGTTGTTGTTGTTGCTATTGTTACTGTTGTTATAGTAGGTAATGATGGTGATGATGATGTTACTATTGTTGTTGTTGGTGCTGTTGTTATTGTTGCTGTAGTATGCTGTTGTTATTGTTGCTGTAGTATGTTGCTGTTATTGTTATTGCTGCTGTTGTTATTGTTGCTGCTGTTGTTACTGTTGCTGTTGTTGTTATTGTTGCTGTTGTTGTTACTGTAGGTAATGATGATGATGATTTGTTATTGTTGTTGTTGTTACTGTTGCTGTTGTTGTTATCACTGCTAATTAGTTTAACTGTGAAAACATTCTTTAATTGAACTGCCATTTTGATTGCAAGATTTATCGCTGGCGGCCATATTGCTTCAATTATTTCTCCTTTGTTTCCCCTTTGTCATCGTTATTCTCATTCTTCTTAGATTTTTCTTAAGACATTTCATTTCATTCCCGATTAACAGAATATCTTCCTCCCATTCCACCGCCCTTCCTCCACGGCCCCGCGCCGCCATTACCGCCCCCCCCCCCCCGATTAACAGAATATCTTCCCCTTCCACCTCGCCTTCTACGCTGCTCCTCTACGGCCCCTCGCCGCCACTAACAAAACCCCGATTAACAGAATATCTTCCCTCCCCCTCACCGCGCCGCCATTAACAACCCTCCCCCCGATTCTCAGAGTAACTTCTACTTCCACCCGTCCCCCTTTCCGCTCCTCGCTGCCACTAACGAAACCCACATTATCAGAATATCTTCCTCTCTTTCCACCCGTCCTCCACCCCGTCCCATCGCTGCCACTAACGAAACCCCTTTAAGCCATCAATGGTAGATTATCAACTTAGTAATTCTACAGAATCCATTTAAGAACATTAACACATCTGTTTCAAATCGAAACAGTACCCACATTCTGCCATTTTAACCACTCTAAAGGTATCTTTTATCTAGCCACATATACATATATCAACATACCTACACACCTACCTAGCCAGCCAACACACCCACACACACATATATACCTGCCTACACACACACATACATACACATTATATATATATATTAGGAAAAAGAGACAGGACCCCGACGGTTGAACGCTGGCCGTTTCGCAGCTAGATCTATCTATCTATCTATATATTGAAAGGATAACAAGGACGATTGATTATTCCTTCATTGCATTTATTGATAGGTGACGCGTGTTTCGCCACTGATCAGCTCAAGGTTCGATCTATATCGATCCTACCCGACTCAATAATCGGCAGCTCGACGGACCCTCTTAAAATGCTATAAGAAAATGAGTGGCGAAACGCGCGTCACCTACCAATAAATGTAATGAAGGAGTAACCAATCGTCCTTGTTATCCTTTCAATATATTACACTCTGTCTAGCTCTACACCTCATCACAGAAGTGAACCTAAACATCGAGTGCTCTCCCGGGTGAACCTGCAGTAACTCCTAGTTACACCCCCTGGATATGTATGTATATATATATTTGTGATAATATTTTACACGTTTTTATTGTATGTAAACTTCCCCCTTTGTATTTGTCCCCTTCTTTTGTGCCCCTGTGGCTAATAAAGAAACATATCTATATCTATATATATATATATATATATATATATATATAATAATATATGTAGAAATAAACACAGTAAATTTTGTGTCTAAAATTACGAGGGTTGAAATACCACATTGGTTTCGTAAATTCTACCGTCATGATTTTAGACATACAATTTACTGTGTTTATTCTACATATATTATTATATAATTGTTTCTACATTTGGCACAAGGCCAGCAATTACCCAGTGCATTACTGGTACTTTATTTTATCGACCCCCGTAAGGATGAAAGGCAAAGTCAATTTCGGCGGGATCTGAACTCAGGCCATAAAGGGACGTAACTCTTTGCTGCAAAGCATGGCGTCCGACCCTCTACCAATACTGCCAATCCACTGCCCATATTATTATATAATTGTTTCTACTTTAGTCACAAGGCCAGCAATTACCTAGTGCATTACTGGTACTTTATTTTATCGACCCCGTAAGGATGAAAGGCAAAGTCAACCACGGCGGGATTTGAACTCAGATCGTAAAGGGACTTAACTATTATATAATTTTCTACTTTAGGCACAAGGCCAGCAATTACCCAGTGCATTACTGGTACTTTATTTTATCTACTTAACTATTATATAATGCTCAGTATTTATACTTTGAGCTTGTTAATTACAGGGTATCAATGAGTTAGTAACTCTGTATTATATTTGTATATATATATTTATTAAAATAACAGGGGTGATGGGGAGGTGAAGAGGAAGAATGGGTGGTGGGGAGGTGAAGGGGAAGAATGGGGTGGTGGGGAGGTGAAGGGGAAGAATGGGGTGGTGGGGAGGTGAAGGGGAAGAATGGGGTGGTGGGGAGGTGAAGGGGAATAATGGGGTGGTGGGGAGGTGAAGGGGAAGAATGGGGTGGTGGGGAGGTGAAGGGGAAGTATGGGTGGTGGGGAGGTGAAGAGCAAGAATGGGGTGGTGGGGAGGTGAAGAGGAAGAATGGGGCGGTGGGGAGGTGAAGAGGAAGTAGAGGATGTCCCACTACTGGACTATAGAACTTTAGATATCGTCCTGGTATGGAGGAATGGCGGGATTTGAACACAGAACTCAGTGAAGAGGTAGAAATACAGAGTTATCAACTCCACCATTAGCTCTCTCTCTCTCTCCCTCTCCCCCTCTTTCTCTCTCTCCCTCTTTCTATCTCCAACACCATCATAGGTATCCCTATCTCTCGCTTTCTCTCGTTCCAACTCTGCCATTAGCTGTCCATCTCTATCTCATTCTCCCCCCCCCCTCTCTCTCTCTATCCACCATTAGCTGTCCATCTCTAACTCATTCTCTCTCCCTCTCTCTGTCTGTCTCTCTCTCTCTCTCTCTATCCACCATTAGCTGTCCATCTCTATCTCATTCTCTCTCCCTCTCTCTGTCTGCCTCTCTCTCTCTCTCTCTCTCTCTCTCTCTCTCTCTCTCTCTCTCTATCCACCATTAGCTGTCCATCTCTATCTCATTCTCTCTCCCTCTCTCTGTCTCTCTCTCTCTCTCTCTCTCTCTCTCTCTCTCTCTCTCTCTCTCTCCACCATTAGCTGTCCATCTCTATCTCATTCTCTCTCCCTCTCTCTGTCTGCCTCTCTCTCTCTCTCTCTATCCACCATTAGCTGTCCATCTCTATCTCATTCTCTCTCCCTCTCTCTGTCTGCCTCTCTCTCTCTCTCTCTCTCTCTCTCTCTCTCTCTCTCTATCCACCATTAGCTGTCCATCTCTATCTCATTCTCTCTCCCTCTCTCTGTCTGCCTCTCTCTCTCTCTCTCTCTCTCTCTCTCTCTCTCTATCCACCATTAGCTGTCCATCTCTATCTCATTCTCTCTCCCTCTCTCTGTCTGCCTCTCTCTTTCTCTCTCTCTCTCTCTCTCTCTCTCTCTCTCTCTCTCTCTCTCTCTATCCACCATTAGCTGTCCATCTCTATCTCATTCTCTCTCCCTCTCTCTGTCTGTCTCTCTCACTCTCTCTATCCACCATTAGCTGTCCATCTCTATCTCATTCTCTCTCCCTCTCTCTGTCTCTCTCTCTCTCTCTCTCTCTCTCTCTCTCTCTCTCTCTCTATCCACCATTAGCTGTCCATCTCTATCTCATTCTCTCTCCCTCTCTCTGTCTGTCTCTCTCACTCTCTCTCTATTCACCATTAGCTGTCCATCTCTATCTCATTCTCTCTCCCTCTCTCTGTCTGTCTGTCTCTCTCTCTCTCTCTCTCTCTCTCTCTCTCTCTCTCTATCCACCATTAGCTGTCCATCTCCTCCCCTTCTCTCTCTCTACCAATG
>OZ024762.1:13154473-13156973 GCA_964016885.1 Eledone cirrhosa
CCCACTCTACTACCTCAAGTATTGAGTACTTTGGTGCGTTATGGTCCACCTGGTTCCTTACCACATTTCCTTCGTTATATATATATATATATAAAAAGTAAGTTTTTATACGAGTACGTGCATTTGTAAATGTATATATGTAAGTGTGTTTATGTACATATGTCCAGATAAAAGTGATAAAGGAGGTGGTTTGAGGGCCCAGTACTCTAGAAATCTCCACCCCCAACTCATTGTCATGGTTTTAACGATTAAGGGAGTGGTTTAGGGACCCAGAAACCCAGGAATCTCCACCTACCCTCAGTGTCCTGATTGTAGGGATTAAGGGAGTGGTTTAGAGACCCAGAACCCAGGAATCTCCTCCCCTTTAGTGTCCTGATAAAAAGTAATTAAAAAGGTGGTTTGAGGACACAGAACTCCAGATACCTCCAACCCCTTCCGTGTTCTGATTGTAATGATTAAGGGGTGGTTTAGGGACCCAGAACGCTAGATATCTCCACCCCCTTCAGTGTCCTGATAAAAGTGATTAAGGAGTTGGTTTAGGGACCCAGAATCCGAGGAATCTCCACTGTTATAGGTTCAACAACAAATCTATCGGATGGCGGCCAATGCTTCGATATCTTCCGATATTTGGTTTGTCGGACGACGAAACCTAAGACTTTTGTGGAATGCAAGAAACATTACGTTATTCCGCCATCTTGGGGTGAGGATGAGGGTGGTGGTATGGTGGTGGTGGTGGTGTTGGTCTAGTAATGTGGTGGTGTGTGTGATAGTATGTTTGAGGTGGTATCGTGGTGATGGCGTGATGGTGTAGTGATGGTATCGTGGTGATGGTAGTGATGGTAGTGATGTGTTCGGTTTACATGCAGTCACGTGCAACACTGAGTGGTGATTGGGGGAGGAGGAATATGAGCTAGGGGGGAGTAGGGCGAAAGAGGAGAGGGGGGTGGAAGAAACAATATTGAAACAAATTGACAAACGTATAAAAAGCAACAACAACAACAACAACAGCAACAGCAACAGTAACAGCAGTAACAACAACGATAATGTATTCATTCACCAATGGATGACATCCATTATTGAAAGAACCAATAGATGTGGGGCTGGCTGTGAAGACAAATCTATGTTGGTGGGGCAAAGATGTATATATATATGTATATATATATATATATATATATATATATATATATATATATATATGGGGCAGAGGGGGTTGTATGTGTGTATATATATATATATATGGGGCAGAGGTGTATGTACGTACTGTATATATATACATATATATATATGTATATATATATATATATATGGGGCAGAGGGGGTTGTATGTGTGTATATATATATATATATATATATATGGGGCAGAGGTGTATGTATGTATGTATATGTGTGTATATATACTGTATATATATACATATATATATATATATATATGATTATATATATACATGTATACATGTATATACTATGCACACATATATCTGTGCTCTATATAGGTGAGTGTGTATGTTAATCTGAGTGTGTGTGTGTGAGTGTGAAAGTGTGTGAGTGTGTGTTTACCTTGGTGTGTGTGTGTGTGTGAGTGTGTGTATGAGTGTGTGTTTACGTTGGTGTGTGTGAGTATGAAAGTGTGTGCGTGTACACCACCGGGAGAGTTCTCTTGATGGGACAGCCAATGGGAAGATTTGGATTTCAGTGTTGGTGTGTGTGTGTGTGTGTGTGTGAATGTACGTACGTTCGTATGCATGTGTGTAAGTATGTATGTATGCATATGTGTGTAAGTATGTATGTACGAATGTGTGTGTCTGGGATTGTGTGTGTAAACCAAATGGTAGAGATCTATCGTTGCTACAACCAATTGATGGTGTGTGTGTGTATATATATGCGTGTGTGTGTGTGTGTGTATATGTATATGTGCGTGTGTGGTTATATGTGCTGTGAATTTCTCAACAACCAATGACTGGGAAGCCTGGTAAATGTGTATGTGTGTATATATATATATATATATATATATATATATATATATATATATATATATATACGTGTATATATAAATATATGTATATGTGTGTGTGTGTGGGAGAGAGAGAGAGAGAGAGAGAGTGTGTGTGTGTGTATGTATGTATGTATGTATGTGAGAGTATGTGTGTGTGTATGAGAGAGAAAGACAGACAGAGAGAGAGTGTGTATGTGTGTGAATGTATGAGAGTGTGAGAATGTGTGTATGTGAGAGAGAGAAAGAGATAGATAGATAGAGAGAGAGAGAGGGAGAGAGAAAGACAGAGTGTGTATGTGTGTGTGAGAGTGTGTGCGTATATGTATATGTATGTGTGAGAGTGTGTGTCTATGTGTATGTGTGAGAGAGGTTGTGTTAAAGTCAGGACAGGCAAGATAAAAAAAAAAGTCAGTTATAAATGGCTGGCAGCTGTTGAAAAGTCAATTTATCTGACGTAACAGAGGGAGTGATGGTGGGAGCGAGGTATTAGAGGGAGTGGCAGGATGG
>OZ024762.1:13171973-13174473 GCA_964016885.1 Eledone cirrhosa
CAACAACAGTGACAACAACAACAGTAACAACAACAGTAACAACAGTGACAACAACAACAGTAACAACAACAACAACAACAACAGTGACAACAACAACAGTAACAACAACAACAGTGACAACAACAACAGTAACAACAACAACAACACTAACAACAACAACAACAACAACAGCAGTAACAACAACAACAACAGTGACAACAACAACAGTAACAACAGTGACAACAACAACAGTAACAACAACAACAACAACAGTGACAACAACAACAGTAACAACAACAACAGTAACAACAACAACAGTGACAACAACAACAGTAACAACAACAACAACACTAACAACAACAACAACAACAACAGCAGTAACAACAACAACAACAGTGACAACAACAACAGTAACAACAGTGACAACAACAACAGTGACAACAACAACAACTGCTTAAAAACGACAATAGGCGACAGAGGAAGTTGTGATAATGGAGCTGACTGGAGATGAAATATTGTTGTTGTTGTTGTTGGCACTGGTATCTCTGATGTGGTGGTGGTGGTGGTGATGGTGGTGGTGGTGGTGGTGGTGGTGACACTGGTAATCTAGTTTATATATATATATATATGAATGTGTGTATTTTTATATATATATATATATATATATACAGTATATGAATGTATATATATATATGAAGGTATGTATATATATATATATATATATATATGTATATATATATATATATATATGAATGTATGTATATATATATATGAATGTATGTATATATATATGAATGTATGTATATATATATATGAATGTATGTATATATATATGAATGTATGTATATATATATATATATATATATATATATATATATGAATGTATGTATATATATGAAGGTATATATATATATATATATGAATGTATGTATATATATATATATATGTATATATATATATATGTATGTATATATATATGTATGTATATATATATATATATGAATGTATGTATATATATATATATGTAGTATATATATATATATGTATATATATATATATATGTATATATATATATATATATGTATGTATATATATATACATATATATATATGTATGTGTGCATTTGATTATATATATATCTCAGTGTATGTATGTGTATATATATATATATGTGTGTGTGTATATATGTGTGTATGTGTTAAGTAGGTGTTGTTCTACATGACATGCTCAAAAACAATCTCAACAGTAATTTCTCTCTCAGAGGAAAAAGAAAGAAAAGAAAAATAAATAAATAACCAGCGGGAATTGAAAGCGATTCTAAAAGTAAAAAAAAAAAAAGGGAGATAATTATGAATTAGGCAGAATTAATTTTCTGAAATTGATTAACAAGCTTAGGAGGAAATTTCCTCTATGTTTGCAGGCACTATAACAGATATGGGCTTGTTTCGGTTTTTATTGGACTTTATCAGTAAAGAATTTCTATGTATAAATTGCGTTGGTGACTGATTGATAGAAACAGGATTAAAAATACCAGACCTGCCAACCCGTAAAAACTCAAACGGGGACTACCATGAAAAGAAAGTGTTCGAAAACGGGGAGAAATGAGGCAAAATGGGGACTTTTACATAATTGTTTCAACTATTTTTATTAGCTATACCTATTTTTACAAGAGGAGACATCTCTCACTCACCCCAAAGTGTGTGGGAGATCTCCTTGTCCGACGGGGAGAGTTGATAGGTTTAGAATACTATGTTAGTTAATGCGATCCGATAGAGCGAAACATGGCCATAACTGAACATTTTGCCTTCTAATAAACGTTTTTTTTTTTTTTTATAATTATATACTCGTCAATAAATGTTAGGGAATTAATTCTTACTTTCCTGAGGTTATCGCCCATTTTCTTTTTAGAATCACTACCTTCACTCAACATGACTCAGTTGGCAAATTAAACGTACAATAAATGCTATTTATGTGAAAAAGAAAGCAGAACTTAATTGATATAGATTTTGACTATCTCCGCAATTTTGGTACCTAACCCAGAACTGCTAGATGAATAAAAACAGCGCCATAATGTAAAACTAACTAGTTTTAATACTATCCGGGATTAGTACAAAAAAATGCCTGAGCAGCAACTCTAAGACAAAGACTTCGGGTACGTGACACTAAGCAGAGAAGACACACGCGAATATATATATATATAGTTATGTAATAAACAACATAAGATAATTATTTCATTTACCACTGGTTTCTTGAAGACAGATATTTATGTCTGTCTTCATTCATTAGAAAAATAATGTGAAATATTTATTTAATATGGATTTGAAAACAGAGTTTAGTGTAAATGAAAGTGAGACTGAAATAGCCTGCATAGAGCACTCTCTTTTCCTTTACCTTTCCTACGGAAATACTTCATTCATATGCATATATATATAGTAATAATAATAAATGTGAAGACTAAAATCCAAAGAGGGCTCGATAAGGATAAATATATATCAAATATATAAGAACCCGAGAGCAAATA
>OZ024762.1:13191973-13194473 GCA_964016885.1 Eledone cirrhosa
ACCTCCAGTACATTACTGGTACTTTATTTTATCGACCCCGTAAGGATGAAAGGCAAAGCTAACCACGGCAGGATTTGAACCCAGATCGTAAAGGGACGCAACTATGTACAGCTAAGCATGGTGTTCGCCGCTCTACCGATTCTGCTAATCCACCACCCTAATGATAATAATGGTTTCTTTATTGGCCACAAGGTCTAACACGAAGAAATACATTAGAGACGGTACAGGCCGATACAAACTGGGTTTTGGTCATGTAAACAGGTTACAACAAAATCGGGCTAGAAATAAAAAAAAATTCATACAATAAAAATTCCCCAAAAAGAGAGAAACCTCCGAGGGTCACTCGTGGCGAAAACCACACACAAAAAAAGACCACGGCCACCCTGACCACCAGGGCAAGCGCCCTCTCTTACTTTTCCCAGTCCTCAATCTACAGGCGCATATTCAGAGCGGGCCCGTTCACTCGGACCAGACTCGCCACTTTCACCTACCTTTCAACAAACTTACTAAAGCCAGCACTTGCCTCTCCACCCTGATTTTCCTCTTCAAGTGAAACTTGACAAAGTTAATCAGGGATTGGCCGAAGAGGAAAGTGTCCGTCTTCAACCCTTTCAACCTTGTCCACCACACAATTTCTTTCGCCATGGCTACCAGGTTGATGAAAACTGCCTGCCCTTCCTCCTCTTTAAAGGAGGATGGCGGGGCTATCTGCACAATGGACTCAGTCGATAACCGGATCCGTCCTACACGCGACAGAAGCTGTTCGACATAGCTCCACAAGTCAGCAATGCTCGGGCACTGAACAAAGTGCGTGCAGGGCGGTTTCGTCGCCCTGTGCACATCTCGGGCAGGATCGGCTGACAGCACCTCCGTGCCTGTAGAGCTTATCCCGAACCGGCAACGCTCCCCGGTAGCACTGCCAGGCCAGGGATTTCTGGAAGTTGTCCACAGGCCCCGGGCTGAAAGTTCTCTTGAAGAGAGCGAACATCTGATCGTCTTCGACGCCCAGGGTCTCCCCGAGAATGTCGTCGCTCTTTCCCTCCACTAGCCCTTTATAGAACGCCGAAGTGGATGTTCCACCGATACTAGTGCTCAGCTGGTAGAGGGCGGTGAGCGCTTGGAGACATTCCAGCTTCCAATCGCTATTTCTCGGTCTTTTCCTGATCCAGGACTGCAGCTCTGTCAAGGAGACGAGCTGGGGAAAAGCGCGTCTGGCAAAGGGCAACCACACCTATTCACCGTCAAGGAAGCACCAGAGATGTCGCAGCCTCAGCGCATGTTTGCATCCTGCCCCTGTTGGGGCGTAGACGGCTTTGTCCAGCCGGTCACGTCCAGCACCACTGACTTACCTTCTGGGTCCAGGAAGATGACCCGTATGGCGAGTTCCAAGCCTCTACGAAAAAAGCACGTTTGCCACTTCCCTCCCGCCTCACATTCCATGTCGGACCCCGCGGCGTCCGGGAAGGGCATGAACTCCACTGCTGTTGGTGGTGGTAGTGGAGCCCGCTCCAGCGATTTTGCCGCCACTGCTGCCGCTACTGCGACTGTTGGTGTTGCCGCCACTGCTGCCGCTGCTTTGGTTGTCCGTGGCCTTGGTATGGGTGCCACGGACGTTGCCCTCCTACTCGCCATGGAAGGGTCTTCTGCCTCTGTTGTCTGCTCTGCTCTTGGTAGCAGCAGATCAGGCGTCGTTTCACTTTGACCCTCACAATGTTCTGCCTGCAGTAGGAGGGCACCAATACTATCTCCTCACTCTTTAGGGTTTCCAAAGAGTGAGACTTCGCCTCTTGCGGGGTGACGAGTACGTCTACTGTGGCGTACTTTTGCCTCGGGTGATGTGGGTTTTGTGCGCCCAGACGCACCCCAAGGCCTTTTGGATTTGAGCCTCCGTGGCTCTCTCCACCCGATGTGACATTTTGCTTACGGTGCGGTAAGTCACCGTGCGCAGCTGCTGGTCTTTGAAGAAATCGGGTGGTTTCAGGGAAACTCTATTGTCGTTTCTCGACACCATGGCTCTTGCGACTACCATCTCCTCCTCCGTGACTAGCACTGTCTTTATATTTCGGGCCACACCTGCGAAAGAAGTGGCCCCTTTTTCAGCGGCATCATTATTGCTGCCACTACTGCTGCTACTGGTCTTGTTGTTGGTGCTGTTGCTGTTGCTACTGCTACAAACGGTGTTGTTGGTGTTGTTGCTGTTATCATTTTTGTAGTTGGTTGTGTTTTCGGTGCCACCGTTGTTGTTGTTTTCGGTGCAATTTTTATTGTTGCTGTTGGTGTTGTCGCTGTTTATTTTCTTATTAGTGGTGTTAATATCGTTGTTGCATTTGTTGTCATTTTTTTCTGTTGTCTGTATTTTGGTTGACGCTGTTATTGTTGTAGTTGGTGTGGTAATGTTTTAAAAATTAGTGTTTTCAGTGTTGTTGTCTTCGTTCACGTTGTTTGTGGTGGTGTTTGTTGTATGAATTTCACTAACCCTCCTCTCAACTTTTACGCTGTT
>OZ024762.1:13211973-13214473 GCA_964016885.1 Eledone cirrhosa
TCATAATCAACCACACCCAACACCACCACCACCACTACCACCTCACATCTCCGCCACCACATCACATCTCCGCCACCACATTACCACATCTCCGCCACACCCAACATCACCACCACATCATCTCCACCACCACCACCACACCACATCTCCACCACTAACTCACAACACCATCTCCACCACTAACTCACAACACCATCTCCACCACACCCAACACCATCACCACCACCACCACCTCACATCTCCGCCACCACATCACATCTCCACCACCACACTCAACACCACCATTACATCAAGCCACACCCATCTCCATCGCCACACCCATCGCTGCCATCACATCACATCAGACACCACCATCTGCAGCACCACCACATCACCTTACAACCCAACCACCACCACTATACTTAACAACACCGCTACATAACATCACAACCACCACACCACACACCACCACCTCCACACTTAACGTCACAACCACCACTACATCCATCTCCACTACATCACAACCATGGCACACCACCACCACCAGCACCCCACCACGCTTAACACCCCTGCCAACACAACATCCCAACCACCACTACACCCACCACCACCACCACCACCACCACCACTACGTTTAACACCCCTGCTAACACAACATCCCAACCACCACCACACGCATCTCCGCCATCACAACCATGCTCATTGAAATTATGTTACTGCGCATTATGTTGTTACATAACCTATCAATCTATCTATCTATCTATCTATCTATCTATCTACCCTTATCTGTCTGTCTATCTTTCTATCTGTCTCTCAATCTCTCATAAAGAGTGAGAAAGAAGAAGTAGAATACCCTAGGGTACTCTCTACCCTTCTTAACCCCATCCAAGCAACCTCTCCTCCTCTCCTCCCTCCCGTCTCTACCCTCAGGTACTCTCTTCACCCTCCCAACCCAGCGAACCTCTTCTCTCCTCTCCTCTACACATCTTCCTACACTTTCTCTCACTCGCCATCTCCCACCACCTCTCTCTACCCTCGGGTACTCTCTCTCTCTCTCTCTGCACCGTTCTCATAAACCAACCTCTATCACCCTTCTCTTCTCGTTTCACCACCACCCAACCATCCAACCAACCAAACAACCTTCTCCCTCATCTGTCACGCGTCACCCCTCCATCGCTACCCCACACACCCACTCGCCCACCAAAAATTTTCCTCTCCTCTCATATAACTCCTCTCCCATTCACCCCACACTATCACCCTCACCCCCATTCAAGCCCCTCTGACCACCCCCTCTCACCACCACCCTCTCTCTAGTCCAGTTCCATAGTTTCAGTCAAGTCACATCACTTCATCAGTGATTAGAACAAATTATTTCCCAATATTTCGAGCAGTAAAATTGGTGTGAATATAAAGACTAGGGTATGTGTGAAGTTGTATGGTGTGGTGGTGTGGTGTATGGTGTGGTGGTGTGGCGTGGTGGTGTGTGGTGGTGTGGTGTGGTGGTGTGGTGTAGTGTGGTGTTGTGGTGTGGTGTGGTGGTGTGTTGTGGTGTGGTGGTGTGTTGTGGTGAGGTGTGGTGTAGTGTAGTGTGGTGGTGTGGTGTGTATGTGTTTGTGTAGGTGTTTGTGTTGGTGTAAAAGTGTAGTGTGTGTGCGTGTAGATGTGTTTGTGTGTGTCAGTGTGTAAATAGTGTGTATGGTGGTGTGGTTTGTAAGTAGTGTGGTGTGGTGTGTGTGTGTGTAGGTGTAGGTGCTTGTGTGTGTAGGTTACATTATCTTCACCAACATCATTATAACTATCATTCATTAGTATTAGTAGTTAGTTTTTCTTTTCATCATTACGGGGTCGATAAAGTAAAGTACCAGTCACGCACTGGGGTCGATTTAATCGACTTCCCCCTCCCCCAAGGTTGTTGGCCTTGTGCCTATATAAGAAACCATTATTAATTTATATATATATATATATATATATATATATATATATATATATATATATATATATATATATTATATACATACATATAAATATATATATATATATATATATATATATATATATATATATATATATATATATATATATATATATATATATATATATATATATATATATATATATATATATATAAATATATATATATATATATATGTAAAGTTATATTTAAAATTGTTGGGTTACAACTAGTAAATATTTATAACTGATATAAAAGCACTCGACAAATATTTGGAGTATATTTACAATATTAAATAAATGGAAAACTATATTTATAAAACCATATTTATTTCATTATATATATTTCGTGGATATCATATTAACAATATGCTATGCCTTCATCAGACAAAATACAATATAAACAGTTTTATAGATAAATATATTCGACATACCGTAATAAACATCAACTTCATTTGAAGAGGTTTACTCTAGCAGTGTAAACTCTGCTAGAGTAAACCTCTTCAAATGAAGTTGATGTTTATTACGGTATGTCGAATATATTTATCTATAAAACTGTTTATATTGTATT
>OZ024762.1:13219473-13221973 GCA_964016885.1 Eledone cirrhosa
AAATAGCAACAGTAGAGGATATAAGATAGCTTCAATGTTGATATTAAAACATATTGGAATTGTTGGTGATGATAAACATCGATAGCGAACGATATAATATAACTTTGATGTTGATATTAACATATTGGCAGCGTTGGTAATATATAGCCACAGTAGAGGATATAGCATGGTTTTGGTGTTGATATCGTGATAATATACATCGTTAGCGAAGGATATAAGATGGCTTTGATGTTGATATCAACCTATTGGTAGCGTTAGAGGCGGTTATATCATGGTTTTGATGTTGATATCGTCATTATAATAGCGTTAGTGATAAATAGCAACAGTAAAGGATATAAGCATGGCATAGAGGTTGATACCAACATATTGTCAGCGTTGGTGACAGATAGCAACAACAGAAGATATCGCATACCTCTGATGTTGATATCAATAGTATAATAGCGTTGTTGAAACATACCAAGAACAAAGCGTATAGCAAATGTTTGATGCTGGTATCAATAAATTAATGGCGGCGTGAAGTACCAGGTTCTGTCTGTCTGTCTGTCTGTCTGTCTGTAGATAATTACAACAATGACATAAACAGGTAGTCAAGTTTCGTTGGGCTCTGGGCCCCAATTCATTCAGCCTGTCATGAGAAAAATAAAAACAAAGATGGCCTCCTATGATTGATTGGGCTTTCCCTATTGGAGACCACAGTCAATTTAGGATGAATATATATATATATATATATATATATATATATATATATATATATATATATATATATATATATTAAAAAATGAAAAATATTCTCATAATCAAAATATATACTTTATTATATATATTTCAGAGGTACTGTGTTGTTTTTTTCAGTACGTCCTCATCAGACAAAATATGTGATTTGATATATGACGCTACGGTCTTGATTGTTCAATTCCAGTATATATATATATATATATATATACATGCGTACATATATACAGTCTTATACATATATATACATGCGTACATATATACAGTCTTGTAAGCTCACGAAACCTTTGGTTGCAAATGCATCACCATGCGTACGAATCGTAAAAACTAACACCACCGCCATCAACATCATCACCAAACTCCATCACTGCCACTACCATCAAGAATAGCACAAACACCACCACCACCACCGCAATCATTACTACCGCCACCACCAAAACACTACCAACGCCACCACCAACAACACACTACTAGCACCACCACCACCACCACCGCTACAACCGTCGCAACGACCACCACCACCACCACTACAACCTCCACCACCATCACCACACCACCACAACAACAACAACACTAACAACAAAACGACAGTCAATCAGAAAAGCCATAGATTGATTATATACAACAGAATGTAATGGCTACCACAAACTGGTTGGTCTGTAGTGAGGAGGGAGGTGTTTACGTCATTAGTACATACATGTATATGTATACATATATATATATATATACATATATATATCTATATATATATATATATATATATATATATGTGTGTGTTTGTGTGTGTATATATATATATATATATATATATATATATATATATATATATATAACATACATAAATGTTTACACACACACATATATATAGAGAGAGAGGCACACAAATATATATACATAGAAATATGTGTGTATATATATATATATATATATATATAAACATATATGCGTATATGTATATATGTCTATCCATAGGTATATATATATACATATGCTCAAACACAAACACACGCGGAAAAGTCTGCGTGCATATTTTGTGCGTGTGTATATATATATATATATATATAAATTTTCGCGCGGGCACATGCATATATATATATATATATATACGTATATATACATTTGTATGTGTTTGTGTGTGTGTCTAAGTGTATTCCTGTGTATGTGTATATTGTAAATGAAATGAAATAATGAAAAGAATAGAAACTAGGAAAACTAAGAATCAAATTGTGTGTACGTGTGTGTGTATATATATGTGTGTATGTATATGTGTGTGTGTACATATATGTGGGTATGTATACGTCTGTGTACGTGTGTATATGTATATATATGTGTGCATCTATATGTA
Source organism: Eledone cirrhosa (assembly GCA_964016885.1). NCBI lineage: Eukaryota > Metazoa > Mollusca > Cephalopoda > Octopoda > Eledonidae > Eledone > Eledone cirrhosa. The sequence continues at coordinate 13,221,551 of OZ024762.1, forward strand.
TGTGTGTGTGTCTATATGCGTGTGTTTGTGTACATGTGTACAAAGGGAATTCTTGTATAATTATCTATACATACATATGCATATACATCTAACTGCATATATATATATATATATATATATATGTATATATATATATATATATATATATATATATATATATATATATATATATATATATATATGTATATATATATATATATATATATATATGTACACATACACACACACACACACATATATATATATATATATATATATATATATATATATATACATATATATGCATCATACGCATATATACAATAGTGCAATATATGCATGTACTCTCAACACGCACAGCTGTATATATATATATATATATATATATATACATACATATATATATATATATATATATATATATATATATATATATATGAGTGT
>OZ024762.1:13231973-13234473 GCA_964016885.1 Eledone cirrhosa
GGTCTTGAGCTAATGGATGTTACCCAACCATCTTGCTCGGGGTCTACCTCTGGGTCTCCTGTTAAAAAAATCTGTCTCTCCAACGATTCTTTCCTGAGACATTCTAACCACATGTAATGAAAATTATTGTGTACAGTGTTCAGAAGAAATCGATAATGATGATTGAATATTCTGATTAATCGATACGACTAATGAAGAGGTTAGTGAGGGATCTTAGTAGGAAAATATTCAATTATGAAATTATTTTACTGTTTCATATAATGTAGTTGTTGATATATGTATGTGTGGATATATGTATAATTATGTATGTGTGTGTTTGTTTGAACATACAGGCATACATATAAGCATGTATGTATAAAGCCTACGTGTAATATGTACACACACATACACATACACACATATTTATATATGTGTATATGTATATATATGTGTGTGTATATATATATATATATATATATATATATATATATATATATATATATATATATATGTATGTGTGTGTATGTACGTGTGTATGGATATATATGTGTGTCAGTGTATATATATATATATGTATATATATATATATATATATATATATATATATATATATATATAGGGAGAGAGTTGACCCCGACGGCTGAGCTCCGGCCGTTTCGGATCTAGTTGTCGAAACGGCCGGAGCTCAGCCGTCGGGGTCCTGACTCTCTTCCTATTACCCACTCTACTACCCAAAGTATCGAGTACTCTGTTGTGTTATGGTCCACCTGGTATCTTAACACACCTTCTTTGTTATATATAAATATATATATATATGTATGTGTGTGTGTGTGTGTGTGTGTGTGTGTGTGTGTGTGTGTGTGTGTGTGTGTGTGTGTGTGTGTGTATGTGTGTGTATGTATATATATATATATATATAAAATTGAAAAAGTGAACAATAACATGGCCAACAGTACAAAAAAAAGGGATTTATTTACAGTCTGACAATTGTTTCACTGATTAAGTTGTCTAAAAATTGCTGAACACTAGAAGCAATCCATTCAATTTCAAATACGATGTTAGCTTAACCAGATCATCGGAGATAACAATATATATATATATATATATATATATATATATATATATATATATATATATATATATATATTAGAAAGTGAGGTTTTTTTTACAAAATGAAAAATAACCGAGGTGTCCTACACGAGTGAAAGTATAAAGAAAAAGAGATGAAATCGAAAATGCAACTGGAGTCTTATTTTAAAAAAAAATATATATATTTATTTGGTTCCTTTACCGGTTTCGCAGTTCTTCTGCTTTTTTCAAAAGGTGAGTTGAGATGGAGGGTCTGTGGTTTTTCTCACATCTCTTGACTGAGGAAATGGGACTTTCCGTCTTTCCTTTGTTTTTTTCATTTGTCTTTGTCCTGTGCGCTCCCTATTTTCAATACACGCATGTGTATTTCAGACACACAGGCCAGTTAAGGAAGAGCACATCTATTGAGTTTTGAACTGTGCCATCTTTACATTTGAAAAGGGGGTTATAACCTTGAAATATCTTCTTGAAATATTATTGTTTAAACTGCACCATTGTTTCTACTTTTGGCACAAGGCCAGCAATTATATCAGTGTATTACTGGTACTTTATTTTATCGACTCCGTAAGGATGAAGGGCAAAGTTAAACTCGGCGGGGTTTGAACTCAGACCATAAAGGGTCGTAACTCTTTGCTGCAATGCCAAAATAAGATCTTAAACTGGCACAACCTTACTTTTAACGATAGGGTTTCTAATCCTGGGGCAAATGTATGGTTAAAACCGTTCAGGAATCAATAATACGCCCCCCCCCCCCACCAACAGCACCACCACCACCACCACCACCACCACCACACGACATTCTAGCTACAAATATTACATTTCAAATAAGAACATTATTTCATATTTGAAATTAGAACATATTTCATATATAAGTTTCATATTTTTCGATATTTAAGTTCGAACTTCACAGGTTATTGAATTTCCTTCTTAAATTCCAGTAAATTCCATTGAAGATACACGGAACTATTTAGAATAATAAAAATAAAGAAAATAGAATCTAATGCCTTACCATTGGGCCACGTGCTCCAAATATATATCCTACCCATATATAATGATATTTAAGGCCGTGAAAACTTCCTTCAAGGACCTAAAGCTACTAGTTAAATTCTACTAGATTAAGTTAGATACTAAATAAAGTACCAAATATCTGAGGACCATTCTGTAGAGTTCAAGCAATATTCTGTAAAACTCAAAGACACAAACTGCGATTAATTTCGCATAGGCCTCTCTCTCTCTCCAGGGAGTGTAACTTGGAGTTACTGTAGGTTCACCCGGGTGAGCACTCGATGTTTAGGTTCACTTCTGTTTCGAGGTGTAGAGCTATACAGAGTGTATTATAGTGAAATAAAATAACAAGGACGATTGGCTACTCCTTCATTACGTTTATTGGTTGGTGACGCGCGTTTCGCCACTGATCAGCTCAAGGTTCGAT
>OZ024762.1:13269473-13271973 GCA_964016885.1 Eledone cirrhosa
ATAACACCATCACCACCACTACACCACTACACCACCAATAACACCATCACCACTACACCACCAATAACACCATCACCACCACTACACCACCACCACCACCATCACCACCACTACACCACTACACCACTACACCACCACCACCACCACCGCCATCACCACACCTGTTCTAACAACTAGCCCCCCCCCCACTACACACTTGTATATTCAGTACAATAGATACTGTTGTTGTTGTTGTTGCACCACGACTGCAGTAGTGTTACTTAATGCAACTGTAACTATTGTCACTACAAATGCAGTTGCACTGCTCGTTGTTGTTGTTACTGTTGTTGTTATTGTTGTTACTGTTGTTGTTGATGTTATTGTTGTTGTGGTGACTGTTGTTTTTGTTGCTATTGTTGTTACTGTTGTTGTTGCTATTGTTGTAGTTGTTACTGTTGTTGTTGCTATTGTTGTAGTTGTTACTGTTGTTGTTGCTATTGTTGTTTTTGTTGCTATTGTTGTAGTTGTTACTGTTGTTGTTGCTATTGTTGTTTTTGTTGCTATTGTTGTTACTGTTGTTGTTGCTATTGTTGTAGTTGTTACTGTTGTTGTTGCTATTGTTGTAGTTGTTACTGTTGTTGTTGCTATTGTTGTTGTTGTTGCTATTGTTGTTACTGTTGTTGTTGCTATTGTTGTAGTTGTTACTGTTATTGTTGCTATTGTTGTTGTTGTTGTTGCTATTGTTGTTACTGTTGTTGTTGCTATTGTTGTAGTTGTTACTGTTGTTGTTGCTATTGTTGTTGTTGTTGCTATTGTTGTTACTGTTGTTGTTGCTATTGTTGTAGTTGTTACTGTTATTGTTGCTATTGTTGTTGTTGTTGTTGCTATTGTTGTAGTTGTTACTGTTATTGTTGCTATTGTTGTAGTTGTTACTGTTGTTGTTGCTATTGTTGTTTTTGTTGCTATTGTTGTTACTGTTGTTGTTGCTATTGTTGTTGTTGTTGCTATTGTTGTTACTGTTGTTGTTGCTATTGTTGTTGTTGTTGCTATTGTTGTTACTGTTGTTGTTGCTATTGTTGTAGTTGTTACTGTTATTGTTGCTATTGTTGTTGTTGTTGTTGCTATTGTTGTTACTGTTGTTGTTGCTATTGTTGTAGTTGTTACTGTTGTTGTTGCTATTGTTGTTGTTGTTGCTATTGTTGTTACTGTTGTTGTTGCTATTGTTGTAGTTGTTACTGTTATTGTTGCTATTGTTGTTGTTGTTGTTGCTATTGTTGTAGTTGTTACTGTTATTGTTGCTATTGTTACTGTTGTTGCTGCTATTGTTGTAGTTGTCACGATTTTAGTTGGTGTAGTTCTTACTATTGTTGCACCTGCACCAGAGCCTCATTTTACCAACACACACACACGCACACACACACACACACACACACACACACACACACACACACACACACACACACACACACACACACACAGACACACACACACACATACACACACACCGCACACACACACAGCTGCCCAGTTTTGCTGCTGTAGTCATCATTTCTCTCATTCTCGTTGCTAATATTTTACCTGACGTTGTTCTATTGCTGTTCAGCGAGATCTCGTTGCTAACCTCACTTGATCCGATCTAATCTGATCTTGTGTTCAGTGCGTGGCTATCCGCCATCTTCTCGTTGCTAATCTAACCAGGCGCTGTTGTGTTGCTATCGCCCACCGACTGGCAGCTGATCTAGCTAACACTTCACTTCCCTGCTCCGTTGCTATCTTCACTGTTACTGTTGCTAATCTATTGTGGTGTTATCTCTAAGGTTCTTGTCGCTAATCGATCACGTTGCGTTGCTCTGTTGCTACATCAGATGTCCACCTTGTCAATCTACAAAGCAGACCTGCGAACCTCTAAAAACCCAAACGGGCAGCACCAGGAAAAAAAGTGCCCCATCACGGGAGATTTTTCATAATGAAAGCTATACCCATTTTCATAAGAGAAGACATCTGTCACCCACCCCAAGCTGGGCGAGAGATATCCCCGTCGGACGGGGACAGTTGACAGGTATGACAATGTCAATTCTCTGTGTCTATCTGGGTTGTCTGCCTTGTTAATCTACAAAGCAGACCTGCCCACCTCTAAAATCCCACACGGAGGGCACCATGACAAACAGTGCCCTGAAACGGGGAGAAATGAGGCAAAAGACGGGCAGATTTTTCATAATGAAAGCTATACCCATTTTCATAAGAGAAGACATCTCTCACCCACCCCAAACTGGGTGGGAGATCTCCCCGTCGGACGGAGACAGTTGACAGGTATGACAATGTCAATTCTCTGTGTCTATCTGGGTTGTCTACCTTGTCAATCTACACAGCCACGGCTCTGTTGCAATCTGCCATGGTCTCTTTAACTGCTAATTCCTCACGTTACTCTGCCATTGCTATATATCGGCCAAGTTGTCTGTTGCTAATGTATCCAGTTAGTCTTGTATTGCTATCTGCTAATTTATCCAGTTGTCAATTTGGT
>OZ024762.1:13284473-13286973 GCA_964016885.1 Eledone cirrhosa
GTATGTATATATGTACGAAAGCTCTATGCATTCGAATGTATTTGTATGTATATAAGAGTAGGTATATCCATATATATATATATATATATATATATATATATATATATATATATATATATATATATATATATATATATTATATATATATATATACATATAAATGAAATATAAAGGAAAATAGAGAAATTAATGTGAGCAAGAAGCCAACAGTAATTCATACATATAAGTGACTATTTATACACATATAGACACGCATATATATACATATAGATATACATATACACACACATATATATATACATACATTTATATACACACCCGCAGAGACTAAAGAACACAAGACTTGCTGAAGAAGGAAATCCTTTGTTCTGTCGTCAAAAACCATTAACTTGCAGACTCCTGCAAGCGGAATTTGTCGATCTTGGATTTGCAGATACCTAGCGCTGATGTTGTGTGCTGTGTGTGATGTATATCGTGTGCTATACGACATGCATTATATATTTTGCATTCAGTCTCACCGTTTTGTTCAGGTCAGTCTAAAACCTGGGTCCTGTATTTTCGTTGCTCTAGTGATGCGACTGGACTGCCGATCGCTATATTTGATTTGCTAAGCTGTCTAAACGTATTGTTATTACTCTGGGGTACTTTTCCCCATCCGAGTGCTAAAGCTACAGACCGAATTTGCATTCGTTAGTTTGGCCGCGAAAACTAAAGCTTCGTTAATGCTGTACTAAAATTTATATATATATATATATATATATATATATATATATATATACACACAAACAGACACATAATAATAATAATAATAATAATAATAATAATAATAATAATAATAATAATAATAATAATAATAATAATAATAATAAAAAAATAATATAAAAATGAAGGAATTGATAAGATCTGAATACATTCGGAGAGTAAGGAGCGTATTAAAGTCACATCTGAACAGTAGGAATGCCATAAGTGCAGTAAATTCCCGAGCTGTGTCTATTATTAGGTACAGTGCGGGAATTCTGAGATGGAATGTTGCTGAACAAAAAGAAATGGATAGGAAGACTAGGAAGCTATTGACTATCTACAACATGTTCCACAAGAGGAGTGATGTCGATAGACTCTACTTAAGGAGATCTGAAGGTGGAAGAGGTCTTATCAGCATAGAGGACTGTGTTCAGATGGAGAAAAACAACCTACACAAATACGTGACTGATAGTAGGGAGCCAATGCTCAGAATTGTACTAAATGAGAGGACAATAGACCAGGGATGTCCAAGGAGGAAATAACAACAAGGAGAAAGAGCAGCCTTCATGAAAAATCCCTTCATAGTACCTTCTTTGAGAAAACTGAATTCAGAGATCCACAGACATGGAACTGGTTGAAAAGAGGACACCTTAAAAAGGCTACAGAAGGAATGCTAATGGCTGCGCAAGAGCAGGCCCTCAAAACGAAGTGGTTGAAACACCATATTTACAAGGAGGAGGCTAGCCCACTGTGCTGGATCTGTGGAGAGAGAGAGGAGACTGTGGCTCACATTGTATCCGAGTGTAAGCACCTAGCCAAGACTCACTATAAGGGCTGGAGACATGATGTGATGGGCAGGGTGATCCACTGGCACCTATGCAAAGTAAACAATTTACCACATTCTGAGAAGTGGTATGAGCATAAGCTAGAGTCGGTGATAGAAAACGATCAGGTGAAGGTGCTGTGGGATTTTAGGATACAGACGGACAAGAAACTGGAACACAATAGACCTGAACTGGTGGTTTTGGACAAGGAAAAAAAATCGTGCCTGATTGTGGATGTGGCCTGCCCATTCGACACGAGAGTGCAAGAGAAGGAGAGGGAGAAAATTAACTGATACCAGGACTTAAAGTGGGAGGTTAAAAAGGATTTGGAACTGCCATGAAGTCATATATATATATATATATATATATATATATATATATATATAAAAAAAGGGTGTTTTTTTTATGATAACACTCCAGTGATGAAATTTGCTCCGAACGAACTACCCGTGTCTGAAGGAACCTGCAGCCGTAGAATCAGCCAGATCCATACAGGGACCATGTCTCGAGCTACCTGCCGGCGAAACAGTTGTAACACGCAATAAATTAAGTCCAGATGCATCACTGATTTTTCGTTTTTTTATACTATCCGCACTCTACTCTGTTGAATATCTAGTGATAATTTTGGCATACCGCCTATGGAAGCACCATAGCTACCATTATACACAAGTATTTATATATATATATATACATATATATATATATATATATATATATATATATATACATGCATACATATATATATATAAATATATATATATGTTTGTGTGTATGTGTGTGTGTGTATATATATATATATATATATATATATATATATATATATATATATATATATACATATACATATATATATAAATATATATATGTTTGTGTATGTGTGTGTGTATATATATATATCCAGTGAGATATATATAGACATTATGTAGCTATCGACA
>OZ024762.1:13339473-13344473 GCA_964016885.1 Eledone cirrhosa
ATGCATAGATACACACACACACACATAAATACATACATACATATATACATACATACATACATACACACACCCATACCTACATACATACACACATAAATACACACACAAACACACACATATACCTACATACATATATAAATACATAAATACACACATACATACACACATAAATACATACATACACACACACACACACACATACACACACTCATCCATACATACACACAGCAACAACCAGAGCAACAACAGCAACAACAACTGTGAAAGTGTCGGCTGCTTTTCTTGAAATATTTTTTACAAGTTGTTGTTCTATACAATTATGTTTTCCTATTTGATCAGGGAATGAGTTTGGAGGAGTTGGAGAGTCTTTCAAGAGGGATGGTCACCAGAGAACATGGCCAATAAACGCCATTATCGTGACAGACGTTGTATACAACCACTTCAACGAAACCACGTTCGAGTCCAAAACGACGGTACCATTACACACACACACACACACACACACACACACACAGCTCATGTTCAATTAAGCTAACTACAACACATACACATGTGTGTATATATGTGTGTGTATGTATGTATATATATATATATATGTATACATATATATATATGTGTGTGTGTCTGTCTGTTTATATATATATATTTGTATATATACATATATATATATATATATATACATATGTATATATATATATATATATGTGTGTATATATGTACGTATATATATATGCATATATATATATATATATATATATATATATATATATATAAATAAATACATGTATGTGTGTATTTATGTAGCTATATATGTGTGTGTGTATATATATATAAATGTATGTGTGTAGCTGTTAAGTATTGACGGTCGTGTGAATGAGTACTCAATACTCTAGTGTAGATTAACATTATTTTCATTAAGGCCAACTGTGAGTCTCTCAATCTATCTTATTTCTCATTCTTTCTTCTGATGAAGGACTAGCGTCCGAAACGTTAAGACCCTCTTCCTGCTATATCAAGCGTTAACCTATATACCATCCATATACTTTACCACTTGTATTGTTATTTCTGTTTACCTTTTAAATATATATATATAACTATATATATATATCTACACACACACACACACACATTTATATATATCCCTATTTTTCTGTATTTCTCTCTCCCTCTCTCAACCTCTCTGCCCCTCTCTCTCTCTCTCCCCTCTCAACCTTTCTCTCTCTCTAATAACCTCTCTCCCTCTCTCAACCTCTGTCTCTCCCCTTCTCTCAACCCCCCCTCCCACTCTCTCTCAGTGCCACTCCAAATCAATGGAGTTTCTCTTGAGATTAAACTAATCTGTGCTCACCACTCAACACAAGTGTCATCCATTGATTCATCTGTCTTTCTGTCTGTCTGACTTCTGTCTGCATGCTTGTCTGTCTGTCTGTTTGCATGTGTGTGTGTCTGTATGGCTGTCTGTCTGTCTGTCTGTGTCTCTGTCTGTCTGTCTGTATGTCTAACTTTTCGTCAGCCACTGTCTATCTGTTTGTCATCGCTACCTTCACCAGCAGCCGACACCACCACAAACACCACCTCCATTACACCACCACCACCACCACCACCATCACCACCACAAACTCCACAAGACCACCATCATCTTTACTCTACCGCCACCAACACCACCACCACCACGACCACCTCTACTACATCACCACGCCACCACCAACACGACCACCACCATGTACTGCCATTCTTCTCAAGTGTCGATCAGTACAAACAGACCAGCATCTCTGTACAGACCGCAACCAGCAGCAATATATAAACCTACTTTACAACACCACCACCACCACCACCACCAACAACAACAACAATAACACTAACAAAAGCAGCAACAACAACAATGTAGCGTAAACAATTCTCATTATAGTTCTCTGGTAATTGAATGGTGTTGTTGTTGTTGTTGTTGGTGGTGGTGGGTGATGGTGACGATGAAGATTATAATTACGATCATGATGAGGATGTTGGTGTTCATGACGATTTATAATGAGGATTTTGATAATGATCATGACACAGATAATAACAATTATTATTATTATTATTATTATTATTATTATAAAAAGGAACACATATTGGTACTGAATATCTGAGCATCCTCAGGTCATCTCTATACAAACCTCTACAAAACCTAACGAGCAACACACACAAAGGATCTTACCTAATAAATAACATTAACAAAAGGATATCTAATTTACTGTCTACTGTTGAAATATTTCATTATGCTGCACCTTACTATAATACCACCATAGAAGTCAGTGGACTCAAGAAGTTCGTATATTTGCACCTCACTACAACAAAATACAAACAAAATGATTGTCTTCTTATGTCAAGTTAAATATGTGTAAAATTATTTTAGTATTAATAGTTAAACACTTCTCCACAGACTAGAACACACACACACACACACACACACACACACACACACACACACACACACACACACACACACACACACACACACACACACACACACACACACACACACACACACACACACACACAAATTCGATAATCATAACTCAAAAGTATTTGCTGCATAACCATCAATATGAAAATATTAGCAAGAGCTGCAAAAACCTGTCATGATGCCCACTAAATATATCCTTGAGTCACAAACAGTTTACACGAAGTAGATTTTCACATATACTGCGTCTTACTCCAATAGTGATCAAGAAAGATATAGGCATAACAGAAGGCAAACATGAAGCAGAGATATAACAACCACACGGCAACGCTCGGTAATTTTATATGAGAAATACACCAGAAAACTATCAAGACACAACGGATAATTGAAAGACAGCGAGCGGTGCATATATGAAGATAAATGGAAAAATACAAAATACTAGAAAAAAAAACAAAACAGTCAAATAATAAAACTAAACCACGTGACACCAGCATGAGATATGAGATTATTACCAAATGCAAATGTTCTGAGAAACATTTGTTGCAATGCTGGAGCCAGATAAAGATAACAGCATGTTGGTTTACACAACACAGATATATATATATATATATATTTTTTTTTTTATGTGTGTATTTCTATATATATATATATATACATATATATATGTATTTTTTTTATGTGTGTATTTCTATATATATATATATTTTTTTTTATGTGTGTATTTCTCTCTCTCTCTCTCTCTCTCTCTCTCTCTCTCTCTCTATATATATATATATATATATATATATATATATATATATATATAAATGTGTGTGTGAGTGTGTATGTGTATATATATGTGTATATGTGTGAAAGTGGGTATGTATATGTATATGCCGCATCTGTATACACCTATATGCATGCAGCTGACGCCTGTATGGTGGAATATAATGTGTTTATAGATTTATACCTGTCGAAAACTTCCATCCTCACAACTACGACACAACCACCACCACCACTGCACCTCCACCATCACCCCACCCCACCAATAACAACAACAACAACACCAGCACCACCACCACCACCACCAATATTGCTCAATTCTTCTTCATTTTATCAAAAGTGTTCTAAACCACTTAGTAACACAGCTGGGAATCTACTTCAAGTGGATTATACACACATACACATATATACACACACCCACACACACATATATACACCCCCCCCCCACACACACACATCTACATGCATGCACGTGCCAGCATGTATATATATACATACAGGTGTGTGTGTACTTGTACACACACACACACACACACACATATATATATATATATATATATATATATATATATATATATATACATATATACATGCTGGCACGTACATGCGTGTATATATGTGTGTGTGTATGTACATACACATACCTACAGTCTCTGACACACACACACACACATACATACATGCAAATTTATACTCATGCGCAACCTCACTCTTTATAGTATTAGCGGTGATAATAATGATGATGATGATAATGGTGCTGATGATGATGATGGTGGTGGTGGTGAAGACGTTGGTGATGATGATGATGATGGTGGTGGTGTTGATGATGATGATGATGATGATGATGATGGTGGTGGTGTTGATGATGATGATGATGATGGTGGTGGTGTTGAGGATGAGGATGGTGGTGGTGGTGATTGTGGTGTTGACATCAGTAATTGATATACTATTGCTGCTGCTGCTGCTGCTATTACTGCTGCTGTCACTGTGTGAAGGTGACCCCCTCCATTGTAATACAGGATGAGAGAAACTCTAAGTATCTTTTACAGAAGGATTGTGGCTCTGATGAGATTTCAATTCTGTCTTGGTGTCTTCAAATATGGCTTAAGTGCTTCCTTGGGTATTTAGTCCCCTTTCTTCTCCCTATGGAACATTGTGAAGAAGTGAGAACTCTTTCACCTGGCTCATACGCCAGCGATTGTTACGGCCCCAGCTCCCAGGTTGTGCTCAGATCTGCAATGAGTTTCTTTCACAAACCTCGATTAGGGGTTTGCCCTCACCGCCACTAAAACCACCTACACCGTCAACACCAACGGCAACAACAACAACAACACCAGTAGCAATAGCAACAACAACAACAGCAGCAACAACAACAACACCAGTAGCAATAGCAACACCAACAACACCTTCACCATCAACACCAACAGCAACAACAACACCACCACCAGTAGCAACACCAACAACAACAACACCTACACCATCAACACCAACAGCAACAACAGCAGCAACAACAACACCTACATCATCAACAACACTATCAACAACAACACCTACATCATCAACACCAGTAGCAACAACAACACCTACAACATCAACAACAACAACAACAACAACATCGTCATGGTGTTGGACAACAAAAGAGCAAAAAGTCAGATTTTCCTAAGTGGTAATGTCACACATAGAAAAAAAGAAAGAAACGAACATACGTCTGAAGGAAAGAAAGAAAGGGAAAGAACCAAGTAAGAATGAATGATGGGGAGTAAAAAAGAAAGAAAGAAAGAGAGAGGTAAAGAAA
>OZ024762.1:13351973-13359473 GCA_964016885.1 Eledone cirrhosa
TGGTGGTGGTGTTGATGGTAGTGGTGGTATGGTGGTGGTATGGTGGTAGTGGTGGTATGGTGGTGGTAGTGGTGGTGTCGTTGGTGGTAATGGTGGTGGTATGGTGGTAGTGGGGGTAGTGGTGGTAGTGGTGGTAATGGTGGTAGTGGTAGTGGTGGTAGTGGTGGTATCGGTGGTGGTAATGGTTGTGGTGATGGTATTGTGGTAGTGGTGGTGTCGGTGGTGGTGGTGGTATGGTGTATGTGGTGGTGGTATATATGGTGGTGGTATGGTAGTGGTGGTAGTGTAGTATGGTGTATGTGGTGTAGTATGGTGGTGTATGTGGTGGTGTAGGTGATAGTAAGCTGTGCTATATCAATGATATTCCTTACAATAACAAGTTACTCCTAATCTTGTATTTCATCCAGTTAACATCTACACACCGTCACTATCTAACGACGATGATAACGGTGATAACGGTGATGAAGACGATAACGACGATGATAACGATAACAACGATAACGACGATGAAGACGATAACGACGATGATAACGACGATGAAGACGATAACAACGATAACGACGATGAAGACGATAACAACGATAACGACGATGAAGACGATAACGACGATGATAACGACGATGAAGACGATAACAACGATAACGACGATGAAGACGATAACAACGATAACGACGATGATAACGACGATAACGACGATGAAGACGATAACAACGATAACGACGATGAAGACGATAACGACGATGAAGGCGATAACAACGATAACGACGATTAAGACGATAACGATGATGATAACGACGATAACGACGATGAAGACGATAACAACGGTAACAACGATGACGAGGATAACGACGATAACGACGATGACGACGATAACGACGATGATAACGACGATAACGGCGATAACGACGACAATAACGAAGATGATAATGATGAAGAAAGTTAAAGAAAAGAAAGCAAGAAGGAAAAGATGAAGCCGCCATTAAAGAGCGAACAACTGTCAGCCATCTTCCGACTTTAGCTTGGTCATGTGACAGAGAAAGGCAAGCAGAGTCACGTGTGTTGTCCTCGTAAGATGGCCAATCACTGAGGTGACAGTTAAGAGGCGAGAGGTCAAGTGGATTGGGGCAAATATTTAGTGGCACATCACCTCTGGAGACTGATGTAGAGGTGGGGGTGGGGAGAGGAAGAGGATGGAGGTGGGAAGGGGGGAATGGAGGAGAGAGGGTGGAGGGAAGGAGACCTGTAAGTGATGGAGATGATAGAGAGGAGAGGGAAGTTGATAGAGAGAAAAGGAAAGGGAGATGACCGGATGGAAATGTAAAGAGAAAAGGAGAGCGGGAGAGAGAGATAGGTGGAGGGGGAAGTAGAGAGAGATGAGGAAGAGAGAGGGTGGAAGGGAGAGGTGAGAGAGGTGGAAGGGAGATGAGAGAGGAAAGGAGTGAGTAGGAAGAATTGGTGAGGGCGTAGAGGGATTGGTGGAGGTGTGGAGGGGGTCGGGGAGAGAGATTAATTTGACACTTGAGGTTAATAGATTCAATATGAGACAGGCTTTCATTCGTTTCGTGAATTCAGTTGGTGTTGTTATTGTTGTTGTTTGTATATCATGCTGATTGTATATATATATATATATATATATACTAGCAGGTGTACCCGGCGTTGCTCGGGAAATGAATGACAGCCTGAATTGTTCACGGTCGTTTATGGCTTAGCTAGCAATTTCTGAGTGCATGTCAGCTTATGGGCTAGCCAATGAAAGATCACCTCAATAGCACGTGCCAAGTCCTTCTAGTACTTCAAAAGTTAAAAGGAGACTAGTATTTGTACACAGACAGATACACACACAAAATCGATATTTCGGCCATAACATCGATTTTTTTTTCAAATTTGTTTTTGTCCAAAACCTGCTCTGGCATATAAGCAACATGTGTGCCAAATTTGGTTGAAATCGGCCTAGTACTTAAAAAGTTAGAAGGAGCCTAGTATTTGTACACAGACAGACAGACAGACACACAGACCGACTTGCTTTTATATATATAGATATATATAAATTTCGTATTTCTAAAGAAACAAGGTATGATTACAGGTAAACATTTAGAGAGCCGTAGCTATGCAACAAAAAAAACATGGATAACGCCCTCTAGTGGTGTCCAGCAGAAGCAAGGGGGACAATCGTTGATGCATTTCAGACTTAACTGGTCCTCATCAAGACGACCCCACCCATATATATATATATATGTATATATATATATAAATTGAGCCAACTTATATAGCTTCATATACAAATGAGATTAATCAGCTCATGTACACAGACAAGAAAACCGTATATTCTCGCCTGTTTTCAAAGTCCAGGAGTTGTAAGAGTGGGTGGGATCGTCCTGACGAGAATCAGTTCAGTTCGAAATGCACATCGACGATTGTCCCCCTTGCTTCTGCTGGACACCACCAGGTGGCGATAGCCGCCGGTGTTTTTGCATAGTTACGGCTTTCTAAATGTTTATTTATAAACATACCGTATTTCTTTAGAAATACAAAATTCTATTATATATATATATATACATATATATATATATATATATATATATATACGTAATAAGGAGATGAAGGTGTGGAAGAGGAGGGAGAGACAAACTAAAGAGAGGTGAGGGGAGAGAAAGGAGAGTGGAGAATATATACAATTAAAAGGATGCATAATAAAATACATGGAACTTTTCTACCCATCTTTTAATTTCTTCTTATATATATATATATATATATATTAATAAAAGGAATTCCAACTTTGTCTGATTAACTCGTTTTATTAATATAATCTTCTATACACAATCATACACACCCGTGTATATTTATTTACACATATATATACACACACACACACACACACACACATATATATATATATATATATATATACACACACACACACACATATATATATATATATGCGGTAACTATCGGCACAGCCGAGTTTCGGTAGATCCTCTACTTGCACTAATATATATATATATATATATATATATATATATATATGAGAGAGAGAGAGCGAGAGAGAGAGAGAGAGAGAGAGAGAGAGAGAGAGAGAGCGAGAAAGAGAGAGAGAGAGAGAGAGAGAGAGAGAGAGAGAGAGAGAGAGAGAGATGCCGGCGGTGTCTATTGTTCTCTGTCAACCCATGTTACTAAGTATAGCATAGTTTTCTCTATACAATGAACTACACCTGGTTGAGGGCCGTGTATATATATATATACATGAATATATATATATATACATGAATGTATATATATATATATATATATACATATATATAGATACATATACACATGTATGTGTATAAACACACAAATATATACATGTATATATAACTAGTATGTGGATACATACACATTTGTATATGTGTACATATATATATATATATATATATATATGTATATATATATATATATATGTGTGTGTACACATATATGTATGTATATATGGAATGTATCGCCCTCGGCTCCGATGACCAGTGTTCCAGTTATTCAATCAATGACACAGTCTCCCCGTGACTGAGCATTCTACAGACACGTGTACCTCTAATGTAATTCGCAGTTTATTTGAAGAAAACCAAATGTGTCACGTCTTAGTTTTGATAATATAAAAATAGATAAGGTTCAAGGGAGATAATAACCAAGGAAGATAACTTTTGAAAGGGAAGTAATATTAAGGGGAAGTAAGTTTAAAGAATTATTTCCAGAGTTTACTCCCTTTGTTTCAGTAATGATTTTTTCTATTTTTGGAACAGGGCAGGCAATTATCACAGTACATCACTGGTTCTGTATTTTATCGACCCCGCATTGATTTGAACCCAGAGCGTAAAGGGGCGTAACTCAATGCTGCAAAGCATGACGTCCGACCCTCTACCGATACTGCCAAATAATTTAGGTTTGCTAAGCCTTGATCTGGAACCCGAAGGGTAAGAGGAAGAGGGGGCGCCCCTGCGGCTGCTGGAGGTGTAACACTGAGGCTGAATTAAGAAAGCCCGAAGCCAAATGGAGTGGTGGGGAGTGACGAGAATAGCCCAGGGTCGTGTACAATGGCGGAGCGTCGTAAATGGTCTCTGCTCCACAGAGACACTGAATGAACGAAGGTCTTAGCGAGCCAGGTGGAACTCGTCAAATAGGACCAAGGAAACAATGTGTCCATTGGTCTTTCCGTTTGCTAATACGATCTACCTATCGCGAATCCTGGCAGAAAAAGGGAAACGTGAAATAAAGTGTCTTGCTGAAGGACACAGTGGATCGGAAGAACGTGAAATAAAGTGTCTTGCTGAAGGACACAGTGGACTGGAACAACGTAAAATAAAGTGTCTTGCTGAAGGACACAGTGGACTGGAACAACGTGAAATAAAGTGTCTTGCTGAAGGACACAGTGGACTGGAACAACGTGAAATAAAGTGTTTTGCTGAAGGACACAGTGGATCGGAAGAACGTGAAATAAAGTGTCTTGCTGAAGGACACAGTGGACTGGAACAACGTGAAATAAAGTGTCTTGCTGAAGGACACAGTGGACTGGAACAACGTGAAATAAAGTGTCTTGCTGAAGGACACAGTGGACTGGAACAACGTGAAATAAAGTGTCTTGCTGAAGGACACAGTGGATCGGAAGAACGTGAAATAAAGTGTCTTGCTGAAGGACACAGTGGACTGGAACAACGTGAAATAAAGTGTCTTGCTGAAGGACACAGTGGACTGGAACAACGTGAAATAAAGTGTCTTGCTGAAGGACACAGTGGACTGGAACAACGTGAAATAAAGTGTCTTGCTGAAGGACACAGTGGATCGGAAGAACGTGAAATAAAGTGTCTTGCTGAAGGACACAGTGGATTGGAAGAACGTGAAATAAAGGGTCTTGCTGAAGGACACAGTGGACTGGAACAGCGTGAAATAAAGTGTCTTGCTCAAGGACACACTGGTAGTATTCCAATACTGGAATTGAATAATCAAGACCGTAGCGGTATGTCATATATCAAATCATATATTTTATCTGATGAGGACGTACTTAAACACCATAGTACCTTTGAAATATGTATAATAAAGTATATATTTTGATTATGAGAATATTTTTCATTTGTTAACATTTTGAATAATAATAAAAACTCCAGGAAAACCCCTTGTTGAGTGCTTCTAATCTATTGTAAAATTGTATTCGTTGAGTAATCAACGAACCATACTAATCTTTGGTCATACAGACACACACACACACACATATTAATATATATATATATATATATATATCCGACTGAGAAAATAAGAGTACTCAATACCGAAGTAGAGTTTTAATAATCATTTTTTTAAGGCTAAATAGTGAGTCTTGTTACTCCAGAGTTTCGTCTGTTTATCACAGGGTTATCAGACAAGAAGTAGCACAAATATATATATACATACACATATATATATATATACACAAATATATATACACACAAATATATATATATATATATATATATACAAATATATATATATATATATATTTCGTTGACAAATATATCAATATGCTCAGACATGCAGATATATTGCCCTTGATATTTATGACATTATGTGCATCATGTATTCTGTCTTTTTCCATATAACGCTGGCCTCGGGACCCCCTGCTGGTCCTTTAACCTTGTTCTGGTGACGCAGCTCGATGGAGCATGCAACTACTGATATACTCTTGTTTATAGGCTCTGATGATTCCTGCCATGGTGTATGGATGAAACACTGTTAGCTAATAAAACAATGTATTTCTAAGCACTCTTTGGTTATTCCTATAACTATATATATATATATATATATACATACACAAATATATATGCATAGACAAATAAATATATATACAAATATATTTGTGCTTTCATTGTGTAAGCATTATGTTACACAAATTTATATATATATATGGCTTAGTGGTTAGAGCATTGGCCTGGCAATCGAAAGGTTGTGAGTTCAATTCTCAAACCGGGTGATGTCTTGTTTTCTTGAGCAAGACACTTTATATCACATTGCTCCAGTTTACTCAGCTGTAGAAATGAGATGATAGGGACTGGGGTCCCTATCATTCCACTGCAAAGTGGTCGTGGAGGTGCCACGGCAAAAAAGCACCCAGCACTCACTGTAAATGAGGTTGGTGTTAGGAAGGGCATCCAGCTGTAGAAATCAAGCCAGCATCAGTTCTCGTCCCACCCTTGCAAGCAGGGAAAAAGCGGACGTAAAATGAAATGATGATGATGATGATACACAGATATATATATGTAAGAAGAAGACCCCCTTCGGTCATGAATGACCATGTGATTTGCACCTAGAAAGTTTCCCTCCGAGGCACAAGTCTGGGTAAGGTTGTTTTGAGGAAGACCAGCAGTCGCCCATACATACGAGTCTTCCCTCTCCACGCCACTGATGAGGTCCAAGGGAAAGGCAATGGCCAATATAACATGGCACCAGTGACGTCGCAACTCATTTCGACAGATGAGTAAACTGGAGCAACGTGAAATAAAGTGTCTTGCTCAAGGAAACAACACATCACCCGGTCCGAGAGTTGAACTCACAACCTTTTAATTGCAACTCCAATGCTCTAAGCCATGCGCCTTCACTATATATTTATATATGAATATATATATATATATATATGTATATATGTATATATATATGTATATATACACACACAGATATATGTATATATATACACAGATATATATACATATATATATATATATATATATATATATATATATATACATACACAGATATATATATATATATATATATGTATATATATATATATATATATATACACAGATATATATATATATATATATATATGTATATATATATATATATTACATAATATATAAGAACCACAGATAGTTAAAAGAGTTCCATGTATTTTATTATGCGCATTTCCAAAACAAATATCATCATTGGATGATATTTGCGTTCTCATCAGATAAAATAGGGAGACATGATATGAGCTTAAAAAACACTTGCGAGCAGTGATATGTAGATTTAACACTTCACTGCTAGCAAGTGCTTTTTAATCTGCATATCATGTCTCCCTATTTTATCTGATGAGAACGCAAATATCATCCCATAATAAAATACATGGAACTCTTTTAACCATCTTTTGATCTTATATTATTTATACTCCAGTCCTACAAACTGTAGAGTGCTACTTATCTGATATTTGCATTGCTTTATTGTGCTACAATAAAACTCACCTCCTACATATATATATATATATATACATATATACATATATATATACACACACACTCACACAGATATATATATATACACAGATATATATATATATACACACATATATGTATATATATATATATATATATATATATATATACACAGATATATGTATATATATATATATATATATATATATACAGATATATGAATATATATATATATATATATATATATATATATACACAGATATATGTATATATATATATATATATATATATATACACAGATATATGAATA
>OZ024762.1:13364473-13374473 GCA_964016885.1 Eledone cirrhosa
CACACACATATATAACAAAGGAGTTGTGGTAAGAAACCAGGTGGACCATAATGCACCAGGGTACTCGACACTTAGAGTAGTAGAGTGGGTAATAGGAAAAGAGTCAGGACCCCGACAGCTGAGCTCTGGCCGATTCAACAACTAGATCCGAGCTAGTTCAGACCTAGCTGTCAAAACAGCTGGAGCTCAGCTGTCGGGGTCCTGACTCTTTTCCTATATATATACATACACAACTAACAAAACCTCATCTTTTGCTTTAAAGGTTTCAAAGTTGATTATTGGCAAGGACGGGATATTTTCCACCCCAGCTGTATCACATATCATCAGGAAATACAAGACTGATGGTGGTATCATTCTGACAGCTAGTCACAACCCTGGAGGCCCAAACGCTGATTTTGGAATCAAGTTCAACTGTGCCAATGGAGGTAAGGTCTCTCATATTCTTCAAAGGTACTCTAGTCATATAGGATAGAAAGGTAAAAACCATGTGCTTTGCACCCAGAAAGTTCTCCTTGTGAGTCCTAAGACCAAGCAAATTGTTTTTTTGTCAAAGGGAAGCAGTTATCCCTACATTCCAGTCTCCCCTCTCTATGCCACCTATTTCTGACGATTTTAGAGGTCAGATTCTTTCAAAGCTTATAAAAAATCATTGGAAAATAACTGGACAGATTTTACAGGCAAAACCAACTGGCAGAAGTCCCAGGGGGTAGACCCTGAGCAAGATGGTTGGATAACATCTACGAGCTTGGTTATACTCGCAGAACATTTTTAGAGGAATCTTTTGAAAATCTTTTTGAGGAAATGTTCTTTTATAATTCTTAAGTTGTGTGAAATTGTTCATGGAATTTTATACAATCTGATGAGCTCAGGATGATGGAATGGGTAGGAAGAAATCTACCTAGCTGTCATGACCACTATACAGTGTGAGCTGGGTGCTATAGACATATGTATATATATATGCTCCGTTGGATGTGCAATGTCAATGTGCGTGAACGACCAAGCATAGACGAGTTGAGAAAGAAACTGGGTATAAGAGGGATAAGTTGTGGTGTGCAGGAGAGAAGGCTGAGATGGTATGGACATGTGATGCACATGGAGGATGACCGATGAGTGAAGAAGTCCCAGTGGAGGGAAGACGCAGTAGAGGTAGACCACGAAAAACATGGGCGGAGGTGGTGAGAGCAGACCTCAGATCACTGAAACTCACGGAGGAGATGACGAAGGACCGTGACAAGTGGAGAGATGCTGTGCTGAATAGGACCCGTCCAACCCTTGCAAGCAGGGAAAAGTGGACGTAAAATGATGATGATGATGTATATATATATATACATATGTATGTATGTAAAAGGTAAACAGAAATAACAACACAATCGGTATAGTATATGGAAGGGATATATTAGGTTAACGCGTGAAATAGCAGGAAGAGGGTCTTAACGCTAGTCCTTCATCAGAAGAAAGAATGAGAAATAAGATAGATTGAAGGGACAGGCGGGATGGAATTGGAAAAAATGTCTTTAGATAAAAATAACAGGTCCATTCATGTTGACATCTCTTGGAAAACTGTTGATGCTGGCGTTTTGTGTATGATTTATTTTTTTAGAAAAGTGGATGATGGAGCGCGTCTACCTGAAATGGAAAAAAAAACGTTTTGTAAAAAGAGCTATACTTGTACGCAAGCATAATTGTGTGTGTGTGTGTCAGTGTGTGTGTGTGTATCAGTGTGTGTGTGTCAGTGTGTGTGTGTCAGTGTGTGTGTGTGTGTCTATGTGTCTGTGTGTGTGTGTCAGTGTGTGTGTGTGTCTATGTGTGTGTATCAGTGTGTGTGTGTCAGTGTGTGTGTGTCAGTGTGTGTGTGTGTCTATGTGTGTGTGTGTCAGTGTGTGTGTGTGTCTATGTGTGTGTATCAGTGTGTGTGTGTCAGTGTGTGTGTGTCAGTGTGTGTGTGTGTGTGTCAGTGTGTGTGTGTCAGTGTGTGTGTGTGTCTATGTGTGTGTCTGTGTGTGTATCAGTGTGTGTGTGTCAGTGTGTGTGTGTCAGTGTGTGTGTGTGTCTGTGTGTGTGTATCTGTGTGTGTGTATCTGTGTGTGTGTATCTGTGTGTGTGTGTCAGTGTGTGTGTGTCTGTGTGTGTGTATCTGTGTGTGTGTCTGTGTGTGTGTGTCTGTGTGTGTGTCAGTGTGTGTGTGTCAGTGTGTGTGTGTCAGTGTGTGTGTGTCTGTCTGTGTGTGTGTATCTGTGTGTGTGTCTGTGTGTGTGTGTCTGTGTGTGTGTCAGTGTGTGTGTGTCAGTGTGTGTGTGTCAGTGTGTGTGTGTCAGTGTGTGTGTGTCTGTGTGTGTGTGTCAGTGTGTGTGTGTGTCTGTGTGTGTGTATCTGTGTGTGTGTATCTGTGTGTGTGTATCAGTGTGTGTGTGTCAGTGTGTGTGTGTCAGTGTGTGTGTGTGTCTGTGTGTGTGTATCTGTGTGTGTGTATTTGTGTGTGTGTATCAGTGTGTGTGTGTCAGTGTGTGTGTGTCAGTGTGTGTGTGTCTGTGTGTGTGTATCTGTGTGTGTGTCTGTGTGTGTGTGTCTGTGTGTGTGTCAGTGTGTGTGTGTCAGTGTGTGTGTGTCAGTGTGTGTGTGTCAGTGTGTGTGTGTGTCAGTGTGTGTGTGTCAGTGTGTGTGTGTCAGTGTGTGTGTGTCTGTGTGTGTGTATCTGTGTGTGTGTCTGTGTGTCTGTGTGTGTGTCAGTGTGTGTGTGTCAGTGTGTGTGTGTCAGTGTGTGTGTGTCGGTGTGTGTGTGTCAGTGTGTGTGTGTCGGTGTGTGTGTGTCAGTGTGTGTGTGTGTCTGTGTGTGTGTATCTGTGTGTGTGTATCAGTGTGTGTGTGTGTGTGTGTTATTATACGTCCATACAAAGCTAAGTATATATATTTTCCTCCATTGTTCTTGTTCGGTAGGTCCTGCTCCGGAAGGGGTTACAAACGCCATATTTGAGACATCGAAAAAAATCAACACTTACAAACTTTGTCCAAAACTGCAATTGGACATCTCTAAAACTGGTACCACTAAGTTTAAAGTTGAGAAACATGAGATGACGGTCGAAATAATTGACCCCGTCACAGACTATGTCTCATACATGAAAGAACTGTTTGACTTTGACGCTATCAAGCAACTTTTCAAAGGTGACAAATGTCCAAAATTAGAAATTCTGCTGGATTCCATGCATGGAGGTAAGAACCTACTCTTCTTCTTCTGGTTGTTGTGTTTTTTTAATTTATTCCTATCTTTATTAATCATTTGGTGAAGCAGGGTGGTGGATTGGCTCTAATTGGTAGAGCTTCGGACACCCTGCTTTGTGCTCAGTATAGAGCTATGTCTAGGGCGGGTAAAATTCCCGAGATCCATGGACGAGTTCTCTCCAGCGGTCTCTGTCCCTCATTATCGCTGCCATGTCCTGCGTCTCCAACAGACCAGTGTCTGTCCTTAGGGCATTAACATATGTTAACCTCAGTCTTCCTCTTCCAGTGTGTCCATGCAGGGGCCCCCACAGGAGAGCATGTCCAGCTAACCTCAGTTTCCTCTGTGTCACTCTCGAGCTGACTTTATATTCTGAGTTCAAATTCCACCGAGTTTAACTTTACTTTTCGTCCTTACAGGGTCGATAAAATAAAAAACCAGTAATGTACTGGGGTCGATTTAATTAACTTAACCCTCCCCCCAAATTGTTGGCCTTGTGCCTAAACCAAAAACTATTATTATTTATTAAATAAATAGATATATATATAAACACTTTAACCCTTTAGCATTTAAACTGTCCATATCCGACCAGAATTTTCTCACTTCTTTCTGATCAAACTTGCTGTAACTGGCCACTCATACTGATGTTAAGGAATTGTTCTCAAAATAAATATCATCAAAATCACAGAGATTCGATATTACGAGATAATTATGTAAGATAAAGCTTTTAGCACAAAAATACAATAGTATATATAGAGTAATGTAAATGCTAAAGGGTTAAACATTTTGTTCACATATTTCTCACAAAATACACTGCCTAAGGTTTTCAAATCATTTTGAAAATAATCAAGAATTTAGAGGGATTTAGTAATATAACTAACTTTCTGATAATTAAACTGATGTTTGGAACATAACTCAACCTTTTAGCATTTCAACTGGCCATATCTGGCCAGAATTCTCTCACCTCTTTCTGTTCAAACTGGATGTTACTGGCTGCTCATACTGACTTTACGGTATTGTTCTTGAAATAAATAATATCAAAATCCTGTAGATTCTCAATATTATGTAAGATAAAGCCTTTTCATGGTAAAGTCTTTATCTCACATAATTATCTGACATTATATCGAATCTATGAGATTGTAATATTATTTATTTTGAGAACAATACCTCTTAACATCAATATGAGCAGCCGGTTCTGGCTGGTTTGAACAGAAGGAGGTGAGAGAATTCTGGCTGGATATGGCTGGTTTGAACAGAAGGAGGTGAGAGAATTCTGGCCAGTTATGCCTGGTTTGAACAGAAAAAGGTGAGAGAATTCTGGCCAGTTACGCCTGGTTTGAACAGAAAGAGGTGAGAGAATTCTGGCCAGATATGGTTGGTTTGAACAGAAAGAGGTGAGAGAATTCTGGCCAGATATGGTTGGTTTGAACAGAAAGAGGTGAGAGAATTCTGGCCAGATATGGTTGGTTTGAACAGAAAGAGGTGAGAGAATTCTGGCCAGATATGGTTGGTTTGAACAGAAAGAGGTGAGAGAATTCTGGCCAGATATGGTTGGTTTGAACAGAAAGAGGTGAGAGAATTCTGGCCAGTTATGGCTGGTTTGAACAGAAAGAGGTGAGAGAATTCTGGCCGGATATGGTTGGTTTGAACAGAAAGAGGTGAGAGAATTCTGGCCAGTTATGGCTGGTTTGAACAGAAAGAGGTGAGAGAATTCTGGCCAGATATGGTTGGTTCAAATGCTAACCAGTCGAAGATGAAACATCAAACATGAAGCTCGTTGTCTTGTTTGTATTTTAGTCACTGGGCCTTACGTCAAGAAAATATTCTGTGAGGAGCTTGGAGTTGATCCTCAGAGCTGTGTCAACGCTGATATTAAGCCCGATTTTGGAGGGCTTCATCCTGACCCAAACTTAACCTATGCTGCTAACCTTGTCAATGAGTTAAAGAAAGGAAAACATGGATTTGGTGCTGCCTTTGATGGAGATGGTGTAAGTTCTTTCTGTTCTTCTATATATAAATTTCTGCAATTCTGTCACAACATGTACAGAGAGGGGAGTAGTTTGACTACCTCATACTACTCCTCTCTCTCTTTAAATCTGCTGCCTGCATGAATGTATGTGTGTGTGTAAAAGGAAGTAAGCGTGTCTGTGTTTGCATGTTTATATTTATATACTCATGCATATAAATGTATGAATATACACACACACACACATATACACACATATACACACACATATACATATATATGCGTCAGCATAAGGAAAATAATTCTAGTTTTTAACAATTTTTAACCATTTCTTACCCTTTTTCTTATGAAAGACACTTCCTGTTATTTTCAAAGGATTTTGAAAAAATAATCAAGAAATTTGAAGGGATGTGGGCTGGGTCTCGGGGCTGGGTCTAGTAGAGATATCAGTATTGTTGTTGTTTATGTTCTGAGTTCAAATCCTGCCAAGGTCAACTTTGCCTTTCATTCTTACAGGGCTGATAACATAGAGTACCAGTGATGCACTAGGGTCGATTTAATCAAATTTCCCCTCCCCTAAAATTGTGGCCTTGTGTCTAAATAAGAAACCAAGGTTAACTTTACTTTTCATTCTTACAGAGTCAATAAAATAAAGTACCAGTAATGTACTGGGATGATTTAATTGACTTTCTCCTTCCACCCCCCAAAAAAAAAATTGTTGGCTTTGTGCCTAAACCAGTCAGAATCGGTAGAGTGTTGGACAACATGCTTTGCGATATATAGTTACATCCCCTTACATTCTGAGTACACATTTTGCCGAAGTTAGCTTTGCTTTTCATCCTTTCAGGGTTAATAAAATAAAGTACCAGTAATACACTGGGGTCAATTTAATCAACTTTCCCCTGGTGCCTAAATCAGAAACCATTATTGTCATTGCTTAAATTCTTTCTTTCTTTCTTCCTCTTTTGCAGGACCGAAATATGATCCTTGGCAAGAATGGCTTCTTTGTAAACCCTTCAGATTCTCTGGCAGTCATCGCAAACAATGCTGAGTGTATCCCTTATTTTAAAAAGAATGGGATAAAAGGATTTGCTCGAAGTATGCCAACAAGTGGCGCTGTAGACAGGTAAGTGAAGCATTAAACACACAGGTGTGTATGTGTTAAATATATGTGTGTAACTTTCTCATTATTAAACTGGTGTTTAACCCTTTAATGTTCAAACCACCCAAAACCGGCCAGCATTCTCTACCTTTATCTGTTGAAACTGGCTGTAACTGGTCACTCAAACTGATGTTAAGGTATTGTTCTCAAAATAAATACTTTCAAAATCTCATAGATTCGATATTATGTGAGATATTATGTGAGGTAAAGCCTTTAACATCAAAATTCAATAGTATATGTAGAGTAATGTAAATGTTATGAGATATTATGTGAGGTAAAGCCTTTACTGTGAAAATACAATAGTATATATAGAGTAATGTAAATGTTGTGAGATATTATGTGAGGTAAAGCCTTTACTGTGAAAATACAATAGTATATATAGAGTAATGTAAATGTTATGTGAGATATTATGTGAGGTAAAGCCTTTACTGTGAAAATACAATAGTATATATAGAGTAATGTAAATGTTATGTGAGATATTATGTGAGGTAAAGCATTTACCATGAAAATACAATAGTATATATAGAGTAATGTAAATGTTATGTGAGATATTATGTGAGGTAAAGCCTTTACTGTGAAAATACAATAGTAAATATAGAGTAATGTAAATGGTAAAGGGTTAAAATAGACAGTTTTGTATCATAGAACCTGGGATGGTTTCTGGTGGTCCTGCATGAAAATGGTAAAAATATCTCCATTTTTGTTGTTGTTTACAGAGTTGCTGAGGCGAAGAAGAAAGAATTCTTTGAAGTTCCAACTGGTTGGAAATTCTTTGGAAATCTCATGGATGCTGGTCGTTTGTCTCTTTGTGGAGAAGAAAGTTTCGGAACTGGTTCCGATCATATCAGGTATTTAACATCAATGTCAGAGATTTCCTTTCAGAGTGTATATATCACATATTTAATATATATGGTGTATATATATCTTATCTTTCATATATATATGGTGTATATATATCTTATCTTTCATATATATATATTGACTTCATGGCAGTTCCAAATCCTTTTTACCTCCCACTTATTATTATTATTATTATTATTATTATTGTTATATTCTAGAGAAAAAGATGGTATCTGGGCTGTGATGGCGTGGCTCAGTATCCTGGCCCACCGTAAACAGAGTGTGGAGCAGATCTTAAACAGCCACTGGGAGCAATATGGAAGGAACTTCTTCACCAGGTCACTTTATATTTAATTGGTTAATGTTTGTGTTAGATTACCTCCCAGGTTTGTGTATGTGTGTGTTTACTGGTGGTGTGAATATGTGTGTGTGTGTGTGTGTGTGTGTGTGTGTGTGTGTGTTTACTGGTGGTGTGAATATGTGTGTGTGTGTGTGTTGTTTACTGGTGGTGTGAATATGTGTGTGTGTGTGTGTTGTTTACTGATCGGTCATTACACAGAGATGTTATGCATCTCTGTCTGATGACCAATCCAGACATATATTAATATTGTCTGGGATCCAGAAACCCTTGGTAATGGAGTAGTTATATTTTGTGTTGTCCACTTTCTAATTAAATAGCTCTGTTCTATACATAGAGCACTCTTTTTTCCTTTGCTTATATTAGCTAATTCCGAAGGAAAAAAGAGTGCTCTATGTATATATATAAATATTTATATATATATAAGTTGGAATAGAATGAAACGAAATTTCATTTCTCACTCTTAGTACGGCACTTACTTAAATGTAAGTATGTATGTATGTATGTATGTATACATACATACATATATGTATACAGACGTACAGTAGCATGCATATATATATATATATATATATATATATATATATATATACATACAGGTACACATATATATATGTACGTATCAGTTTAGCGGGCATTATAATAAACGTCCGCTAAACTGATACGTACATATATATATGTGTACCTGTATGTATATATATATATATATATATATATATATGCATGCTACTGTACGTCTGTATACATATATGTATGTACGTATACATACATACTTACATTTATATATACTGTTATATACATTTATATATATATATATATATTTTTATGTACAGCATAAATGTGTTGAGAGAGAAACTGTGTTTGAGAGGGATAGAATGTAGTGTACGAGAGAGGAGACTGAGGTGGTATGGACATGTGATGCGCATGGAGGATGACCGATGGGTGAAGAAGTGCCAGGAAATGCCAGTTGAAGGAAGACGTGGTAGAGGTAGACCACGAAAAACATGGGCGGAGGTGGTGAGAACAGACCTCAGATCATTGAAGCTCACGGTAGAGATGACGAGGGACCGTGACGAGTGGAGAGATGCTGTGCTGAATAAGACCCGTCCCACCCTTGCAAGCAGGGAAAAGCGGACGTAAAATGATGATGATGATGATACATATTGTGTATATATTGTGTATATATTGTGTATATATTGACAGTAATGATATATAATGTGTATATATTTAGATACGACTATGAACAATGTGAATCTGGTCCAGCAGAGAAGATGATGGAAGTTCTGTACTCCTTCATCGGTGATGCCAGTAATAATGGGAAAGAATTCACAGAACAAGGCAAGACTTATAAACTGGCCAAAGCTGACAACTTCTCCTATACAGATCCTATTGATAAGAGTGTCAGTGTTAAACAGGTAGGTACAGGTACAGGTGGTGGCGGTGGTGGTAGTGGTGGTGGTATTGGTGGTGGTAATGGTGGTGGTGGTGGTATTGGTGGTGGTGGTATAGATGGTATTGGTGGTAGTGGTGGTATTGGTGGTGGTGGTGCTGGTGGTGGTGGTGGTGGTGGTATTGGTGGTGGTATAGATGGTATTGGTGGTAGTGGTGGTGGTGGTGATAATGGTGGTGGTGGTATTGGTGGTAGTGGCGGTGGTGGTGGTGGTAATGGCGGTGGTGGTGGTGGCGGTGGTGGTGGTGGTGGTGGTGGTATTGGTGCTGGTATTGGTGGTGGTATAGGTGGTATTGGTGGTGGTGGTGGTATTGGTAATGGTGGTGGTGGTATTGGTGGTGGTATTGGTGGTGGTATTGGTGGTGGTATTGGTGGTGGTATTGGTGGTGGTGGTATAGGTGGTGGTGGTATAGGTGGTATTGGTGGTGGTGGTATTGGTGGTGGTGGTGGTATTGGTGGTGGTGGTATAGGTGGTGGTGGTGGTATAGGTGGTATTGGTGGTGGTGGTATTGGTGGTGGTGCTGGTGGTGGTGGTATTGGTGGTGGTGGTATTGGTGCTGGTATTGGTGGTGGTATAGGTGGTGGTGGTGAGTGTTAAACAGGTACTTATAGGCGATGGTTGGGTAGGTGGTGGTGTTTGTATTGGTGGTAGTGGTATTGGTGGTGGTGGTGGTGGTGGTGGTGGTGGTGGTTGCTAATACCTATTTCTTTGATGTGTGTGTATATATATACATATATATATACATATATATATATATATATATAGTTATACTTTGGGAGGGTCATGCTGCCAATAAAGGGTCATGCTGCCAATAAAGGGTCATGCACCTCTTTTGGTTTTTCACTTCAATTTATTATAAACTACCGGTTGGCTGGCTGGTTCGATAACCAGATGGTTGTTTATATATTGTCAAATCCCTTTCGTCACACATTCTGTGACCTCCTCAGTGACTAACTTTTTATTTTGTGTCTCGCCTTTATTCTGTCCTACACCATCTTGTTTCAACGCA